>CAUYUJ010015195.1:0-41175 GCA_963575745.1 Prorocentrum cordatum | reverse complement strand
AACACCCACAACACCCACAACACCCACAACACCCACAACACCCACAACACCCACAACACCCACAACACCCACAACACCCACAACACCCACAACACCCACAACACCCACAACACCCACAACACCCACAACACCCACAACACCACACAACACACACAACACCCACAACACACAACACACACACACACACAACACACACAACACACACAACACACACAACACACACAACACACACAACACACACAACACACACAACACACACAACACACAACACACACAACACACACAACACACACAACACACAACACACACAACACACAACACACACACAACACACAACACACACAACACACACAATACACACAACACACACAACACACACAACACACACAACACACACAACACACACATATATGCTCAGCAACTTTGTTTCCCTTTTCCATCCACCTAAAGGGGAAGGGGGGCATCATGGGTAGTGTATGCTCTGCAGTCCTTTTGGTTCAGGCCTGCTATGGAAGCGGTGGCCGGGCTCGCGCCCTGGCTGAACGCTCTGGTTCACGTGGGACATCTCTACGATTGGGGTCGCCAAACTGGCCCAGTCTGCCCCGACCTCGTCTGCCCAACCTTACCACCGATACCAGAGTGCCCTCGTTGCGCGGAGTATCCCACACTGACTTGTCCTCAGGTTGCACCGTGTGAGGCGCCGGGTACCGGCACGGGGCGACTGAATCGACTCGAGGGACTCATCGAATCATTGGTGGAGAAGTTAATTATCAGTATCTTCCCGTCGCCTACCCCTTGCGAGGTTCCCCAGCGGGAACCAGACGAGTCGTGCCTGACGGTGTCTGTGCGGCTCTTCGCGCTGGGTGTGCCTGTGGGCATCTCCCTGTCGCTGATCTGCTATTGCGTGATCGAATTCTGCTGTCGGGCGTTGTCGGCCAGGCCAGCTCGTCGGGATCGTGGGTATCTGGCTATGGTCGACGTGGAGACACCCGAGAGCCAGAGGCCTCGCACTGAGCTGTCACGATGAATCTAGATATTCCAGAGAGGCAGATTTTGATTCACTAGTTATCCCGACGATGGGATGCCTTATCATCATTGAGTTCTGTTGGTCAAGCTGGAGGGCTCCAAATGGATCTGGTCTACTTCCGACTTCTCGGTCTGAATGGTTGATGTGGCGAATCGAACGGAAGTGGCGGGCATGCAACCTTTGAGCAGGAACGCCCCGCTCCCAATCGGCCTGAATGTGTACGCTTTCGTCAACCCGATTGCACCTCAGGACCTGGCTCGGATCCGTGCTGAGGCAAAGGCGCTCTCCGAGATCATGGGAGCCGCGGTTCCTGCTGCTGTCCCCCGCGACCTCGCTGCTGCCCCTGATGCGGCGACGGTCCTGGTCTACGCTGACTCGTCGACGGCTTTCTTTGTGGAGGAGTTCGACGATACCGTTCAGGGTCATGGCGAGCTGGCGGTGCATCGGGGATCGGTATCGTTGGTCGAGCGAGGAGAAGAATGGACGGCAGCGGAGAGAGTTCGGCCTCAGGACAAAACCAAGTGGTTGCAGGAGAAGCCCTGCGGCGAGAGCATGGACGACCGTTTGCTGCCGCTGAGCCTGGACCCCTCGACTGGTTTTCGCATGGGCACCCTGAAGGAAGCGGTCAAGACCATGAATCAGGCTGCCGAGGTCGACGGGTTCCCTTTCCAGAACTCTCGTGCTGTACTTGAGCTGTCGCGTGGAGTAGCGGCGGCGGGCTACGAGTTCGCCACATGTCACAACTACTGGGTACGTAGCAGTACTGTGGGTGAGAGGACCACCGTCGCACTTGAGCATTATCACCTGATGAGCATGTTGCATGATGGTGGTGTATAATTAGATTAATCTTCCCAACTCAACGTCTACGGAGATGATCGCGAAGCCAACCTTGATGATCCAGATAGCCGTGAAGAAGAATCCTCGTAACCAAAATTCTGATGGCTTAGAAAATTATATGTCACACGCCTTCGACACCAATCGAGGCGTGGTCACCTCAAAGTTCGATGCGGAGATGGCAGAGCGACGGAAGACTCAGGCGATCATCATGAAGTCTGAGCGATTGCTGAAAGAGGAGAACGAGGCAGACCACAAGAGACAGAAAAACACCAACCAGAAGGGCGGCGGCGGCGACAAATCGTCGCCGCCGGGGCAATGACTGCCCTGCGGCCCGTGGGGAGCTCTGTTGGCCGTGGTGTTCCCTGTTCCTCCTCTCCCGTGCGGAGAACGGCCTCGGGTACCGATGATCGCGTGTGCGCGGAGAAGCTGCCAAACCTTCCTGCTGGCAACGTCGCGGCGCTGGTGGCGAAGGACGTCTTTCCGCTCCCCTGCATGAAATGCCCTGCGAGGGGCCTACTGCTCGGAGGTCGGCGGCCTGCGATCGGCGCCTCACGGAGACCGTTAGCGCGCTGAACGCCTTGGCGGCTGCTCCAGCTGGACACCGTCTTCAGCGGCGCGGTACTGCGACGGCCCCTACTGCGCTGCAGCGCGCCGTGGGGGCCCGGCTGAGGGAGCGGCTGCGGCTGGATGGCCTCGGCCCGCCCCCTTCTGGACCTGGAAGGAAGGACGCTCTTCGTAGTGTTCTTCGAGCTCTGGACGTCTACGATTTCACGACGGACGACGCTACTCGACGGCCCTTCGATACGGATCGAGTCAGAGTTGTCAGAGGCGGAGGCGCTCACTCGTTCACCCCGAGCCTCTCGGAGCTGTGGTCGGGCCTGACGCTCGGCCGACGGCGTTGGGTCCCAAGGGTTGGATCTTTCGGGCGCCGGTTGACGAGAACCGGATTGCGCACGAGAATCCGATCAAGCCCTGCCTACTTGGACCCTGTACTGCGGCAGCCTCGCCAGATGGACGCACTCGCTCGTAAGCTGCATAGCGCAGGGATGCTATCATTTCGTCGGCGTGCTCGGTGTTTCGTGGGAGCTTTCACGGTCATCAAGAAGGATGGCTATCACCTGAGGCTGGTGTTAGACTGCCGGCCAGCGAATTCCCTTCACCGAGACCTTCCTGTCAGTCAGCTGGCGACTGCATCGTCTCTTGCCGCCATGGCCTTGTGGGATGGAGAGACGATGGTGGATGAGCACAGCCGTCAGCCGTCGAGGGAGGCCACTGGGCGTACATTTTTCTGGGGCTGACCTCACCGACGGCTATATCCAGTTCGAGTTCGATGAGGTCGCTGGCTGTTTTGTCTACCCCACAAGGTCACCGCTGGTGACTACGGCGTATCGCGCGTGTACGATGATGATCAGTCTTGTTGGACGAATGTGGATGAGCATGAGACATTGTGGGTGCGCGTGAAGGTTATTCCTTTGGGGTGGTCGTGGTCGCTCTTCTTCTGCCACTCCGCGTTGACGGACGTGCAGATCGTGGCCGAGATGACGCGGTTGCGCGAGACCAACCGAGACGTGGTCGACTCCAGGGTGCTGAGGAACCGGCAGCCGGTCCAGATCCTGCAGCCAGGGTTGCCGAGCCTGGCCCCGTACGTCGACAACGCCTTCCTGATATGCTGGGATATGCGAGATGCGTTTGATTACTTCACTTGCCTGTCGGATGAGCTCCGACGCAGGGGCTTTGTCTGGCGTGATGAGGTGCGGGCGCAAAAGATCGTTACTCAGCTCGGGTTGGTCATCACTGGGGGAGCGCACCCTGTGGTCACACATAAGCCGGAACGCACTTGGAGGTTGTACTTCGCATTGCACGCTGCCATTCGGAGACGGACGATGTCTGATCGCCAAGTTCGCCGCTTGATCGGCCGCGTCGTCAACCGTTTCATGCTGTTTCCCCCTCTCATGTGTGTGCTATATGAGTCGTGGCGATGGCCGGTTGAATACGACGACCGGGTGGACTCGTTCGCGCCGGTCGTGATCGGCGAGCTCCAGGCGGCTGCGGGATTAGTCCTCATTGTGCGCCACCACTTCCGCCTCAAGACGTCTACGACAGTCTACTGCTCGGACGCCAGCGAGGCCAGCTACGCGGTCCACGTCGGCCGTCTTCACTCGGGCGAGGTTCTGTCGGCTATGGCGTGGAGGGAGAGGTGGCGTTTCCGCACTCTGGACGCTTACGGAGCGACCTGGGTGACTCCGTGTGGTGCTCCATCGACGCGCAGCCGACCTCGCTGGCGCCCATCTTCGAGTCGGAGCTGGGTTTTACGGATGTTGGGCCGGCAGACCTTACCTCAACCTCGTGGAGAGCTGGTTCGTCACGATCCGCGTCCAGACGGGCGAGGGACATGGTCGAGACGCACTCGCTGCCCGAGCTCGGAGCCTCCTTCAGTGACCGCCTCCGATGGCTTAGCGTAGTGGGTGGGGCCTGGTGTCGGGCCGACGCCATCCACAACCAGGAAGCTCGAGCGTCGCTATTGGGTCTTCGTCGTCACTCCAAGAGTATGCTACACTGGGACTCGGAGCTCTTGTCTATCGGAGATAACCTGTCGGACATCTTGGCCACGGAGCGTGGTCGAGCCAAGGACCGCGCGCTGAACACCCTGTGTCGACGCTCATGTGCACTGCAGGCTGCCTGCAATATCAGGTGGCGACGTCGGCATTTGATCTCGAAGAGGAACTGCTCGGATGAGGACTCTCGACTTGCGGACCGAGGCCTGTTTCGACCTGGTGAAGCGCTCGGAGCTGATCGGTTGCTGGCGCGTCTCCACCGTGCTGGGCTTCACGATCTCGCTGGACGGGATTACGTGCGCGGCGGAGCTGACGGTGTGTCGCTCAGTATGGGGCCGACGTCGCTTTCGGCCTCTTGTATGGGGGATTCGGGCACCCCCTCTGTTGCCCGGACGGGGCTGGAGCCCTCGTCGAGGCTGGAGTCCTCAGCAAGTACCTCGACGACGCCTTCAGCATCGCCGACGGGGACGGGAGTTGGGGGCAGTTTCTCGGGAATTGCCTCAGATCGGATCGCAGTCTCGTGAAACTATGGCGCTCACATCTGGTCAGTCGGTGAGTATCTTACATTCTATTCCAGCTTCGTCACGTCGAGAAGATGAGCAGCTGCAGCCAACTACGAAGTGTGGGCCGGACGTGGCCCAGGAGAGCGACCGCGCCGCTCGTGACGAGCGCGGCTTTCCCGCACCCAGGCACAAGGCCATGTTGGAGGTGTTCGCTGGATGCGCTCGTTTCTCAGGGGCTTGTTTGCTCCTCCTATCGACGTCAAGCTGTCGCCCGCTCTGGACATTACCGACAATCGCATCTTTCGTGAGATCCTTGGGTGGATTAAATTTGGTTTGACCTGGTTCACATGGTTTGGGACTCCTTGTGCTGACTGGTGTATGGCCAAGAACTCCCCAGAGGCTCCAGATGGTATTCATGATCCAACGGCGGTCGCTACGTTACGTGTTATGAACGCCGCCTTTAAATACAACGTCAAGCGGGTCCTGGAGCTCAAGAGGCCACCAAGGCGCTCCCAAACAGTATTACCACACGTCCCCCCTCCCCCTTGGTCCCTTCCCGCCGTCTCGTCTTTCTATTCCTCCTCCGAATTATCTCTAGAGAAGCAAGCCATTGCATCATGCGGCGCAACTGGTCCTGGGGAAAAGAAGGGGAAGAGACAGTAGTGCGCTGGTCCGGTGGTGGAATTTGCCGCAGGCACATGGATAATCAGCCTGACCAGCAATGACTGCGCTCACAGACCTCGGGTGGATGAGGTGCTAGCGGGGGAGGCCAACGCCTACCAACGCACGCTGGGGCAAAGAAGAGGAGGGTCCAGGAAGGGGGAAGTTGTCAGAGGCAGTGCGAACGAGGAACGCCAAGTAAGCTGGCGAATGCAGATTTGGGTCTCCCACAAAAGAGTCCAACAAGCCTCTCACCTATCTGCAACGCGTGAGAAATATTCGGTGAACGTGGCTACTACACGCTTGGACCTCAGTTTGGAGCCCCGAGGGACCCGCCGCAGACGTACCAGCCCCGCACATTTGTGGGCCTGGCAAGAAACTTGGCTGCATTCGGGATCATGACCTCGTTCGCCTCAGAGGTCCGAGCTGGCCACCGACACCGCGGTCGACGCGCTGTGGATACCGGTCCAGAGGCCACAAGAGGCGGCCTGTGACTGTACGAGCGGCGGCAGCAGTGCCGGAGCCGCCGGGAGGTCGAAGAGATCGAGAACGTCCATCTCCTGCGGAACACCAAATATGCGGAGGTTGCCAAGTGCTCCAGGCCTAACCCAGACATTCAACGCCTCAAGAAAAACAGCGCAGACACTTTTCGTCGTTTGTGCCCTCTGGGAGCCTTCGCTGGGCCGCGGAGCCGTCTAAGAACTGCTCAGAATGAAAAACTGGTCCCTGGGAAAGGATCGGGACTTCGAGGGCCGTACATGGAAGAAAACGAAAATCCCCGTTTCTGGGAAGTTTCGCGCCTTCTTGTCGGAGCCCCCCAGGGGCCCCGTGAGGGGTGCTCTGGTGGCCGTGGGGGCCTCCCCGGAACTCCTGGGGACACCCTGGGCCAGGGGCACCTCTGGCAGCACCAGGCTTCTACCGATACGGCTGCACCTGGGACGCCTCCCGGAGTACGACCGGTCCCTGGCTGCCGAGGCGGATCCAGCAGTGGCGACGAGGGCCTCATAGGACACCCCAAAGCCGATGATCCTCCGAGAATGTGTTATGAATGACGTGCGCGATGCCTTCCGCACGACGCAGGCGGTGCTACGAGGGCCAACGCAGGCCGCGTGCTGGCGGTGGAGCGGCCCAGGGCAAGCACGCATTGGGCGACCACAGGTCCTTAGGAACATCGGTCGAGGGCGTTGATGGGAGGGGTACCTGCTCGGTGTCGGTCTGTCGTCTCTTCCCCCCCCCCCGGCCTCCATCATGGCGGCGAACTCCGCGGCAGGCGGTGGAGGATCCACGGCCACTGGCACCGCGCGCGCGCGCGGGGCGCAGGGCGGGCTCTGCGGAGCTGCCCCCCGCGGCGACGCGCCTGGGGAACCGGCGGGGGACCGCGCGCCTGACGGGCAACGATTGGGATGTGGGCGTCGAAGGCCATGCCGACACTTTGCGAGCGGGGCGCGGCCAGCGAAAGTGCAAAGTGGCCGGATGGGCCGGAGGGGGAAGGATGCAAGGGTTACTTAGGAAAGTCGCTCATCCTTACCATGCGAGCTGACTGCAGCGGGGGATACATCGCCGATAGATCGGCGCTGGGGCCCCCAATATTGAATCCGCACGTTCCTTGGCGGGGGTGGGTCATCGGGCCCCTGTCGGCGATGAGTTGGCGATTGGGGGTCGATGCGTCCCCCTTCATGCTTATCACAGTCCCCGCCAATTTTCGGGCCATAACTCGGGCCTCCGGCGGCAGGTCGGCACGATCGGAGCACCCGCGGAACGCGTTGTGCGAGGCGCAGCTGCTGAAAGGCAGCCCGAGGCAAGAAAACCGCAGAGGTCTGGCCGAAACGACCGACACCCTCGGACCTTGAGCCTGACGCCCCCGCTCAAAATCAAAACAAACATAACCAGAAAAACTCGGAGATCCGCACGGATTTCTCGGATCGGCGCTGGAACCTCCTCCCTGGCGCCCATCCGAGGAATCCGCGCGGCCCTCCGCAGTCTTTTTGGTCATGCCATCATTGCTTGTTCCCCAGGGTGCTCCGAGACCGGCTCACTTCCCAATGGGCGTAAGGAGACGGCACCAACGCCGCCATGGTCAATGTGCGGAGGAATCTCACCCTGGCTGCCGGACAATCAATTTGTCGAGCGCCCCAGACAACTCGAGCGCCCGTGCGGATTGCCGCCCGGGGTCGTTGCCCAGATGATCACACGCTTTTATGGCTACCGGGCTGCAATGAGAAAACAAGGCCCCCCCCCAAACCCTATCCCGCCACGTGTGCCGACGCAGAGATCTGAAACAAATCCTGCCTACCCCGAACCCTGAGCGGCCTTGAGACGGAGCCCGTTCGAGGACAACACCGGGCGAGGAGAAACCTAGAACCTCCGAGATCCAGCGGCCCTGGAGCATGTACCGAGCGCCGCGGCCTTCTCAGAGCGTTCCCGCCCGAGGACCCTCGGTTGGACCCCCCGCGTTGTTGCCCCCGAGGGCCGCGGCGCCCAGCGGCGCGCCCGCCGTCGCCACCGAGGGGGCCTCCGGGAGGCCCTGGTCGCGGGGCCGCGGGGCTGCGCCCGCACGCCGGCGCGGCCGCGCGCGTGGCCAGGAGGACCTGCGGCGGATCCCAGGGGGCTGGCAGGCACGGAGGGAGAGAAGACGGCATAAGCCTAAACTTGTGGCGCTTCGCGCGGACGTCCTGGATCCGCGCTGGACCCCCCTCCCTTGCGCGGCGCTGGAGGCGCCGCCGGGGGCGCCGAACGCGGACCCAAGAAATCTGCGCGGAGCGCCAACAGTTTATGTTCATGCCGTGCTTCCTTCTTCGAACGCAATCAAACCATACCCGTCGGTCGAAAGAAGCGGGTAGACACATAAAGTAGGAAGGCGTTGGAAGCAGATTGGGCTTCTGCCTGCCCCCTGAGGAGGAGGAGGAGGAGGGAAGAGGGAGAACGCTCGACTCTTGAAGTAGGAAGGCGACAAACTGGGATGTGGGAATCCAGAAAGATACGGATGCAAGGGCCTTGGAAGGCCATGCCGGTACTTTTCGAGCGGAGCGCGGCCAGCGAAAGCGGCTCGATGGGCCAGAGGGGAAGAATGCAAGGGTAACTTTGGAAGTCGCTCATCCTTACCATGCGGGCTGGCTGCAGCGGGGAAACATCGCCCTGGACTCGGCGATACATCGCCGATAGATCGGGGCCCCTCGAGAGCGAACCACCACGTTCCTGGGCGGGGTGCGGCCATCAGACCCCTGTCGGCGATCAATGGGCGATTGGGGGTCGATGCATCCCCCCCTATGCCTATCCTCCCCTATCGTTGCCCATGACCTGCTGCGGATCCCGGGGCGTGCCCCGGGTCGGCCGCTCCGCCGGCAGCCTCAGCAGCGGCTGAGCCGGGGGAACAAATAATGGCGTACACCCAAAGCTCTCGGAGGTCCGCGCGGATTCCTCAGATCGGCGCTGGGGCCCCCATGGGCGGCGCTTCCGGCGCCGCCCATGGTGCGCTCCGCGCGCCAGGGGGGGGGGGGGATCCCCGGGGGGGGGGGGGTCCCAGCGCCGATGCGAGAAGTCCGCGCGGATCTCCGAGTCTTTGCATGCTCAGGTCATGGTCTGTTCCCCGATGAGCGGCCGCGGTGGCCTCGCCACGGGCCGCGCGGGAGGTGGCGGCCGCCAGTCCCTGCTCGACGAGCGACGGGCGCCATGAGATCGGGTGCTCCACCGCGGGGAGGGCCTGACCCGGGGCGGCTTGGAGCTTCATGCGCCCGTGCTTCGCCTCGGGGATACCAGGACTCCAGCCGCAAGCGGATCAGGCCGCCAGGCCTTCCAGGGCCGCCCTCACCCTTCACGCTGCTGGACCTGGTATCCTCAGCGCCAGAGGAATTCGAAGGGATGCTCGGTGGATCCATCCTCTTGCCGGGGTCTCGATGCTCTTGGACTTCGCCAGGAGGTCCAGGCCCTCGCTCGAGAAGCATTGCCTTCCCTGGCTGTGCGGGGCTGTACCGCCAGTTTGATGGCGTGTACATCCCCCGCGCGCCCTCCGCGGTCGGTGGAACACCAAATCTCGCGGTGCCTTTCGTCCGCCGGCCTCTGGCGATGCGAGGGCGGCGAACATGGCTGCCGGCGGCTTCGAGCTTCTCGGCACTGGCTCCCTTCTCGGATCAATGCAAAAACCTGCTTGGGCCAAAATGGCTGCGAGGCCCGCGGGCTGGCACCTGGGGAGAATACACATCATGTGTCCGAGCGCCTCTGCTCATGATCCTCCTGCTCTGCCTCCTTCGCCGCCTCCTCCACCTCCTGCCTCCTCCACCGTCTCCCCTCCTCGTCGTCGCCCTCCTTCTCCTCATCCTCTCCCTCGTCCCCCTCGTTGCCCTGCTCCTCTTCTTCCTCGTCATCCTCCTCCCTCCTTTTCCTCCTCCGCCTCCTCTTCTTTCCTATGTCTCCCCCCCCCGTCCGTCCCTCCTCCGTCCAAATCGACCCCAGTTCGACTCAAGTTCGATTCAACTTCGACTCAGGTTCGACTCAAGTTCGACTCAGGGTCGACTCAAATCGACGGACGTTCGACGCAGCTTAGACGCACGAGTGAAGCGAGTACCTCCAGGATTGTCCCCAGAATGAGCGTTCAACTTTTTTTTGAGCTCAACTCCTCACGGCTTCGGTCTCGAGCAGCGGCGCCGGGAACGCTGCAAGCTGGCCCGTAGGCTCAGATGATAGACACTACAGTGGACCACGACGACCTGCACGACGTGGACGCACCTAGCGGGCGGCTATAAACAAGGGGGTGCCGCCGAACCCCCGCCGTGCGCACGAACATGACCGACTCCCCGAAGACGTTCACACGCGCCCGCGGATGATCGCCTCCGCCCTCAGCATGAGGGCCCTCCTCGCGTCGGCCTCCTCGTCGCACACGGCGTCGGCGCCAGCAGCAGCAGCCCCGCCAGGCGCACCAGGCACCGCCGCCGCGCTCGGCACCGCAACTCCTGCACCTGCACATGCTCCAGGAACGCCGCCAGCACCGCCAGCGGCAGGAGCAGGGGCCGCGCCAGCAGCGTCAGCGGCGCCCTCCACCACCGCGGTGTGGTCGGGCGCGGGCCGCCGCTGCCTCCTGCGCGCCACCCGCGGCGGCAGCGCGTCGGCCCACTCGTCGTCCAACGACATCCCGTCGTCGTCCTCCGTGGGCCCACCGACTCCGACATCAGCGGCAGGCAGCACAGCGCGCCCAGCAGCGCGCCTCTCCGCCAGGCGGCGGCGGCGGCGCCGCCTCCGCTCCAGCTTCGCCTCCGTCGTCTTCGGCTTGTCCTTGAAGTCCTCCATGACCTCCGGAGCCGCCTCGGCCGCGGGCGGATCGGCAGGCCCCGACAGCGCGAAGAGCGCCGCCGAGACCGCCGAGCGGGCCACGGCCGCAGCCGTGCGCCGCGGCGCGTTGGCACGGATCGCGCCGCGCACGGCCGCCTCCACAAGGGCAGCCGCCGCAGCGGGCGCGAGAGCTCCTCTAGCCCGTCGAGCTCCAGCCATCGCGGACGACCGAAGCGAAGGGCTTGCAACCGCTTGAGCCAAAATGAATGAGCGTTCAACTTACAGAAAAGCTGTTTAAGAAATGAAGAAGGCAGGGGGAGAAAGCTTCGGACGATTGCAACATAGTATCTTTGAAGGCAAGGGGGCTAAGCAGAGCCCTGCCTTCTTAGGATGCCGGCTTTGGGCCACCTGGGCCCGCTAGAGCCCTTTCAGGGCCAACCTTAGCAATCTCGGGAATCTCGCGGGCCTTCTTGGAGGCCTTGGGTGCCGTGCGTGTGTGATCTCAAAATTACTGCCGCATCGCTCACAAGCGTGTCCAGGACAGTCTGAGAAGCACCCCGAAACCGTCAACACATGGCCCAAGTGGCCCCGAAGAGGGTTCAAGAGGCTTTTAAAGCGCGCCACGTTTGCACCGCTGAGGGTGCCCCATCCAACACGATCCCCCAAGAGGCCCACCGGAGGCCCAAGGGGCCACCAGAGACACCAATACGCAGCCGATCCAAATGTACCACTACCGCTGGTAGGACAGGCCGAAGACCATGAGCTTGCCGCCCTCGCACTCAAGCCGCGCCGCCCCTTGCCCCCTGTCCCGCCTCCGCCTCCCGCGCCAAAGCTGTTCACGTCTCACGGTCGGCGGAACAGGCCAAAGGCCTTTGCAACAAGTTTGCTCAGCCGATTCCTGCGCAAGGGAAGGCGGAGGAGAGGGCGAAAAGCTGGTTGAGGCACTGGGGAGCTAGATGAGCCTCCTCGTGGGAGAGGAGGAGGAGGAGGAGGAGGAGGAGGAGGAGGAGGAGGAGGAGGAGGAGGAGGGGGAGGAGGGGGAGAAGGCGGAGGAGGAGTGGACGTACCCTGAGGGCGGGCTCCCGATGACCGCACTAGACGCGAAGCGCCAAACGCGCAGCACCAGCCATCCGCTCGGCTTCTGTATACGTTAGGTGTGCCCCTGGAGGCACGATGTCTTTGGCCTTGTGGTAGATATGAAACGCAAGGGCCGTTGCCTCAAGCGTCTGGGCTCGAGTTAGCTCACAATCTTCCGTGCCATACTCCGATGGGCTCCCGAGGCCGAGCCAAAGAACGGGCTCCACAGGAAAGACGAGCCGCACCCAACTCATGGCGACGTGGTGCCTCATTCGAGGGCAACGGAAGTAGTGGCTGATACTGTCGGAGCCACCGCAGCCAAAAATGCAATCCCGTGAGTGCCGTGAGACGTGCATCCTCGACGATGTGGTCCACCCTCCCGCCAGGGACTTCCACACAGCCCATCTCCAGGAAGGACGGACTGAAGTGAGCTCTGAGCGCAGCAGTGACCAGCGAGCGCTGAGATCGGGCGGGGGTGGGATTTCCCAGGCTCTGAGACGGCGGCTGAGGGTCAGGTGGAAGCGTTCAGGGTACAGGGCACGCGACACAACCGAGCTGACAACACGTTGGATCTTCGGTTTGCGACGATTAACCTCAGCCGCTCTCATCTCAGCTCCACCCTCCGCTTTAGCCGTCTCCCATGCTCTAAGAGAAAGGGGGAGAGTGGAGCGAAGCGAGGAGTCACGACGCCTGACGACGACAGACGGGGAAGAGGAGAGGAGGGAGTGGAAGAACTGGACGATGGATTCCGTCCGTCTCCAGCACGGGGCGCTCCATTCTCCAGCTGCCCACCGTGGTGCAGAGAGGGCAGGGGAGCCGCAGGCAGCGTCGGCGGCCTGCTGGAGCGCATCGTAGGCGTCCCGCCAGTCTGGAACCGTGTGCGAGGCCATTCTCCAGGCGGATGCGATGCCCAGAGCTACGAGCGAACGGGGAGACGATCCAATCCACGAGGCAGACAGCAAATCGGCGAGGGGGAAAGTGTTGGGAGGGAGACGGAGCAACTTATGCAGAGCGAGACCTTCGCGGGCGATGGCGCTGGGAGACATGGGAAAGAATTGAGCGAGATAGCCGAGAGTGCTGACCGCATACATATTGTATTGGAAGATCGAGAGTGCAGAGGCAGCACGCGACGATGGCAGCTCAATTGTGCGATGCCACCATTTCTGTGCTGCTTGGTGCCATTGGAGTCCGAGATCCCCCTCCGGTCCGAACTGCACCCCCAAGTACGCCGTCGATCCCTGGATATCGAACTCCTGGCACTCAGGCAATTCACGTGCTAGCCAACTTCGGATGCTGTGTGCAATCTCCTGAGTGCATGTGACCCACAGTGGCGCGATGCAGCATTTGGCAGGCTGGAGACGCAGGAATGCATGCTCAGCAACATCATTAAAGTGGGGCATCATGTCTTTCAGCGTGCACAATTGTGGGAGCACTGTGCCAATGTCATCAGCACATCCTCCTACCTGTCCTGGGATCTGACTAGGGTCAGCGGGTTGTTCGACAGCCTGGGAGAGCAACCGAATCACTGGATCGAAAATGAGCGCCCATACAGACCCCGAAAGAGGGCATCCCTGAAGGACGCCACTGCAGATATGAAAAAGAAAATGCAATTCACCTCCGAACCGTCCGAAGCCCCTAGGGCAGAAGTAGAGCGAGTGGAGAAGGTTGAGGAACCCTTGGGGGACTCCGTGACGGCGGAGAATCTCGAATAGCCATTGATGCCCCACGGAGGGGAACGCAGCAGCGATATCAAAAGACACGAAGCAAGGCCATCGCTCTGCGGCATTCTCTGACATGCTGAGGGCCCTGGCAGAGGCGTCCATAAATATTATGTTGCGGGCGAAATTTCTTCCTATCACAAAGCCTCTCTGATTATGGTGCACTTTTTTGGCGACCGCCTGGCGCAGCACAAAGTTAGCAGCACTGGCGATGATCTTAGTGTCAGTGTTGCGCAGTGAGAGAGGGCGCACCTTACTAGCTTGCCTGACACAGTCGAAGTGATCTTCTGGCAACGATCCCTTCGGCAGGAAAGCGAAAACAGAGTCATTAAGATCGCGTGGCACATAATCGCCACGGAAAAGGTGCAGGGCAAGGTCATGCAAAACATCCAGTTGCTCGGGGATAGCAGCCCATGCGCGGTAAGTGAACCCATCAGGCCCTGGAGCTGAGATACGAGCGCGGTGCAAGGCCTTCTCGAGGCCCGCACGCGACGGGACAGGGAGACCATCGAGGCCAGGGCCAGCCCAGGGGCAACCAAGTCGGTCCACGTACGTACTGAGCTTGACAGGGTCCACTACCTTGGCCTTGAAAACTTCTCCCCAGTGGTTGGAGAGTGCAGCACGGATATCTTCTGCTGAACGTGCCACTGGAGGAGCATCGAATAGTGGTGAGTCTGGAGCAAGCGTCTCTGGACGCACTCCCTGCAGAACAAGCGAGCTGCCTTTCGGGCGCCATAGTCGGGCCTTACGCTGAAGCGAACGCTGGTGACGACGCGCAGCGTCGGCCGAGAGGTGATCACCTGACGCGGCAGCTTGCTGAGCTAGGGCGGCAGCTCGGGATTGGCGGCGTGCGAGCGCGGCAGCGCTGGTGTCACGAAAAAGGGCACTAAAGATATCAGGCTCGAGAAGAGAAAGAGAGGTGGCCGAGAGGGAGAGGAAGCGAGCTCCGAGAAGCGTGGTGGCCTGCAGGGTAGCTCCGACCCGTAGGTCTTGTCTCCAGATAGCCCTCGCGATGGCTCTCAGAGTGACCAGGCGGGCCTCCAACGCATTGGGGTCCTGCGAGACCAAAGGGGGGCCCTGGAGCTCATTGCGGGTCTCACGGGCGGCTTCCCACATGTATTGTTTCATATATTTCCAGCGCACCTCCGCTGGTACATGCGATATGTCTACAGCAGAGACCAGGGCGGAAAGTTTCGCGCGATAGCGCGGGTCTAGAAAAATAAAGTCGGGGATGCGCAGTTCATTGTGCTGACCCGTGCCACGATTCTGAAAGGAAAGCGAAACCAACGCGTGATCGCTCAAACGAGCGTCGGACATCTGGCATGGGTCAGCATGAACTTCCATCACTGCATCGATCTCACGCATGTATTCTGAGGGGATCCCCAAGAAGACACGATCAAGAGTATTCGCAGTGAAATGCTGGCGGTTAAATCTTGTCGGAAGTTCTGTGCATACCTCTGTGGCTGCCTGCATGAGCGGCTTCCAGAAACCTTCCAGAGGGGCCATGAGTATCGACAGCGAGGCGAGCACTGCTGGGCACAGGATTCTGGTAGCTCACAGGGGCACCAGCGGCAATGTTGAAGTCGCCCAGCGCGATGAAGGTCCTCCTCAGCGGCTCCTCCTTGCACCATGCAAGCGAATGCTGCCATACTTCTCGAATGCGAGGGAGAGTGCGGGGTTCCAACTCATAATTGTGGACATTCATGATCTTCATTGAAAACTTTGTCTTGGGATTGAGGATGCTGACAAGTTGAACGCGCCCTTCAGCAAGAACTTCATGAGTGATACTTGGTTGATCTTCTTGGGGTACCGAATGCGCCGTCATCCGAGAAGGTAGAGGAACCAAGATGGCAACCCCGCCCGCGCCAGATCGGCCCGTGCTGGAGTGAAAGAGCAGGTAGTCGAAGGGAGTGGCGTTGAGAAGAGTACGAAGCACCTCCGTTGTGCCATGCGTCTCTTGGATGAGGATGACAGCGCGATCTTTCATGTGCGGGAACAGCTTTTGAAATTTACGACGACGCCGGCGTTGGTCGAGACAGGCAAGCCCACGAGCGTTCCAAGAAATGATGCGACCTCCACGTTGTGCAGGTGCCCATTCCCACGGGGACCAGCGGCTGCTAAAGACTCCACCCGACGCCAGTGGTGTCCACCGTGTTGGCCAGGAGCTTGAAGGCCTCCACAACTGCGGACTTGTCAATGGTGAACCTCTCGACCGCGGGGCCGTGCCAGATGAACTTCGCGGGGTCGTCAGCACCATCGATCTCGAGGACCACGACGGGGACACGATCGACCATGACCACGCCCTTGGACCTCTGGCACGAGAAGTCCAGATGCGGATGTCGCTCTGCCAGCACACGCTGCGCCTTCTTCGTGTGGAGCTCCAAGCGTACTTGGCGTGGGGCCTTGTCTGGGCTGATGTAGATCGGGGTCTGCGCCCCCTGTGTGTTCTGCGCCGCGAAGTTGCGCCAGCCTGCCGAAGTCCTGAGACCTTGAGCCAGCGCCAGTGCACGTGGTCGGGCAACCTCGTCACCGCCAATCGTGCGCAAGAAGAACTTGCGTGAAGGAACCTGGCCGTCGAGCTCGATCTGGTCCATGGTGAGGCCCGAGTCTGTGACCCAAGCCTGGATGGCCCTGCGCACCTCCAGCGGTGCGATGGCCGATGGTGCACCGATAGTGAAGAGGGTCGGTTCCGCCTGTCTCTCCCACTGTGCCAACTTCGCCGTGTCGAATGTAGATGCCTGTGCCTCAGCCATTGCGATCGTCCTTTCCATGCGTGCGACCGTGTCTCGGATCCTATCTTGCTCACGTTCTTGATCATTTTGCCGACGTTGGATGTCGGCGATGGTATGGCTGTGCTGGTCAACCCTTGCATTCGTGGCGAGAATCTGCTTGAAGCACATCCGCATGCTCGACTGGAAGTCGTCCTGGGCCTTCTTGAGGGTCTCATTGCAGACCGCCTGCAGCTTGGTGGAGGCGATATCGATCTGTGTGTTGAAGAGTTCCTGCATTCTTTTGTCAAACTCGTCAGCCGTGGGTATACGTCCATTCCATGGGTCTCCAGCTCCTTCATGCCAGGGGTCCCTGGGTGCTCCGCTGGGGGGGCCTGCAGCACGACCACGCAGGGAGGCGGCGGCGGCATCACTGGCAGGGCCAGGTGCGGCGGCACTGCTGCTAGCCCCCAACGCGGGTGCACCAGCTGCTGGAGGAAGCTCACCATCAGCACGGGGACCTGCACCTGCATGAACCTCTTGTGAAGGCAGCGTCGGCGTGAGGTCGAGCGCCGCTGCCAAGGATGCATCACCCTTTCGTTCCTGTGACGGGAATGTGGGCATCGCTTCGAGCTGAGCGAGGGTGGCCGCTGTCGCCTCTCTGCGAGAGCGGCGCTTACGCCGCGCCCGCTCAGCACTCGCACTGCCATGCCGTGGGGCTGACTTCGACGCACGCTGCCTGGCGTCCACGGAGTCCTCCGAAGCAGAGCTGCCGTCGTCGAGGTGGTGCACCTCGGGTCCGCTGCCACGCGCTGCCATGAGTGTGCGGCGAGAGCAGCAGACTCAGGGAAGGGCTGCCCTGAGTTGCACACAGAAGATGAAAGTAGTAGGGCCAGGGGCCCGATGGAAAGCGCGAGAGTGTAGCAAGAGAGGCTCAATCTGTGCCGTGGGGACCGGGTGTGGGCAGCCTGGGCCAACTCCACCCCTCGCCCCAGCGACATCTTGAGCCAAAATGGCTACGGGGAAGGCGGAGGAGGAGGAGGAGGAGGAGGAGGATGTGTATATGTGTATGCGTGTGCCTCTGTCTCCGTGTCCCTGTGCCTCTGTGTCATTTTTTTTTTTTTTTTTTTTTTTTGTTTTTGTTCTCTCTCTCTCTCTCTCTCTCCCCCACACCCCACACACTCCTGTTCCTCCTCCTCCTCCTCCGCCTGCTCTGTCTCCCTTCCTCGTGCTCCCTCTCGCGAGCTTCTGCTCTCCCATCCATCCTCCTTGTGATCCTTCTCTCCGCCCCCCTCCTCCTCCTTTCCCTCCTTTTCTTCGATACCACGGTAAGTCAGAAAACAACACGTCATACATACCACGCAACGCGCTGCATGTCGGACATCGGGGTGTGAGACCGCAGTGGAACGGGCAGCCTCCCACCAGGAACTCGGTTTCGGTCTCGTGTCGTGCGTACGAGGCAAACCTACGTGGGCGGGCGAGAGGAATGATCCCGCCCTAGCTAGGGCGAAACCGGGATCAATGTCTCTCCTCCCCCCGGTGGCCAGCGAAGGCCGGTGGGCGTCCCGCCGGTGTCTCGTGGTGTCCCGTGGCGCGGTGTTCCGCGGTGTCAAGTGGTGGCCCGTGGAGGTCGATAGTGAGATCGATAGTGGGATCGATTGTGAGGTTCTTCGGGTGAGCTCGATAACGAGATCGACATTGAGATCCACGATGAGGCCGATCGATAGTGATACACATACACGTACACATACATTCTATCCATCCATCCATCCATCCATCCATCCATCCATCCATACACATACATACATACATACATACATACAGACAGACAGACAGACAGACAGACACACACACAAACGCATGCATGCATGTATGCATGCATGCATACATACAAGCACACATACACACATACATACATACATGCAGGCAGGCAGGCAGGCATGCAGGCATGCAGGCATGCATGCATGCATCCATCCATACATACAGATATGCATACATGCATACATACATACACATATACACATACATACATACATACATACATACATACATACATACATACATACATACACACACACATCCATCCATCCATCCATCCATCCATCCATCCATCCATCCATCCATCCATCCATCCATCCATACATACATACATACATACATACATACATACATACATACATACATACATACACACATACATACATACATGCATACATACATACATACATACATACGTACGTACGTACATACATACATACAGACAGACAGACAGACAGACAGACAGACAGACATACATACATACATACATACACACATACATACATGCATGCATACATACATGCATACCTGATACATCCATACATGCATGCATGCACACACTTATACATACCTGCATGGATAATGAACACCGATCATTATTTGTCCGTGGTGTCCGGTGGTGCCCTCCTCCTCCTCCTTCTCTCCTCCTCCCTCCCTCCCTCCCTCCCTCCCTCCCTCCCTCTCCTCCTCCTCCTCCTCCTCCTTCTCCTCCTCCTCCTCCTCCTCCTCCTCCAGTGGTTCTGCCCCGTCCAGTTCAAAACTGCTGGAGTTAAAGTGTGGTCTCCAGGATATCAAGATCAAGCACCTCCAGCAGAAGCTAGAGACACTCCAGGAGGAGCTCAATCGTGTTAAGAATCAAAACGCAGCTTCAGGCAGTGCGCCTGTTCCTAGGAGGAGAAGATCCAGCTCAGACTCCACTTCTTCAAAGTAATTGGAGCAAATATGTTGGTAGTATCCAACTTTCTTTCAGCGGCAGAATGTTTATTGCATCTTGGGCTAAATGGCAACTTGAGTATTGGCTTAGTGCGCATAATTCATCGGCTACAGGTTTTGGTAGAATCCTTTTGTGTTGGTCCTTTCGTTTGGGTAGGACAGTTGTCAGCTACCCAGCGTTCTTTTACCTTCACGTCTTGTTTCCTTGGCCAGATCGGCAGAACTGTGAAGCAGGTAGCTTACCTGCAGTTTCTTCTTCATGCGCTAGTTGGGCAGCTGTATTCAGCCCAGTTTATTTTACTTCTCCCTAATATCCCCTTTCCAGCGGCGAAGTAATCCCCTAGTATTCTCTCTTCCCTTTGGGGAACGGAGGTCTCGCTCTGCTAGGGGACTCCCATTAGTATGTGGGAAGAAAGTTTACCCCAGTGCTTTGCAGTCTTGATCTCCTTCCCCTTCCCTTGTCCTACTGTCTTCCCCCTCCCTCCTTCCTCCCTCCAGACAGTTCAAGGAATTGGCAGCCAGGTCACAGGCGAAAGCAAGTGGCCTTCCCTGGCGGGTCTTGCCATGGTCTCACCATGCTCGAAAGTCCGAACCTGCAAGTTGGCGTTCAGGGATTGCTCTTGTCTGGGGAGGGGGTCACTGGTGGGTGGGATGGGAACTCTCCGCCCCGTGCTGGGGAAATTCTGCATTGTTTCTGTTCTGGCCTGGGAACGGCCCATTAGAAGGTGGGCAGCGTTTAACCCGGGCGAGTTGTGTTTCATGCATGTCCTTCTCCTCCTCTCCTCCTCCTGGGGTAGGGTTCTTGGCGCCGACTCGGAACTGGCAACGCCCCAGGCTTGGACTGGGGGTCAGTTGCTGTCCGCGGAACGTGCTTGAGCTTTAGTTCAGCCCCGAAGCGAATATCAATGAATGTCCTTGTTGGAGGAGGGGGCGGGGCGCGCAGACCCGTGGCGGCGCCGGCCCAGCGGGCGGGGCCTCCGCCGCCGCCTGGCGCCGCTCGAGCTCGCGGAGCACCTGCGGGGGGCGGGCGGGCGGGGGCGGGGGAGGGAAAGGGGGGCGGAGGGGAGGGGAGGAGGGAGGTATAGGGGGAAGGAGGCGAGGGAGGGAGGGGGGGAGGAGGGGGAAGGGGGCGACGAGGGAGAGGGGGGGGGAGAGGGCGAGGGGAATGGGGGAGAGGGCAAGCGGGGTGTGCTTGCACAACGTTTGGCAGCCTACCCCTCTCCATCCATTCCAACCGTCTTCAGGGAGTCCTGGTAGGCCTTTTTTTGACCTTCTGGGAGCCCAATTCGGCCGTTCCGGGTCCCTCTTCGCCTGTCATGGGGACCTGAGCCCGTCTTGGGGCCCTCGGGGGGCCCTCTCCAACCATGTAGGGATCCTCCGGTGGCCCCCTCGGGGGTTCATGGGTACTCTCTTGGGCCGTATTGGAGCTCTCTTGTGCTGCTTGAAGCTCTCTTCAGGCCGTCTGGAGGCCCTCTTGGGCCGTCTGGGGCTCATTTTTGGAGCCTCTGGGGCCGTCGCGGCCGCTGGTAGGACTGAAACGCAACTATTACGGATATGTACGTATTTCCACAGGAAATGTTTGATTTTTGCCCTTGGAGGGCCTTCTCGGCGGCCTCTTGGACCGTCTTGAGTGCCTTTGTGGCTGTCTAGGAGCAGTCTTGGGCTGTCTTCGAGCGCTCGTGGCCCGTCCGGAAGCCATCTCAGTGCGCTCTGCAGCCACCTTCCAGACAACCTGGGGCGCTTTGGGCGCCTCTTGGGCCAGCTTGGGGGCCTCAGGGGGGGTCCGGGGCCCCTTCTGAATCCTTTTGGAGCCCTCAAGGCCCCCCTGGCTCCCCATGCCAACCATAGGTCGTAATTCTGGGCCCTCCCCCGGCCTACTCCGATATATATATATATATATATATATATATACACACACATACAAACACACACACACAAACATAGAGAGAGAGAGCGAGAGAAAGGGAGAGAAAGAGAGAGAGAGAGAGAAAAGACATGAGAAAAAAGAGAGAGAGAGGGAGAACAGAGAGAGAGAGAGAGAGACATCAGACAGGGAGAGATGGTGATGGTGAGAATGTGGATAAACACGAGGACGACGAGGCGGGGGTACAGGAGGAGGAGGAGCATGAAGAGGAGGGCGGAGGAGGATGATGAAGCAGGTGAGTAGAACTCCATGGGGACCAAGGGCCGATGACCTGCAGAAGCAAACTGGGGCTATTCTCTCAGACGGTGAAAGCCTCGGCACCACAACTGGGGGGCGCTAGCGACGGTCGCTCACATAACCACGCCGCCTCTGTGGACTGGGCGTATTCTGCCCGTCGATATTCAGAAAGTCAGCGGGCCTGGGACCAATGGAAGCAATCGACTCGCGCAATTGGGGCTGCACCGCAGCCACTTCGACCGAAGGCTCGGTGACTGAAGCCAACAGCACGCACTGCGTAGGCCCACAGTTCAATGCACAACAAACTAATGGAACAATGTATCGGAGTGGTGCCCATGACAGCACGGTATAACATACTCTATGACATGAAACCTTCCGATTCTCGTTGCCACGTCCAGCGCTAAATATACCAGCATCGCATACAGAAACTGTCGGGAGCTCTGAACTTGTGGCCTTGCTGGCCCTTGACACGGGGCTCGTATTCGTTGTCGCGAGCGTTATTCATGGCCACGCACGCTGGGGTCATCAGCGTCCAGAGTGAGCTGGAAGGTGCATGCCGCCTCCAAGACCCCAGTATGACGACCCTGGTATCACGATTCAGTTGCTGATGCATCGGCGCAGGCGGGCGATTCTGTGCGATTGAAATCCAGCAGCTGGGATTCGAGAGGAAGGTGTTGTCGCACACGCCACTGTGCCCCGCTATAGCTACTGTTCGGACAAGACGCAAACGTTTGGATGGGGACTCGTATTCTCACACATGATAGGCGACGCGTGGGGTAACGGGCATGTGTCACCCCAGACTTGTTAATACGGGGCTCACTGGCATACCAACGAGTGGAACACATCTTAAAACAACAAGCACATGCATTTGAAACAACAACTTATTTGGCCATACTTGGTTCATGCACTGTTTAAATAACTGAACATTGGCTTGGTGAGCGAGGAACTGTCGCCCCGTGAGGGACGAAACCGCGCAGAAACCCACCCACCCTCTCGTCCAAGCCACGATCACAACTTAACTCCAACTGAGGATGGACAGTCCGCCGACACGAAAGAACTCACTTAGATCTGAATGAAACTGATCCCGCCATGTACTTGCAAGGTCAATGAAGTACCCCTGCTTGTCCAATAACCTCCTGCCCGTGTCCCCACAATCCCGTATCCCGAACACTGCCCCCGCAAGCATCAAACAACGAACGTTGCTTAGAGGGACTCTGGCGACGTGTTGCCACCATATCATACGCCTAATCCAGAGTGACAGGGGACATTGACCCATGCCCAACTGACGAAACACAACACGACCCGTACGGAACGTACAGTCCATAACACCGTCTTTCTGTTCCATTTTCGCACACGCACAACCTCGAAGCAATCGCTGAATCATGCTCGCTTGAGCCCCTGTCAAGTCTAGGACAGTCGTCTTTGGATACGACAAGAGACCATGTCTAACACGAACGTCCCCACGCATAATGAACGAACTGCGATGGCTTTCCATAAGACGTTCAGTGCAGTTCTGCCAGGAGCACTGTACCAGCCCAACGTTTTGCCTGGCCTGTCGGCCACGTCGGGGCTCTTCATCGCTAGAGCTCCGAACCGCCTGGAGATACGGCTCAACGCGTCGATACTCCGAGCAACTCGACCTGACTCGGACCCTCGTGACCGTGGCTGCCAGACGACGAGTGGTAGCTACGTGGTGTCGGGGATCACCCCCCCAGAGAGGCGTGTGGCAACTCTTGCCAAGCGCGTCCGCCGAAGATCCCCACAGCCAACCGTGACGCCACCCGTGGCCATAGTAAAGATTTGGCTGCAGTGCGAAATGGGAGGGCATCGACGTGGGCCTGATGCTGGCAATAACCATGAACAGACAAGATCTGATGACGAGCAGATTCCAAATCTCCCACTCAGTACTCCAGCACGAGCTGCTGGCTTAGGCTCGCGAGGCCAGAAGAACATCCTCTAGACACCTGCGGCGAAGATCAGGCAGGCGGTGCACGCCTAAACCTTGAATCTTAGAAAGCGGCCAACCACCTGGCCGCCTTTCGCTTCAACTTCTCCGACGCCGGTCGCGAGACCACCATCCCGCGGCCCCCGAGACAAGCGCATCTCCATGGCCTGATCGCACGTGGGCTCCCACGCCGCGAACCCTCCCACCGGCCCTGCGCCGCACAGGAAGCTGGACCACGAGGCCCCGACCGAACAGGAACCCGACGGGCATATAGCGAATGCGGAGCACGGGCCCCCGGGGGCGCCGCCGCTCCGTCGCCGCGAGAGCCCCCGGGCCAACAATACGCTCCGAGGAGGAGGAGGAGGAGGAGGAGGAGGAGGAGGATGAGGAGGAGGAGGAGGAGGAGGTGGAAAGAGCTCGCGGGCTAACAATACGCTCCGAGAGCATCAAGAGCCCTCAAGCTCAGACGCCCTCAAGCCGACTTGACGGTTTCGATCCCCTCTGCCTGCCTGCGCGAAGCGTCGGACCCCCCTCTCCACGCGCCTGTGGGGAGAGGTGTGCTTCGTGGGGCGGGTCGCTTGCAAGAGAGGCTCGCGGAGCGCATGACAGCCTTCCGCACGCAGCGTGCGCGGGGAGAGGGACAGCAGGACACGTGAGCAGTGCAAGGGAGGAGGGAGAGGAGGGGGGCGGGAGTTCAGGCGCACGCAGCGCAAGAAGCGCCAAGCGGAGCTTCACGCGGCACTCCAGTACAGCAGACGTGCCCTCTGGAGGCCAAGAGGAGGTGAGTGCAAAGAAGAGGTGGACGAGGGGGAGACCGAGAAGAGGAGGATACAGAAGAGGAGGATGAAGCGGACTATGACAATACAGAGGCGAGGATGATGAAGAGGATGAGGATGATCATCAAGAGGATGAAGAGGATGATGATGAGGAGGGGCGAGGAGGCGGCCTCCTTGCGGTAGTGCGCGAAGCTTGGCGGCTTCTCCAGGGCCTGCGCACCGGGGCGGGGTGGCCAGCCATCGCGAGGGCCACCATAGCCCGCCGGGGGACAGCCAGGCAGACCCTTCCCGCCACGACGACGACGACGACAGCGACGCCGACGACGACAACGACGACGACGATAGCAATGGCGTCGACGAAGACGACGACAACGACGAGAACGCTGTTTTGGTCTTCCAAAACTCGCGGAGGCCTCCAGGCAAACTCTCCCCGAGCAAAGTCCAAGACGACCCAGAAACCCAAGGGAGCCAAGACGACCCGATTTGCCGGGCAAATCCTGACAACTTTGCTTTTTAGGACGTCTAGATGCGCGCCAATTCGGGTCTGGGAGCTGGTTCGGGCTGGGGGCATCTTGGCCTGGCAAGTTGTTCTTATATCCGACTTCAAAGTCGCCTAGGACTTGCATATTTACACTGTTCGAACGCGTATTAGCGCTGGCGTACCTTTATGAGCCGAATCCATATGCCCCCCCTGTACGTGGAATGCTTCGAGTCTGATCCATCAGTGAATATCCCAGGGTCCATGACGGTACATCCGATTATACTTACGATGCCAATATTCTTTTTCTACACACGTGGATGTGAAGGGCCGTGACATGTATGTCTTTCTTTGCACCGCCCGTTTGTGGACCCCCCTGGCCAGTCCAGAAGCCGTTTGGAAATCGACAGAAAGCCTCCTTCAACCTCTGTAGACATCGGATCTCCCCCCTAAACCCTCCTCCTGGGATCTGTTTGGTCGTCCCCAGACCCCATACTGGCCCATGGGGAGCTGGACGCACGACGGCGGCGATGATAGCGACTGACATAACGACGACAACGACGACCCCAACGACGACCGTGACGACTTCGAACACGACAACGGCAACGACGGCAGCGACGACCGCAACGACGACGACCACGACCACCGCGCAGATTCTAAGACAATGACGACGACCACGACGACGACCACGACGAACACTGAGACGACCGCGACGACGACGGCGACGACGGCGACGACACCGACGACGAAGAAAGCAACGGTGACCACGACCGCGACGACAACCACAACAGTAGCGACATTCGCAACGACAACGACGACCAAGACGATCGTACCGACCAGGGCGATTGTGACAACGATGGCCGCGAAGACTACGATAACGACCACAAAGGCCCCGATGACGACGACGGCGACCACGACCCCCCCGACCGCGACGAGGCAGACCGCGACGACGACGGTGAGGACCGCTCGCCTGCCCGGCGCCTCGGCATACCCACAGCTGGCACTCGGCCGCCTGCGGGACGGCGCCTCCCCCCCCCCCCCCAGCCCCCTTCTCGGCGGCGGGGGAAACGAGAAGGGGCGGGCCTTCTCTGAAGGCTCGGAGGGCCGCCAACCTTTTGAGAATCCCCCGAACACGCGGAGAACTTCTCAGAAAGCCGGATCGCCTCTGGGGAGCCACGCCGTCTTCCGAGAAAGCCTCCTCCCTCTCACTCCCCCCTCTCGCTCGCCGCCGATGCGAACCACCTCTGGCCGCCGCCGCCGCCGCTCCTGGCACCCGCGTCGTCCTCGCCGGCCAGCGCGGCCACCGTCGCGGCCGTCGTCGCCGCCGCCGCCGCCCTGTTCCCCCCTGCCGCCGCCGTCCGTCGCCGCCGCCTTCGTCGTCGGTCGCCGTCCTCGTCGAAGGCGCCCTCCTCCTCCGCCTGCTGCCCCCCCCCCTCCGTCTTTTTGCGTTAGGCGAACTCTACCGTCACGGCTGTAGCGTCCGTGTGAGAGAAGAATTCCGACTCAGACCTGTAGGTCAACAGACTACGCCGGGCGGGCCTAGCAGCAATCTGGATAGGCACGAGAGGCAGAGAAAAAGACAGCGGGCTCGGAAGGGCACAGAGTAACCCTGACAGGTTTTCAGACCCACCCCCAATAAGGGGCAACTATTTTTCTTGGCGGCCTTATTGAAGAACTGGGGTTCCACTAATAAGGGGTAACTGGTTAGTTTTTTTCCGCGGCGCCTGCCGCGCAACAACGACGAGGAGGAGGAGGATGAGGAGGGAGAAGGAGTGAGAAGGAGTGAGAAGGAGGAGGAGGAGGAGGAGGAGGTTTCAGGACCAGTCCTATTCACCGCCGAGAGAAAAGGGGGGCCCAAACTAAAGATCTTTGTCGGTAAAACGCCAGCCAGGCCGTCTGGGAGAGAGAGAGAGAGAGAGGGAGGGAGAGAGAGAGAGAGAGAAAGAGAGAGAGAGAGAGAGAATACCCTCGTCTAAGGCGCTCTCCTCCTCCTCCCGCTGCCCCTCCACCCTTCCCCCCTCCTCCTCGTGGCCTTGGCCCTGCTGCTGCTGTCCATCATCGCCCCTCCTCGGCTTCCCCCCCCCGCCTCCCTCACCGTCCTTCTCTCGCGCCCGCTTCTGCACGTGCTCCTGCCCCCGTCTGTGCCCCCCCCTCCCCCCCTTTGACCCCCGCTGCTCGGGGAGCCCCCGAATACCGCCGAAGAACCGCCGAGGAGCACAGAGTGAAGCGGGAAACCGAAGGACACTTTCGAACATCCCCTTCCACCAGCGACGACGACGACTCGGGGAGCCTCCGAATACCGCCGAAGAGCACGGGAACTAGCCGAAAACCTAAGAACACGTTCGAACATCCCTTTTAGCGACGACGACGATGACGACGACGACGACGACGACTGGCCTGGATCAGGCGCGCATCATGCGAGACGAGCAACAGACCACCCTTGTACTTCTGCAGCGCGGCGATGAGGGCGTCAACGGACCTTCCAGGGGCCAGCAGAAATTCGATGAATATCTTAGAACCCCTCCTCCTCCTCCTCCTCCTCCTCCTCCTCCTCCTCCTCCTCCTCCTCCTCCGCCATCCTCCTCCTCCTCCTCCTACCTCCTCCTCCTCCTCCTCCTCCCCCCCCTCCTCCTCCTCCTCCTCCTCCTCCTCCTCCTCCTCCTCCTCCTCCTCATCATCATCATCATCATCATCATCATCATCATCATCATCAACATCATCATCATCATCAACATCATAATCATCATAATCATCCTACGTAGTGAACCATCATCACCATCACCGTCACCATCACCACCATCATCATCAGCAACATTAGCACCATCGGCATCATCATCAGCATCATCCTCAATAACATCATCATCATCCCCCTTTTCCTCCCTCCATCTCACTCTGCGCCTCTCCTTCATTGCTCGCCCTCGACCTCCTCTTCCTTCTTTGATAATTCCTTCTTATCCTCCTCATTCACCCTCTTCGTTCTCCACCCATCTTCTATCCTCCTTTTCACTTGTTCCAATCCTCCGCCCCCCTGCAGAGGGATGAGGGAGGCGGAGGAGAACGACGACGATGAGGACAAGGAGCAGCTTGCGGGAGAGGACGAGGAGCAGGAGCTGGGGGAGTGCGGTGGGCCGTAGAACGGCTATATCGTGGCCCGCATCCCTCCCCCGGCAAAGCTCAGCAGACTGAGCCACCCGAGATCCTCGACCGACCGACCGACCTCGCCAATCGGGGGCGTCCAAGAGGGGGGGGGCGCAAATCATGGCGGGCGGCATGTGCGCAGCCCAGGGAGGGGTCGGGGACGTATTGAAATAAGAAGATGAAAGGAATAATAACAAACGGCATAAACGTAAACTTGTGGCGCTCTGCGCTGGGCCCCACTAGCTGGCGCGCGGAGCGCGCCAGGGGCTGTGTCGGAGGCGCCGCTGGGTGGACCCGGCGCGGATCCGAGAAATCCGCGCGGAGCGCCACAAGTTTACGCTTACGGCGTCTTTGCCTCTTCGAGTCGTAGCCCCCGCCATGAGATCCCCCCCCCGCCCCTAGCCTTAAGTCGGGCCTGTCCCCCTACAGGCCGACTTTGGATGACAAGTTAAAAATACTGAAAAATGCTCTAAAAATGCCCAACAATGGTCAAAGCATAGTCCCCAGACTATTTCTTGCCTATTTTTGAATATTTCCCTCGGTGGAGGGACGGGCCCGACTGAACCCTGGGCCAGGACCCCCCTCCGCCGCCCCCGCGGCCTCGCGTCGGGCCTCACCCTGGGGAAGGCCCGGCGGCCGAGGCCACCGCCAAGGGCGAGGGAGAGAGAGAGCCCCCCGGGGAGCCTGCACGGCGAGCGCTCCGCGGGGGCGGCCGCCCGCGGGTCTCCCCCCTCCCGAACAAAATCGCGGCGGGTGTTTTTTAATCACGGCGGGGGGGTTCTCGCCCTGCTCGGCCTCTGGAGCCCCTCGCGGGGCCTCGGGGCCGTCAGAAAACGACTCGGGGCGAGAAACCGGTCCAAAGGGGAGGGGTCCAGACCTCCGGGGGTCGACGTTGTGTAGAGAGCACGCCGGGGGTCGGGGATGGCATTGCAGTCAGCGATCGGGGGGCCCCAGGTCAACCTGGCGAGAAGGCTGGTCTGGGGCAGAACGCCGGCCTCCAACCCCCTCCCCCTTGGACAAGCGCGTTCCACTGCTCGCAGAGTGGCTACGCGCAAGTGGCCTGGATCCGCCGCGGGGGCTACGATCCACCAAGTGGAGGAGGACATGTCTTTGTTCCTCACGTTTGCGAGTCGGCACTTTGCGGGTAGTGGAACGCGCTCGGTGACCCCTGCTGCCCCCTCCAATGCCAGGGTCGAGGTGAGGGGCAACCTTAGTGGGGGACCGGCTCAGGGAGGGAAGCATCGACCTGGAGTCGGCGAAACATGACCGATGGATCGGCGATGGGCCCCCAATAGCGAGTCCGCACGATGCCGGGCGGGGGCGGGCTATCGGGCCCGTCTTCGGGGTCGATGCACCCCCCCTGAGCCTATCCCACACCTTACCGTTGCCCCTGAGGAGGGTCGAGCTTCGAAGATCGAGGGCGTAGTTATCCAACCCCTTGGCGTTCCCCCTGACGAGGGTCGAGGTTCGAAGATCGAAGGTGTACCTCCCCCTCCCGATCTGACCTGCACCTCGCAGCCGGGCGCCCAGGAAGGTGCAGGTGGGAGCGCTGGCGCGGTGCGTCTCTGGGGGGCAGCCGCGGGTCGGGAGCCTCGGGCCTCCGCGAAGCGAACGGTAGAGTCGTGCGCGCTCCGCTGGAGAGCCCGCCCGCGACCAGCAGGGCTTGGCGTGGACGCCGTGGCCTCGACACTCTGATAACGTGCGCGGGCTCACGTGATAAACCGCCAGAAACGCAGGGACATCGCCCCGATCTCTGAGGTGCACTCTTTGACTTAGCGAGCTGTGCTCACTCGCGCCCATCGGTGCCAGCGATGTGCATGAGTGGATGACTGCGTTCTGGAGAGTCGTGGATGCCGACCTTGCTTCTGTGAGCGAGCGCCCCCCCGAGAACCTCCTCTTCCCTCGGGCGGGGGCCAACGGCGGGTGGCCCACATGGGGGGCGAAGAAAAAAAAGCCCTAAGCTGGCCCTCTGGGGCCCCTGCTGGCTCCAAGAGGGGCCCCGGGCCGTAGAGGGCCCCGTCGGCGGTGGACACGCCTGCCTCTAGGACTCTAGTGAACCTCCCCTTTAGTGAAGACGGCTCGGGACCGAAACCGACGGACCTGGACCCGCAAAAATGACGGCCGCGACGCCCTCTCGCGAACCGAAAACGGCCAATTCCTTCGTCGACGTGTCCGGGTAGGAGGTCGCCCCCTATGCGCACCCGCCCGACTCTTCCCGCGACGCTCTGGCTCCTGCTCCGGCCCACTGCCCCGGGGCCTCGGCCCGTCGGCATCCCGTCTCGGCTGGCTCGGGCACGTCCCCGACGCCTCGCCCGCCTCCGTCGCCGTCGTCGTCCTCGTCTGGCTCTCCCTTCGACGGCGTCAGCCCCTCGCTGCTCTGCCGCATTCCTCCTCCATTTCCTCCTCCTCCTCCTCCTCCTCCTCCTCCTCCTCCTCCGCAGGGCCTTGCAGGGCCCGCATATTCAAGCAAACCCTCATGACCCCCCCCTGGCTCCCCCCAATCAAGAATCGGAATCCCAACCTCTCCTGGATTGCGCTCGGACAACAACAAATCGATGCGAATCGGGCCGTGGCGACGAGGGCCTGTGGATGCCGCAAACAACATAACATTCCGAACCTAATCTCCGTACTCTTCCTCACTCTTCCTCACTCGTCGTCGTCGTCGTCGTCGTCGTCGTCGTCGTCGTCGTCGTCGTCCTGCTCCTCCCCTCGGACTCGATATCCAGGTGGTTGGTCGGCTCGTCTAGTATCAGCACGTGCGGGGCTCGGCACGTGATGCTGGCAAAGCAGACCCTAGCCTCGCAAGGATCGATTGCCGATGGAGAGGGAGGGGAGAAGAGGAGCAGGGAGCAGGAGGAGGACGAGGAGGAGGAGGAGGAGGAGGAGGAGGAGGAAAATGAGGAAGAGAACGGGAGGATAGGAGGAGGAGGAGGAGGAGGGGGAGGAGGAGGAGGAGGAGGAGGAGGAGGAGGAGTTGGAGTAGGAGTAGGAGTAGGAGAAGAACATGAGGAGGACTAGGAGGAGGAAGAGGAGGAGGGGGAAGAGGAGGAGGGGGAGGAGGAGGAGGAGGAGGAGGAGGAGGAACAAAATGGTGCATGGATGGATGGATGGATGCATGAATGAATGGATGCAGGGATGAAGGAAGGAAGGAAGGAAGGAAGGAAGGATGGATAAACGGACGGATGGATGGATGTATTGTGATGATGTTGCTGATGACGATGACGATTCTACGATGATGGTATGATCAAGATGATGAGGACGAGGATGCTGCTGATGATGATGCTGCTGATGATGATGGTGATGATGAGACTGAGGCTGATGATGCTGCTGTTGATGATGATGGTGGTGATGATGAGGATTATCGGAAGAGGATGAGGACGACGGAGGAGGAGGAGGACGAGGAGGAGGAAGAGGACGAGGAGGAGGAGGAAGAGGCGGAGGAGGAAGAGGATAGGAGCAGGAGGAGGAGGAAGAGGAGGAGGAAGAGGAGGAGGCGGAGGAGGAGGAGAAGAAGGATGCAGGAGGAGAACGATGGTAGGAGGGTGAGGATCAACAGATAAGAGGGGGATGAGGAGGGAGGAAGGGGGAGGCAGAGGAGGAGAGACAAGCGGGGGGTGAGAATGGGGAAGGCTGGAGGGGGAGGAGGAGGAGGAGGGATCGGGGACGATGAAGGAGGGAGGAGGGCGATGAGGAGTAATTGTGATGAGCGCCAGCGGGAGCAGGAATCAAGGCAGAAAGCTCGAGCGAGCCCAACGGGCTCCATCCATTCTCGCCCCTCCCGCAGAACCAACGCCTCCAAGACGCAAACTTGCCAGGCCAATTCACACAGATCCACCGTCTGAGGAAACGATGTCCAAGGATCCCACCAGGATCCCAGGAGTCGGTGGATATGGGCGTATTCGGGCCCCAGGGGGGGCCCAAAGGCATCCATACCCACCAACTTCCGAGGTCCAGGAAGATCGTTTCTCCAGGCGATGAACATGTACAAATCCCTGCCTCCGGAAACTGCTCCACCTCGGCTTTCCCGGCACGGCATCTCCCCGCCCCCCCCCGGCGGTCCAACGTCTCTCGCGCGCAACGTGGCACACGTCAGGCCCCCATCCGACCCCCCCCCTTGCACGCCGAGACGTCGGAGAAACATGGTTCGGCGGCGCGTCCAGGGCGGGGGGGAAGTGAGGAGGGGGGGGCATTCTCAGACGGCTTGGAAGGCCTCGGGCCTTCTGAGAAGTCCTCTGAGCCTTCCCCGAAGGCTGGAGGGCTTTTGAGAAGCCCCGTCGCCTTCTGAGAAGGCCTTCTCACGCTCACTTCCCCCCCCCGAGCGCGCCGACGAATGTACAGCCACGAGACCGTGGACAGAGGACGTCGGGGAGGACACAACAGACGTCTAAGCGCTACCAGAAAGCCCGCGGTACAGTCACGAGCCCGTCGACAGAGGACGCCCAGGAGGACGCAACAGGCTCCTCCGACGGAAGCCTGGCGCACAAGCACTACAAGAAGGCACGCGGTGCAAGAGGCGCTCGCCCGACCACCGCCCCCTCCCCCCCCCCGAAGAAACGCGGGCTCTGGCGCCCCCGACACGGGGGAGCTCGGCAGAGGCTTCTGCTGGCGCCCGCACCTGTGCGCGAGCAGAAGGGCGCGACGGTGACGGGCCGACACCGGCGACGCGCCAGCATAATGACGATGGGAGAAAAGGAATAATAGTATCAATCATGATAACAATTACAATAATCCACCGACCCTGTCGGCGTGTGTGGGGTGTCTGTCCCGTCCCGTCGACGGTCCCGTCGACGGGAAGCCTTCTTTCGTCGTCTCCTTCCCATCCTCCTCTCCCGTCGGGGAGAGAGAGAGAGAGAGAGAGAGAGAGAACCACCCTTCCTCGTTCGGGGAACGGGTTCGCAACTTGAGGGGATTCCATCCACGTCCTCAGTACGTCAAAGGGAAGCCCCTTCCCTTTGTCCCTTCCCCAGCGGGGGGGGGTCCCGGGGGGCTGCTCCTCCTCCTCCTCCTCTTCCTCCTCCTGGTCGTCGTCGATGTCTTTCAGGGTCGGCGGCACGGGCGGTCAGGCCTTCACAATTAGAAGAAGGATGAGAAGAAGAAGAAGAAGAAGAAGAAGAAGAAGAAAAAGAAGAAGAAGGGAAAAAACACAACGGCATGAACACAAATTTTTGGCGCTCCGCGCGGATTTCTTGGATCTGCGCTGGCCCCCCACTCCCTGGCGGGCGCGCAAGGGTCGGCGCCAGAGGCGCCGCCGGGAGGGCCCAGCGCGGATCCAAGAAATCCGCGCCGAGCGACAACAGTTTATGTTTATGGCGTTTTTTCCTCTTCGAGATTGGCCCCGTCCCAATCCCCCCGGCGACGATGACCACCGCGCTCCAGTGCCCCGCCGCGGCCCGCCCGCGAGAGCACCGCCGCGGGAGAGCACCGCCGCGACGACGACGGAGGACGGAAGACGGTCGGCAGAGGAGACTCCGGGAGGGCCTCTCCGCCGCGACGGCCGAGCGCGCTCCCCGCCGCGGCCCGCCCGGGCAGGCCGCGCGGCCCGCAGGGCGCTGTTGCGCGGCGCGGCCACGCCGCGGTCCCGCCCCGCCCCAGCGGCTGCTTTTGCTCCGGCGTGCCAAGGGGGGCCCCCGCGGAGGGCGCCTGAGGCGGACGCTCCAGTTCCCCTCCTCCCCACTGCAGGGAGAAAAAAACGCATGGGCATGAAAAACTTTCGACGGTCCGCGCAGATTTCTTGGATCTGCGCTGTAGCCGGAGCGCGCCAGGGGCGGCGCCAGAGGGTGCCCCAGCTCAGATCCAAGAAATCCGCGCGGAGCTGCGAACATTTATGTTTATGAGGTTTTTTCTTCTTCGACCCACGCAGCTCGGTCCAGCCAGGTACGCAGAGCGGGCATACTGCACGGCGTTTGTCCACCGCGGAGTGAGACCGGCCGGCCCCCCCTGATGCTGCACCTGGCAACTGCACGCCCATGGGTACGGGAGAGCGTCGGAGAATGTGCCACGCGTTCTTCCCCCGCGCGTCAACCTGACGTCGGCCATGCCAGCATGAGCGGCACTCTCTCGGGCCACAAGTGTGCACCACAGTCCAGCGCAGCGGCGCAGGAGCAGTCCACAAGACACCACGCCCAACAACTGGCGGATCTCGCAGGGGAAGGCCGGCAGGCCCCACCTCTTGGCCAGGGTCTTGATCTACTGACCTTTCGCAGAGCACACTCCAGACCACCGCCCGAAGGGAGGGAGGGGGAGGGGGGAGGGAGGAGGAGGAGGGAGGAGGGAGGAGGGAGGAGGGAGAGGAGGAGGAGGAGGAGGAGGAGGAGGAGGAGAGGAGGAGGAGGAGGAGGCGGAGGAGGAGGAGGAGGAGGAGAGAGGAGGAGGAGGGGGAGGAGGGGATGAGGAGGAGGAGGAGGAGGAGGAGGAGAGGAGGGGAGGAGGAGGAGGAGGAGGAGGAGGAGGAGGACAACACCTCATTGAGCTGGGGCCGAACGGAAGGCAAGGCAGGCACGCCCAGCTCGCTCGTCGCTCCACCCATCGGTGCCAGTTGCCTGGGTCGCCTCCCACACCGGCCACCGATCCAGCCAAGGAGTAGCGCGGCCCCAGCTGTCAGAGCGACCTGCTGCTCCCCCCGAGGGGGAGCCTCCTGCTCGTCCGAGCTTCCTCGTCCCGTCGCTTGTTCTCTCCTGCCTCCATCGTGCAGGCCAGACGTTCAGAACGGAACAACCGCACCGAGATCAAATGGAACGCTGACTGCGTACGACACCTCTCCCTGAAATCTCACACACACACATTTATCTCACACACACACATTTGCCGCTGTGCCCGCCAATGCTGTCGCCCCGTGCGAGCCCCAGGATATCCACTCCTGGCTGAGAGGCCCACGTTCGACCGCTCTCGTCAGCAACACCCATGCCCCTGTGGGTTCATGAGGCCTCTGGCCTGGTCAGACTCGACGCCTCGCCCCCGCTCCTTGCCCGCAACTCGCAGATCGCGGAAGACAAGCCAGAAGGGGCCCAGGGACACACAAATGAATACAGTCGGCCCGCATTGTGAGGATGCGCGATAAGGATGCACGGGCCTTGAACGCCCATTTCGAAGCTTTTCGAGCGGGGCGCGGCCAACGAAAGTGGTCATGGATGGACCGAGGAGGCCAGGATGCAAGGGTACCCTTGGGAAAATTGCCCATCCTTACTACATGCGGGCTGACTGTAGACACAAATCCCAAGATCCCCCATCTTTCCCAGAATCTCCTGGACTTTCGTCTTCCCCGCCACTTCCCATATGTTCCGTGATTTCCTGGGCATCGGCGATTCTTTGAGGCTGTGCTGTTCCCCCCCCCGAAAGTCAGGCCGAGCACGAAAACAGACCAAAGCATGCACAGCGCGCTTCGCCTCTGCCTGATGCGTGGGCCCCCCCGGACCTCTCGGCCCCCCACGGCCCGCTCTCTTTATTCCCGTGACCCTCTTGTGACTGTCCTGGGGCCTGCAGCCGGCCTCCAGAGGCCAGGAGCGATCACACACCGGCCGCTCCGATGTTTCGAGGCGCCATATGTCTGGGTAGGAGAGAGAGAGAGAGAGAGAGAGAGGAGAGAGAGAGAGAGAGAGAAGAGGAGAGAGAGAGAGAGAGAGAGAGAAAGAAAGAAAGAGAGAGAGAGAGAGAGACACACACACACACAAAAACAAAAAAACAGCACACACACAAACACAACACGGGTGCATGCACACCATCCCGACGCAAGAGAGGGAGAGAGAGAGAGAGAGAGAGATAGCGAGAGAGAGAGAGAAAGATAAACAAACAACAACACACACAGACACAACACGGGTACATGCACACCGTCCCGACGCGAGAAAGAGAGAGAGAGAGAGAGAGATCGCGAGAGAGAGAAAGAGAGAGAGAGAGAGAGGAAGAGAGGAGCAGTGCACCAAGACGAGAGGCCGGTCCGAAGCCCCCCCTCTTTCCGCCACCTGCCCCCCGCGGCCCCCGCGAGGAGGGGCAGGGCGGGGGAGGCGGCCCTCGGAGGAGGGCACCGCTGGCACGAGGGCTCCAGACGGGACCGCTCGGGCTGCAGGCCGCCGGCGCCGACGCCGTCGATGCCGCCGACGCCGACGTCGCCGGACGTCTGTCTGCTCGCCGTCGTCGCTGGAGGAGGAAGCGGGGGAGAAGGCGGGGCACTCCGCCGAGCGAGGCGAGGAGGGGGCAGGCGGGCAAGAAGGCGAGGAGAGGGCAGCAGGTCCTGGTGCGAAACGAGGGAGGAGGATGCGGGGGAGGGTGAGGTCCACGCGCCGCGACGTTTTCGGAGGAATGCCCCCGATGTTCGTCGGGGATCTGCCGACCCGGGTCAATGCCAGCCCGGGTCAGTCGGGCTCTGCAGGATCCTGCAAGGTCCTGCGGGATCCTGCAGGATCCTGCGCGCCAGCCCGGGGCAGTGCACTCCTGGCTCTGCAGGCTCCTGCAAGGTCCGGCGCCCTGGCTGACCCCCGGTCTGCGTCTACCTCCGTCTCGAGGCTCCCGAGCTCGGCGTGCTCGGGCTCTCCCGCCTGGGAGTGCTCTCCGTCTCGTGGGTGCCTCCGCGAGGCCTGCGGCCTCCGAGGAGAGGAGGCTCGCACGCAGGGGCCGCGCTCTTGCGGCAACGGCTCGGCTGCAGGTGGGGAGCCCGCCAAAGACGTACGCGCCCAGCCACGTCCATGAGCACGGCCCCCCAATGCGCGAGGCCAGCCTCGTATCACGAACGTTCGCGCAAGGCGTACTTTCGAGACAAACGTGGGTTCATGAACGTGTACGTCCTTCTCTCGCTCCTGAGTGGGGGCTTCTCAGGAGGGATCGGCCCGGGATCGGCCCTGGCCTAGAGACTTCTGGGAAGGCCTCCTCGGAAGAGCCAGGAGAGCCTCTGGGAGGCGGGGTGCCCTCTGCGAAAGGCGCCCCCCTCGCCCTTGCCCCGACGAAGGCCTACTCAAGACTGGCTCCCGCCCCTCCCCCCCTGTTTCGAGCGAGTGGCAATGGGGGGGGAGACCTCAATGGGGGGTGCCTCGCTCTTGTCCCGACCAAGGGCTGCTCAAAACTGAAACTGGCTCCCGCATCCCTCCCCCGCTCTTTCGGGCGGGTGGTGACGGGGGGGTGACCCCAATGCTTGGGCGAAGAAGAGGACCCCAAAGGGGCCCGTCCATCCCGGGCAATCTCTCGAGCGGCGTCCGGCCGTGGCGACGAGAGGCCTTCAGAGGCGGCACCCGAGAGCCTCCGACACGACCCTTCGCCTCGTCCCTCCTGGGAGTGCCGCCGCCTTCGAGCGCTGCCCCGCCCGCCGCGCCTTCTGCCCCCCAGACAGCTCTCTCATGGGGCGCGTGTGGCCGTGGGAGGGCAGCCCGAACTGGCCGAGGCACTTGTGGGCGAGCTCGGAGCTGCTGCGGAGCAGGGACAACATTTTCTCCGCGCAGGCAAAGCAACCAGAAACCTCCCACGTCGGGGATGAGTCGTCAGGTAAACCAGTGGCTGCCATGGACGACATCTGGCTGGCGGGGCTTGTGGGCGAACTCGGAACTGCTGCGGCGCAGGGGTTCTCGTCGACAGCGCAACAATCACGCAAGCAACCCATGCATCGCCAAACTGGCATACATGTCTGAAGTAATCCAGTCGGGTTGGTGGCCAACTTATTTGGAGCACGGGCATTGCACGTTTGTTCGGGTCAGCCCACGGGCGCAGTCACCCCGGGATGCGTGTTCGGGATTGTACACACGAGCTCAAGTGATTCAGAAGGTGTGCTGCGGGCAGGGAAGGTTGTTTTTCTTTTGCTCCTCACATCCTGAATTGGCTTCCTATTTTCTTTACGCACCCCGCGCAGGAACCGCTCATCCCAAACCTACCCTCTTCTCTCCTTTCAAGGCGCACCCAATTATTTACCATCACCGTCACCACCACCGTCCCCATCACCATCTCTCACACACTCATACGTATCATCATCATTACCACGTCGACCATCGTAACACGACTCACACACAGCCGCACACTCCTATTAGCATCACCATCACCATCATTATCACCATCATCATCACCACCACCATCATCACCATCATCATCATCATCAGCATCAGCATTGTTAGCATGATCACCATCACCATCACAATCACCATCACAACCATCACCATCATCACCATCATCATCATCATCATCATCATCATCACCAGCATCACCACTATCATCCCCATCATGATCAGCATCATCGTCATCAGTGCCCCCACGCACACGCACACACACACCCACCCACCCACACACACACACACACACACACACACACGCTGACGCACTCAAGCACTCGCGTACCCACGCACTCACACTCTCATGAACTCGTACCGAAGAAGACTCGAGCGGAGTCAATACGTCTCAAGCGGGATACCCCTCGCACTGGGACCCGCACTTCACATCAACAATACAAGAGGGTCATCCAAATCATGTAAAACAACGCAAGGTTTTGCGATCATCGAGCCGCCAGAACCCCATTCTCTGTCGTGATTTCGAATGTCCAGGGCCAGCTGTCAGCCGCTTCGTGCTCTTTCATCGAGCCCCCAGAACTCTACCCCCAAGCCTGATTTTGCATGTCTGGTGCCAAGTGTAAGGCACTTCGGGCTCTTCGTGCTCCACATTGCTGGGGCTGACTTTGCGCTCGCATCCAGGCATCTTGACATCATGGCAGCTTGGCGTCCTGGCACCACTGGCATCTCTGGTATCCCTGGCGTCCAGGCGCAGCCTTATTACTGGGCTGTCTTCGGGTACCACCCCCCAATGGCGTACGTATTGGAGCCCTGCGGCAACCTAGAACCTAGGACTTAGAGCGGCCATGGAGCTGAGGTCCCCCCTCCTATTCCTCCTGCTCACCCACCTCCCTTTTCACCTCCCTCGCCTCCTCCCTCTACTTCTTCTCATCCCTCCCTCCCTCCCTCCCTCCCTCGTCTCTTTCATCTTGTACCCCTCCTCCACCTGCAGTGCCGCAGGGGCGGATCGAACAAGGGAGTAAGCTGCGCAACATAAGCTACGGGGAGGAGGAGCATGGTAGGAGCGTGCCGAGGGAGAGGGAGAAGAAAAAAGGGGGTGGGACGAACAAAACAAACACATCCACCATCAAGGAACAAAGGAGTTGGAATGACATGTGGGACATGCTCTAGATCTGGAACATACCGTAGACGGATCAATCCTTTTTCCGACCTTGCACCGCGCCGAAGGCAACGGCCGCGTTGGCCATAGACGTGTCTACCCCGAACATGTCCTTTGACGCCACGGCCCCCAATGTGTCCATATACGCTTGTGGCTAGAACGTGAGAACGGTATTTGGCATCTGCCCAAGATACTGGCCTCCTGGAAGCAGGTCGGCTTGGCCCTCCAACAGGGGAGGGTCCTCGTGGTGGTGTCGTGCTGCTGCTCTTCGGCGCCTTGGCGCTTGTGCGGCCGTAGAGATGCGCAAGCACATTCCAATCGACAAATTGCATCCGTAGCCGCATTGGTTTTGCAAAACATGTTGCGGGTGGGATGGTGGGATGGTTGCACAAGCAACGGAATTTACACCCGATGCCCTGGAGAAATATCGGAGGTCCGCGCGGATTTCTTTTTGGTCGGAGCTGATCCTTTTTCCCGTAGCGCGCAAAGCGCACCAAGGGCGGCGCCTGGGGTTCCAGCGCCGACCCGAGACGTCCGCGAGGACCTCCGAAAGTCGATGCTTACAGCAGGCACACGGCGATACGAAATCTTGCTTCAAGAAGTCTAGGATCGCGTCCTTCGTCGACTCTGCGCTTCGTGAGGTGCCCCAAGGCTCTGCGGACACATCGGGAGATAAGATCTTCTCGTGGCGCGCACGCTGGCAGGCTAACATCTTGCTTACACTCCTACTGCATGCCAGTTTTTGTTCTCCGACCCTCCTTCCTCCAAAGGGGTCGGGGCAACTGGGGGAAGGGGGAAGAAGGGCAAGGGAAGCGCGGGCGGGCGCCCCATCCTGGTGCCGGCCCCGAATCGGCGCAGCTCTGGGCTCGTGAGGAACTCCACTGCGCTCATGTGCAGGTAGGGGGCGATCTCGTCGAAGTGCTGGGAGTAGCGCCCCACCTGGGGGAGCCAGAACGGTATATCCATGGCGCGCCGCTGCGGGGAACCCACCGGCGTGCGACTGTTAAGATGCACCAGGCCGTCGGGCAGCATCGAAGGAGTGACACAAGACGCAGAGGGGACGAGGATAACATCGGGTGAGGATAATGCGAGCCTCTCTGAGACCCGGCGGCTCTGGAGGACGTCTCGGGCGCCGTGGCCTTCTCAGAGCGTTCTGAAACGCCCTGGGGGCGTTCCGGAATGCTCTGCGACGGATCTATTCTCGTCCTGGCCCCGCCCGATGACACGCCAACGGGCTCCCGGCGGACGGCGTGTCATTCACACTCCGCTTCCCTCGCGGCCACCACGATCCTCCGCGAATGGTCCACATCTCCCTCGCACGGCTCGATCACCTTGGCCAGCAAGGAGAGCAGGGTAGACTTGCCGGCGCCGTTCGGGCCGGCGATGGCTATCCGGGAGGCGGTGTCCACGCGGAAGTTGAGCTTCTCGAGCAACCAGGGCTTCTTGCCTGTGTAGCTGAATGCGGCGTCATGGACGCTGATCCCCACCATCTCGTCGTCGTCCCGCGGGGGGAGGAAGTTGAACTTTACAATGTAGTCCTTCGGCTTCGTCAGCACCTCCTCCGTGGCCTTGGCGGGCTTCTTCTTCGCCGCCGCCTTTGCCTTCTCCTCCTGCTGCTTCTTGTAGGCCGCCTCGAGCTCCTTCATGCGCTGCGCGTGTGCCCTGGTGAAGCTGCTGTAGCCGCCTCGATACTGATGCAGCTTCCTGTCCTCCAGATGCACTATGTCTGTGCAAACGGCGTCAAGGAAGTCAGCGTCGTGAGATACGATAAGGAGCGTCTTCTTGTACTCGGACAAATAATGGTCAAGCCACACCACGGCGTCCAGGTCTAAGTGATTAGTAGGCTCGTCCAGCATCAGCAGGTCGGGCTCCAGGAAGAGCGCCTGCGCCAGGGACACGCGCATCCTCCAGCCACCGGACAGAACCTCCGTCGGCCCGTCCATCATCTTCTCGGAAAAGCCCAGCCCGCAGAGGATCTTGCGCACCTTTCCTTCGGCGGCCTCCCGGGGGGGGGGGGGGGCACAATGCACGGATACCGCGACTCCCCAGACCTCTCCCGGGGTGCGACGGGGCGACTCCCCAGACCTCTCCCGAGGGCGGCGAGGCGACTCCCCACGACCTTTCCCGAGGGCGGCGAGGCGACTCCCCACGACCGATGACCGCGACTGGACCTCTCCCGGGGTGCGCTCTGACCAGGATTTCCCGAAGGCGGCGAGGCGACTCCCCATGACCGATGACCGCGACTCCCCAGACCTCTTTCCCGGGGTGCGCTCTGACCAGGATTCCGGGAGACGAGGCGACTCCCAATGACCTATCCCGAGGGCGGCGACGCGACTCCCCACGACCGAGGACCGCTGCTCCCCAGACCTCTTTCCTGGTGGCGCCTGCCGCCGTGGCGACGAGGCCATCCCCGGATGCCCAGAAAGACGCCGAGGCAAAGGGCAAC
>CAUYUJ010015194.1:964963-1075378 GCA_963575745.1 Prorocentrum cordatum | reverse complement strand
CATGCCGCATAATGTTTCAAACGTCACCGAAGCAATTGTGATCCTGACGGTGCTGCTGATGGTGCTGTTGCTGGTGGTGGTGCTGCTGGTGGCGCTGTCGGTGCTGATGGTGCAGCTTGTGATCCTGGCGGCGATGCTGTTGGTGCTGTTGCTGATGGCGGTGCTGCAGCTGGTGCGTCTGGCGCTGACGGCGCTGCTCATGTTACAAGGCAGACAGAAGCAGCGACAGAGCGCAGGAACGGCACGCCAGCGGCGGCGTACAGAAACCAGCAGAGCCCCCCTGCAAGAATGAGGGCATCCAAAAAATGGATGCCCTTGTAGCCACATAAAAACACAGAGAGCGAGAGAGAGAGAAAGAGAGAGAGAGAGAGAGAAAGAGCTGCTGCTGCTTCTGCTGGTGCCTCCCGTTGCCGCTAGCGCTCAGGCCTCCGCAGGGTGCTCAAACCCCCTCAAAGTTCTCCGCGGTAGTCTTCTACCCATGGCTTTCGAGTGCGCCTTCGTGCCGCGCGCCATGCCTGGCCACGTTGGCCACGTCTTGCCGCCAGACGCGGCGCGGCGCAGGGTGGGGCGCACGCAGGCTCAGCGCTTGGCTGATGGGGAGGACTTGAGGGCGGGGGGTAACTAAGTTTTTGGATGGCCCCTCTCCCGCCACCGACCATCTCCTGATTTCGGCAATGAGGAAGCACCTTTGCTTTTGCCCCAGGATCGGTTCAACGTGTGCGTGTGGCCCGCGAACATTGAAGTGCGGGACAGCGGCAACCAGTTCTTTGCTCCCGGCTTCCACGGCAATGTGGGAGTCGAACGATCCCGCGTTCGATTATGTGATCGTCCGCCCGTACATGTACGCCGAGGTTGTGGCCACTTGCATCGGCCACGACGATCGCGCGCTCGCCTCGCCAGCCGCGATCGCGAGATCTTTCCCCGTCTGCGATCTGCCACATCGGTCAGACGCGGTCAGTTGCAGATCGACGATGCTCGTTGCGATCGGCCCGATCGATCTGCAGCGGATAGTGGCTGGCACGTCTGCGATGCGCGATGTCGCCCTGCGGTGGGTACTGAGGACCGCACGTGCATTGTGACGTTCACGTGCCGCGATTTCCCACGATGGACCCATACGGCGGAGGTGCCGTGGTCGACAACCTGGGGGTTCATGGAGAGGATGGTGATGGCGTCGCTCTCGTTGCCCCGCCACCGCGATGTGCTGTTCGATGCCGACGGCGACCAGCCCTCCAACCGAATGCACGTGGGCCCGTCGTTCGGCCTGCGCGCGTCGGCGCGCCGCCGTCTCTGAGGCGCGGGCGGGGTGTGAGGGCATGGCGTTTGCCCCGCACATTTATATATTGGTTATGTGATGGAGGTTTGAAGCGCACCTGCTCGGAGTTCGGCATGAAAAGCTGTGATTTTGAAGCGATTGTGAATCCATTTCTTCTGGCGGCCAGGCGTTTCCCACTCTTTTCGCCCTGCTTGCGATCGCCCCGAATGCCGCCCCCCTTCCCCCTCTCGCTTTCCCCCCCGCCAGTAATGCCGCGCGCGTTTAGGCTCAAACATCGGTCGCCTCGCTCGCTCGCCACCTCGCGCACCTCCGCGCCGTCCGCGATGCCGAGGGCATTTCCGATGGAGGCCGCCAACCTGCCCGCCTGCGGCATGAAGTCTTTCGGGGTGTCCATGGGAAAAGAGGGGCACACCAACGACGTGATGGTGGCAGTCTGGGACAAGGCGAAGACCATGCCCGTTCTCGAGGTCCTTGCGAAGCCCGACGTTGTGGGGAACGTTGACAAGGCTGGTGCTGCCGTCGTCTGGGACCTCCCCATCAAGCAGTGGCGCTATTCCGCGCGGCGCCCCATCAAGGGCTTCATCGACGTCATCGCGAATTGCGGCGACCTCTCGGGCGTCAACTGGGATGTTGTCAAAGAGGCCATGGCCGAGGGTCGGTACAACGCCTTGCCCCCGCCATTGGGAATTTCCGATGCTGGCCAGAACGAGATCCCCTGCGTGATGAGCATGCACGTGTCCAAGTCCATGCCTGACGACGGCTACTTGGTGGTGAAGGTGTTCACGTTCCTCGGCGGCGGAGAGCCGATGGCGGCAATCCTCGAGAAGATCGTCGAGGGCGACCCGTGCGTCTTGGACTACCGCCCCGACACCTTCAACACTGTGCGGACGATGCAGGTGGCATTGGAGGCGATGGGTGGGTTGTTGTTCCGCTATTGGGGGCTGCCGAAGCCTAAGGCAGTTGCGGACATCGACGCTGGCGAGGTCGCGGAGAAGAAGGCCGCCCTCGACAGAGCGTGGGATTTCGTGCAGGCGGAGGCCCCCCGCGGAAATTTCGACGGCCAGAGGGTCCTGTGGTTGGAGCACCAATACGTGGACCCTGACTCCCCCATCTACAACATGAAGCGGGAGTTCGTGAACAGCTTGATGAAGTGCATCGCGGACCGCGACCATTTCGCGACCAAGGAGGACTACTACCCGCTCCTGAAGCCAGACATCCGCAAGGAGTACCAGCCGATGACGAACAGGATCTTGAATACGCTGATGGGGAACACGCTGCTTACGATCGGGGAGGCTGGCTTCGGGAAGACACCCTTCATGTACATCTGTGCCATGGCGACTGCGAGGCACAATGCAGACGTCGCTAATGAACGCCACCCAGGTCGTGCCAAGGCTGCTGTTCGGGTATCCGCAGAGATGGACTTCTTCCGCGGGGAGGTCGGGGAGCCCTGGGCGCCCTGCATCTTCGATGACGGCGACCTCGCAGATCAGCGGCCTCGCGTCCTCAAGGCCTTCTTTGACCCCACGCAGGCTGAGGCCATGACCTACGTGCGCTGGGGGGCCGCGAAGTTCGCGCGCGGCCAAGCGAGGCGGCTGGCGAAGTCGAAGCGTCGGGGCCAGCCAGGTTTCTCGAGTTTGGCTGTCAGATTTTGTTGGCTTTTCCCAGGGAAGCGAATTTCCTGCGCGTCGGTCGCCGCGCTTCGTCTTTCCCAGGGTTGGCGGTGACATCGAAATACAATGCCAGCGCTGAACCAAATGGCGAGGAGTGGGGGCTCGCGGCGACGTCGCCCGATGCTGCAAAGCGGACCACTGCCATCTTGGTGGACATGATTCGGCCCGCCTTCCCTAAGGGTATGTCCGAGAGCAACTTAGGGGCCATGCTCAAGCGGTGCAACGTCGCCCTGAACACGCAGCACTCGTTCTTCTTCAGGCCCGCTGGCAAGGACTCGGTCGTTGAGAAGTTGCCCCTCATGAGCAGCTACATCACGGCCGAGGCGGGCAAGATCTTGATGCGGTTCCTCAGGCACAAGAAGCGCCGCGACCAGGAGGAGTACGACAGGCTCCTCGCCTTTGAGAAGAAGGAGGTGCTCCAGCTCATGGCCGAGTCGCGCGCAGCAGCGGGCGCGGGCGACGGTGGCGGGGACGGCGCCGTTGGCGCCGCCGCCGCGAGCAGCGCCCCAGCCGGTGCCGCGGCGCCGCGGGAGGCAGGCGTGGCGGGCGGCGTGGATACCGCGCCCAACGACGGCGGGATGTCCGACCGCGGCGGCGGCGGCGCCGACGCGCGGGCCGTCTCCGCGGACGAGGAGGACGTGTTCGGCTTCGGCGGCGGCATGGGGGAGCCCGAGCCGACGCCCCCCAGACAGCTGACGGCCGCGCGGGACGTCCGCGTGAAGGAGATCATCAACGCCGAGGCCGACACGCTCATGATGGTGCCGTGGCAGGCGGGTGCTGCTCCTGGATCGAGCGGCGACGTGGGGGCGCCGAGTGGCGCGGCTGCGCCCGCGGACCCCGCGCCCGCCAAGCAGCCCCCGATCGTCGGCTGCCACGGTGCGCTCTCGGATGAGGACCATCGGGAGCAGGTGGCGATCTTTCGCAGCCTAGCCAAGGCCCACCACGGCGCGCACGAGAACCTGGTAACTCCGCCGCGGAAGACCAGGAAGACGGGTCTGGCCTGCGGCGGGCCGCTCTCCCCCGTGGACATCCAGGAGCAGCAGGCGATTTTCGCATCCATTGTGGCGCAGGCACACGGCGAGACCCTCGTGGTGGACGACGATGGCGTCGACTTGGATGCCGAAATGGAGACGCTCCTCGATGGCATCGAGGCGGAGCGCGTTGGCGGCGCGAGCCAGCTTCTGGGTGACCAGACGGACTGATCCAGCGGTAGCTGGCCTGGCAAGTGACGCGGGAACGCACAGGCGAAAGGTGCGCGGCGACGCATGTTGTTTATGACGGCTGGAGCGAGCTGATATGAATGCATTGATGTATATGCTTGTTCGCTTTCCAGATGTAGATGCCTTCCGCGTTGCGATATGTTGGGCGAGTGACATAGGAATGCCCATGCGAAATGTGCGCGGATACGCATATTGTTTACGACGGTTGTGAACTGTGCGAAACAGCATCATCCTCAGCGGGTTCTGTGGGCGATCGCACGTGTAGTCTTCAACCTGCCGTCTTCCACTGCCACCACTCGGTCGATTCGAACCCTGTCGTTCTTGGCTCAAGTGTGAGAAAGCCACCGAGCCCGCCCGCCAGCCCCGTCGGCAGCCAGGCGGCCGCCACCCCGCGCGTCGCCCATGGGTAAGCCATGGCCAGTCGCCAAGCGCGGAAAGGCTCGCATGGCCATGCGGCCCGTGCCCATGAAGAAGGCGAAGAAGAGCTCACTCCTGCGCAAACCGAAGAACGTCCCATACACGCGCCACGGGTCTTCCTCGGTCAGGTCGCGCCTCGACAGGGCAGCATGGGCTCGGTGCTTGAAGGACTTCGTGAACGCGACGACCAAGCAGGTGATCGAACGCTTGAAGAAGGACAAGGTCTTGCCTGAGTGGAAGGGCGCGAAGTGCCCCTACTGCCAGATCGGCAAGCTGGGCCCCTTGAAGGACCATGGCAAGAAGAAGGGCGGGTGGACCCACAAATGCTCGAGCGACTGCTGCCGACGCTTCCTCATGCCGCACGCCTTCCACCCTATCTTCAAATGCGGCACGGGGTCGTCGGGGGGGCGCTTGGCGGACCAGGCCGCCGTGCTGTTCTGCGCCGTGGCCCAGTGCTCGCAGACGTCCGCCCGCCTCTTGTTGAAGAACAACCACAAGATGACAGAGGGCATTTACTCTGCGCTGTATGCAGCCCGCGCCAAGTACGTCAACTCCCACGAGAGGAACATCTCCCTTGGCCATGACCAGGACGGCAACGCGCTCGAGTGGGCGGACGTGGAGGCGGACGAGGTCGACGTGGCGAAGGGCGAGGACCCGAACGCTGGCCCCCGCACGCAGAAGCCCATCATCTGGGAGCAGTGGGGCGGCATCGTGCAGCGGGGGCACCCCAGGTCCTTGGTCCTCTTCAGGTTGAAGCCAGAGAAGGCCAAACGTAGGGCGCCTGGCCCTGGCCCGATTCGGAAGAGGGATTGGGCGCCCATGGCGTCCAAGTGGCTAAAGCACCGCCGCGTCATCCTCCACACGGACGGGGCGAGGTCCTACAAGATGAAAGTCGATGGCGTCTTGCACGACTGGGTCGTGCACAAGAAGAAAAGGGCGCGGGTTGGCGGGAAGTGGGTGTGGCTGAAGCCGGCATTCACGAAGATCCGCTACCACGACGTCCCTGGCCAGAGCAAGCCCAGCGGGCAAGGCGGTCGGCAAGGGCATTGCGAAGACGGTGGGGTCTGTCCTTCTCCGCAACAAGGCAGGCCAGATGAACGACGTGCAACGCGTTTGTTTGCGTAGGCGCTGTCTCCTCAATCTTCAGTGCAGCTGAACGCCGCCCAGGGGGGTGGGAGGTGTTGCCCGGCGCGGGAAAGGTTGGCGGGTGGCATGCGCTGAGGTTTGGAGAGGCGGCCCAGCGCGACATGCGCAGTTGCTGCTCGCTCTCTGGCCTATGCAAGGTGCGCTCCTTCCAGTGGGCGTACTGGAACCGCGGCAGCGATCTCTGGCTCGCTACTGGCCAGATGCTCCGCGACGCGTGGGCCAAGGACCACGCTCAGTGAGCTCTCTCGCTGACGCAGCCGATCCCGCTTGGAGATCGGCGCGCAGGAGCAGCCAGGTGGCCAGGCGGAGTGATCTAGTGGCGACAGGCTTGGCGTTCGGAGTGAGAGTGGCCAGGCGCGCGGCGCGCGTTTGCGCTTGTTGTCTATTTCGCTTGGGCCGAGTTAGTTCTTGAGACCAGAGGTGTGTTCACATTGCCCCTCTTCGTATAGATGCCACCCGCGTTGCGATCTGTCGGGCGAATGATATGGCAATGCCCAGGCGAAATGTGCGCGGATCCGCATATTGTTTGCGATCGTAGTGAAGTGAGCTGAACATCATCATCTTCAGCTGCGCGCGGGCGCTATCGCGCGCTTCGCCAGCGCGCACTTGCGCGCAGGAAGAGGAAGAACAGACGGAGGAGGAGTGAGAGGAGGAGGAGAAGGAGAAGGAGGAGGAGGAGGAGGAGGAGGAGAAGGAGGAGGAGGAGAAGGAATTCTATTGGACAGCCTCACAAAAGGAATCCTTTGGAAAGCATCACAAAGGGATTCTATTGGAAAGCCTCACAAAAGGAATCCTTCGGAAAGCATCGCAAGGGAATTCTATTGGAAAGCCTCACAAAAGGAATCCTTTGGAAAGCGCCACAAAGGGATTCTATTGGAAAGCCGCACAAAGAAATTCTATTGCAAAGCACCACTGCCCACCAAACCATGCTATTCATAATTTTTTTGGTTGTTTTGGTCAGGGAAGCCACGAAACCTTGCTATTCACATGTTTTTTTTTGGTTTTTTTTGGTTTTCAGAAGCTCCACAAGCTTGGCCAGAAGGAGCCGCGGGGGCTTGCGGAGCTTCTGAAAACCAAAAAAACCAAACAAAAACTGTGAATAGCAGCGTTTGGTGGCTTCCTAGACAGAAAAAAAAAAACAAAAAAAAAAAAAAAAAAAAAAAAAAAAAAAAAAAAAAAAAAAAAAAAAAAAAAAAAAAAAAAAAAAAAAAAAAAAAAAAAAAAAAAAAACATGTGAATAGCAGCGCCTGGTGGGATCGTGGCCACCAAACGCTGCTATTCACATGTTTTTTTTGGTTTTCAGCCGTCCATAAGACCTCCTGGCCTAGTTTGCGGAGCTTCTGAAAACAAAAAAAAAATGTGAATAGCAAGGTTTCGTGGCTTCCCTGACAAAAAACGGTGAATAGCATGGCTTCTTCCTCCTCATCCTAATCCTCAACCTCCTGGTCCTCCTCCTCCTCCTCCTCCTCATCCTCTTCGTTTTCATATTTGGAGGAGGAAAGGAGTAGGATGAGGAGGAGGAGGAGGAGGAGGAGGAGGAGGAGGAGCAACGGAAAGAGAGCGATGGGTGCACACGGGGTGCTGGGGGGGGGCTGACCATATATATATATATATATAGAGAGAGAGAGAGAGAGAGTGAGAGACGAGAGAGAGAGGAAGAGAGAGAGAGAGTAAAAAAATAAAAAGAGAGGTGAAGAGAGAGTGAGGAGAGAGAGAGAAGAGAGCGAGAGAGAGGAGAGAGAGGAGAGAGAGGAGAGAGTATGAGGAGCGTGTTGAGAGAGGCGTGAGAGGAGATGAGAGTGGAAAAAAAAAAAAAAAATAAAAAAAAAAAAAAAAAAAAAAAAAAAAAAAGAGGAGAGAGAGAGAGTGAGAGAGGGGATGAGATGAGAGAGAGAGTGAGAGAGAGAGGAGAGAGAGAGAAAGAGGGTGGGAATGGGGAAGTGAGAGAAGAGAGAGAGAGAGAGAGGAGAGAGAGAGAGAGAGAGAGAGAGAAAGAGCGAGGGACATAGGGAAAGTGAGAGAGAGAGAGAGAGAGAGAAACAAAAAACACCAACAATAAAGAGAGGGGGCGCAGAGCGAGAGAGAGAGAGAGAGAGAGAGAGAGAGAGAGAGAGAGAGAGTGAGAGAGAGAGAGAGAGAGAGAGAGAGAGAGAGAGAGAGAGAGAGAGAGAGAGGGACAGAGAGAAGACGACAGACAACAGGAAGAGAAAGAGAAATCGGCTTCGCCGAGGCGGCGCGCGCAAGCTGCGCGTCCGCCGCGCACAGTGGCCAGCGGGCCACTCGCGGCGGGGCAAGTGCGCCCCTCAGTCTCGTGGCCTTCGGCCTCCTGGCCTGCTCGGCCTCATGGCCTGCTCGGCCTCCTGGCCTCCTCCTGGCCTCCTCCTGGCCTCCTGGCATCATGGCCTCGGCCTCTTGACCTCCTCCTCCTCGGCTTCTACTGCCACGAGCTCGACCAGTGGGATGCCGTCCAGCCCTTGTCCCACGAGCTCCAGCTCCATGACCAGCCATCGTCCCTCTGCGGCGCTGACTACGGCCGCTGCTTCGGAGCTGCAGGCCTCGCACGCTGCGGAATCTCCGTCTGCGTCGTGCGCTTCAACTCTTTCGGGATGACACGCACGGAGACCCATTCGCCGAAAGGTCCACCGCACTCTTGCCGCACCACACCTTGTACGTCTTGCTCCAATCGCCTGCCCGCGCTGCCAATATCGCAGCGTTCCGCCCTTGAATTTTCGACGGGTCTTCACCGGACAACTCTTCGAACTCGTCCTCCGTGTTGAGCGTGGCGTTGGCAGGCTTCCTTTCAGGTGTTCTCGGGATCCGAGGCCCATCCTCTCGGCTGCCCTGCTGCTGCCCAGCTGCGTTGGCACGGGGGCGACTTCGAGGCCGGGGCTGATCTCGCATGCGCGCATCTTTGCGCATGGCGTCGGCCCGTAGGTGCTGTGCCAGGCTTGCCCGACCTCCTGGCGGGCCTTCCTCCTCGCTCTTGGGCTCTTCTTCTACCTCTGGCTCGAGATCCTGATCTTCTTCGACCTTCACCTGCATCATCTCATGGACTTCGGCGACCTGGGCGCGAGCGGCAGCAGGGGGCGTGCCGCGCGAGAACGGCGAGAGCGCAGAGAGACCACGCGATGCCGAGGGAAAGATAGCGAGAGAGACGTCGAAGTGGATGGAGAGAGCAGCAACAGACAGACGAGGACGGGAGGAACATGAAGAGAGTAGATGGTTTAGAAGGCGGCGACCTCCTTGGCGTCAGTGCGCACTGTCTTCCTGCACCTGCGCAATTGCTTCCGTGTCATCCACGGTAGGCATGGCGATGCTTGTGTCCAGTTGGACATGTACGTCGCGAGGCTATCGACAACGATGAAAGTGTCACCGCACGCTTCACTGTCGCTGCCGTAGGATTCCGCTGACAGCTCCGCCGCTTGGAACCAGAAATCCCCCCCCCACTTCCTCCTTCTTTACTTCCTCGAGCTTTGCCTGCTTGAGCTCCTCCTTCACCTCGCGCGGCCCCCCCCTTCGCCGCATCCTTCGCGGCCCTGAGCCCAATCTCCTCTGGAGGTGGCCCGCCTGCCGTCCGCATGTGCGTCGGCCATGCTTCCGCCCGCTTGATGTTGTGGGCATAGTCATCCTTGACAAGGTCGATTGCCGCCTGGCGTCTGATCCTATCCTGCGCCTCCTTAGATGACATCGCCCCGCGCGCGGCCCCGCGGGGGGCACCGCGCGCCGCGCGCGCGGCTGCAAGTTGCGGCAAGATGGCGGCGACAGAGGGGGGTAGTGACGATGGAGCGAGTGAGGGAGGGGGGGGCAAGCGGCGGCGTGCAATGGCGCGGGGCACGCATGGAGAAGCTGACATTTTTGCCCTTACCCAAACTCGAGCTAAATACCATCGTCACTCTCGCTAGGGTCATCGCCGCGGCATGGCTGGTACATGCCCTCTATACGGTGGCGACATATCGCGCATGTGTACTTGGGTTCCCCCAAACACTCAGCCATCATGGTGCACGCGGCGCAGATGCCCCACTGCGATGGCCTGCGGCGGCGTCTCAGCTGGGGGCGGCAGACTCCAACGCGACGTGGTGGCGGCAGCGGTTGGTGGCGGGCGGCGGGGAAGGAACGGGCGCAGAGCGGTCGGACAGAGACAGAGAGCAAAACATGCGCGATAGAAGGGGGTGCGCGTAGGATTCGACCGCCCCCTCTTGCGACGCGCGTCTACCCAGCGGGAATATTCTCTAACTTTCACGTCATCTGTTTTCACCGGCATTGCCCCAGCTGGCCAGCACTTGCGCTTGCGCCCCTTCCTCGGCTTCTCTTTCTCTACCTCGGTCCTCCCCATCGCAGCTCTCGTGCGAGCACGTTTTGTGTACACATGCCCCATGTACGTATACTCATCATAAAACAGCATTACGATCGAATGCGCATGTTGGTCTATAGCTGGGCGCAACACTCACAAATCAGCACTGCCGAACCTCGCCATGGCCAACGCGCACAGTTAACGCCATCATACTGCAAAGCCCTCCCACGTCCAATTCGTCAAGCGGTTCCCTTCGTAGATCTCGTACTCTACTATGTCATCGAATCGAGGCCTGGGCCGAAACGGAATTGGTTACTTGAATGTGGGTGGGGTCCTATGCCAAACGACAAGGTGGGGTTGGGGGGCCATGACACCGACCACCCGTAGACATCATCCCCCTGATTTTACCCCCGCCGCGGCATGCGAAAGCGAATCCTCCTCCGAATCGGTAGCAGCACGCCGAAGTCGACTGTGTCCGCGTTGGGGTCGGAGCCCCAGCAGTGCGAATCCGCATCGATCTCGAGCGTGTCGCACGGCCTGGCAAATGCCCCGCGCACAGATCTCACGTGGCTACCCCCTTCCTATCCCGCCTCACCCCCCCGCCGACGTTTCAGCACACCGCTCACGCGAAGCTCTAGGACGGAGACGGAGGGGCGCGTGGCGCCGCCGGCATCAGTGGCGGCGCCATCTTCCATCTACCATAGCCAGAGGCCATAATTGCTCGTCGCCCCTGCGCCCGAGCAGGATGGCGGCCCCGCGAGGCCTGATCCTAAAAGAATTCTGCCACGCGAGAGAAACGCAATGATATGCTCGACATGCCCCATTCACCCTCTCTGCTCTCTGCGCACCCCACCCCATGAGTAACAAAGGCTATGTTTTACGAGCGCAGCTGCTTGCGGCGCCCGTCATCCAGGCGTTGGCCTCCTCTGCGCTTGCGCCCGAACCGCAGCACATCGCCTCCGCCGCCTCCATCATCACCTCCGCCGTATCCGTGACCTCCTGGCGGGGTCGCCCAGCCCCCATCGGCCCCCGTGAGGGCTTACGCATTCATACCTCATCCATTCCAAATCTATTACAACATAAGTTTGGAATGGGTTGGGCATGAGTTGGGATGTCCAGAACTGTACTGTCCCTGGCGTGTTGGTGACAGAGTATGAATGCCAGGTGTGAGGGTGGTGGTGTTCGTCGACCTGTCGTCTCCTGCAGCTGCCTCGTCCTCGTCGTCGCCATCGCCGTCGACATCCATGGCCTCTCCCTCCATGCTGTCCCCGCGTATACCCCGAGCAGCGTACCTGGGGTGGACATCCGTCGACGCGAAAATATGCACGTCAGTGTTCAGACACCCCATGATCCCAAAGCAACCAAATACGGATGCCTCCAGCGTGCTCCTGTGGCTCCTCTCTGCGCAAGTCCTTAGTGCGAGGTTCAGGGCCTCGTCTACGAACGTATCGTAAATCTTAGGATTTCCGAGATGCCAGCTCCTAGCAGTGACATGGCCAAATGTGTGGAACTTCGGCGTTGGCTTCACCCCTGCTCGATCTGCGTTTGCCGGTGTGCGGTTGGCTGAATCCAGGAGGGTGTGGTATTGGTCGCGCGTCAGACAAGCTCCACACTCTCGCACTGTCTGCACCCAGGTACGTAGCGCACGGGCGGCAGCCAACAGTTCCGTACCCTTGTAGATGGGACACGCAGCAAATGTTTCGAAATCATAGATTGCGAATTTCAGCATCACATACGTCTCGGATGCCTTTAGCTTCAAAATGCCACCAGCGTGCGTTGGCCCTCGCGCCGTCGGGAACATTTGGTCTGACAAGATGTTAACCATGTTGTGGTGCGGTACTTGTTGTTTGTCGTAATACACGAACATGTCAGCCTCCAGCCTCGGAATTATCTTTGCAGCGCTCACGCCCCACGGGTTGGGCCACATCAGTCTCATCAAGATAGCGCACGTGACCCGCATCATTATACCAAGATATACTGTGCGCAGTGTGTCTATGACGGGCGGGCGGGCTGGTGATGCACCGAGCGTGGTTGAAAGCAGTGGGCATCTGCGTCGCACTGAGTCGATGCACCGCTTTGAACAATCGAACTGGGACCTCCAAAACGTTGCAGTGAACGGCGCGCTCTTCGCGTGAAACTCTGCGGGTATCAGAAGCTCCTTGGAACGCGCCAAACGGTCCCCTGCGATGAGCCCATGAACGTTCGATTTCAAAACCAACCCAACTGTTTCTGTGGGTTGAATTGCCGCCCAAATCGCATTCCTCATACCTACAGAAGTGACGTTTACGAGTACTCGCACTTGCCGCATGCCAGTTCGTAGTCGTCGTGAGATCGGTCGGGCATCTGGAGACCATCCTCAGAAACAAGACACGGCGCACACGCATGCATTGCGTCTTTTTGCGCTGGGCAGATAGGACACGGTTGCCACGTATTACCCCACCCAGCTAAACCCATCGACTTAGCGAACTCTGCCCAGTCACCCTTCACGTACAGAGCTACACCCCGAAACCCGATGTCGGTGCCATTATCAGTTGGGCGCAGGTGGACGGGCCACGGTGATCCGTCGTGCATATCTTGCGGGACACACCCGCCTTCCAACGCTTCGAGCTGCCACGCCGCAACCTGCAACATTCCATGGATCGAGCAATACCCACCACACCCACAGTCGCACAATTCACTAGTTCGCATGAATCCCATGAGGTGCCTAGTATGCGATACCATGTTCACGACGCTCACCTGAACTAGATTATCCGCCAGCCCTCATATTAGGGCAGAGCGGTGATTGACACGCGAATTCATACTAAATTCATTCTAAATTTCATAGCAGAATGCAATTTGAATGAAGCTGATTCAAATTCATCCCACGTCCATTCCGAATTCATTCTAAATGAATTCTGAATTAATTCTGAATCCATTCCGAATTCATTCCAAACTCATTCCAAATTCATTATATATTCAATCCGAATTCCTTCCGACTTCATTCCGAATTCATTCCCAAACCATTCAAACTCCATTTCCAAATCCCTCCCAGATTCATTCCAAATTCACCCCCAATTCATTTCGCAACCAGTCCACACTAGCTGGTCGATCGCACATCCCGCCAGCATTATCATGGGTGCTGTGTGCGAAGCATGATTGTCAGACCGACCAGCGCATATAGGAGTGTACCGTACCCCGTCGATGTAGAGAGCCAGGGGCAACGGCCACTTCCCTGTATCCCTGACGCACCGCTCAACGCATACATGATCTCGGTAACGCGGCACCGACAGCACGCTACCTGGATCACCACACGGCCCTTTCTCCAGAATGTGGCAACTTCATCAGCGACAGTTCGAAACATCTCCCTGAATATGATATCCCTGGAATTTCAGATGAGCGTTTCTCCTGACGGTCGCGGGCAGTCGTGCCGTGTAAAGAGGTCCAGGACCTGGCAGATGTCGATCCATGTGTTGTTTGTATTTCCCTGTCTGTTTATCTGGCGACATCGTAAATGTGCTCCGCTGCCCCCCCGTAACGCCACAGCACTTCAAGTAATGGCACAAAGCGCAAAAATCTGTGGCATACACTTTCTTACATGACCCGTATAATGCCAACGACAGGTCAAACGCAGCTGAGCCTGCCGCGCGCTTGCGCGCGCCATCTTTCCCGAACGCAAGCTGCGGCCGTTTGAGTCGCCTCACCATGGCCCATGTCGCTTCACTTCGAGCTGAAACGGCTACGCTGGACGCGACGACTGCGCATCCCACATCTCGCACCGCACATGTGTCGCAACAGTTCCTGTTTCACGAGGCACCGCGCAGGTGTGCTCCTCGGCCGCTAACCCCAGCAGAACGGACGCGGCCCTTGCCACGTTCAGCATAACGCTCGCGCCTTCTATATGCACAAGGCGACCCCCCGCGCATGCATACGTTTGCAAGGCGCGCGTGCAGACGTCTGTGTGGCCACCCGTGAGTAGCCAGCGCCATGGCCGAAATTCTTACAGACAGCACGGGCAAGTCCCAGGAGCGATAACCATACCTTCGGATCCAGATCCCCCGAGCGGCGCGGGGTGCGACCCGCGCCGCGGCCCCGAGCATTTGGACCCGACCGCGCTACCGCCCAGACAAAAGTTGGTCAGACATCCGTGCACACCACTGGCGCGCAGCTTCCATCATTTATTCCAAATTCATACCAAATTCATTCTGAAATCATTCTGACATCATTTTCCTACGTTGCACGTTTTTCATATATATATATATAGAGAGATAGGGTTTCCTGTCTTTTATACAAATCATTTCTTCTAAATTTATACATATTTTCTTTCTATTTCCTGGGGGGGGTATCAAACTTTCAAAAATTCCCCGGCTGACAGTTGCGCTTCCCGGCCACCAAGAGATGTTTGTGGCAGCCGTCTGGCGTTCCTGCTTTCTCCTGCAACTCTCAGGGTTGGAAGACTACCCACGGGCCTGATTAGCTGATTCGCAGGGGTAGCGCTGTCGGGCCAGGACAATACAATCCAGGAAAACCTGATCCACGAAAAAACGATCCAGAGAAAACCGATCCAGGGAAAACCGATCCAGGAATATCGACACAGGGAACATCGATTCGGGACGGGAGAACCGATCCAAAACCAGAACAGAAATACAGGACTCAGCGACGGCGGATCCAGACGGCAGATCACATGAGCGGTGGATCCACACGTTGTCCATCAGCCAGTTACAGACTGGATCCACCATGTAACAGTGGATTCCATGAGGCCAGAGCTTGATGATGTCACGTGGATCAACTATGCATGGGCCCCGCCGTCTGAACCCACGTCTCGAGGCCACCGACGCGATGGCATATCATTAAACGAACCACACTCTCGGCAGGCGGTCGCGCGACCCATCTGTCCTTCCTGATCCCCTTCATCCCTCTCGGCTCCCCGTGCTGGCCAGCTCAGGCTAGTCCGAATCAGATGACCCAGAGTATTTGTTATTCTTCTTCTTGCGGTCCTTCTTGCTCTTCCCCTCATTATCCTCATCCTTGTGATCCTTCTTCCTCTTCTTCGCGCTGCCCTTCTTGTCTTTCGGGTTCGCTGCCAACCTCAACCTCTCGTCCTCATCGTCCCTCGCAAGCTTCTGGTTCATCAGGATCCTCACTTCTGAACTCAATATCGTCACGCTCTTCGTCAGCGTGACGTTGGCTCTCTGCGCGCATGTTTCGAACTCCTTATCTCCTACCTGGCGGCGGGCATGGATGACGAGTGGGGGCGGATGATCAGGATAGACATGGGGAGGATGCACGATGGGTACCGACATCATGATAGTGAACGACATTTGCACGCACACGCACGCATGACACACCCATCACACAACATTGCAAGATGCACCAATTCAAGGATGATCCGCCTGTTTCTTGAACTTCCCTTCCGCCAATGCCATCATCGACATGAGGCCGTGCTCCGAACATTTCGCGTTCACGACCTGCATCGCGGTGCCCATGGGCTCGCGAAATTTGCCGACTGCCTTCCAGGATGTGTCCTTCGACTTGATGAGCCCGTCGAGTTTGGCATAATGGCTGATGGCCCAGTCGTAATTGGATTTCAGCGCCCTGAATTTGACGAGATCTGGGTTCACCTTACGGGGCTTGGGATCGGGCTTCTCTTCATCAGAGCCGGAACTGCCCTTATTTTCCTTTTTACCGACCTTCTCCTTCTGTTATTTGGTTTCCTTCTCTTTCTCATGCCGTTCTTTTTTCTCCTTCTCTTTCTCCTTCTGTTCTTTTTTTGTTTATCATTGGCCTGTTCTTGTTTCTCCTTCGTCGCCTTCTGGGAATTATCCTTGCTGACCTTCTCCTCGCCCATGGGCTTCTCCTGCTCGCGCCTCGTGAACTTCTCGGCGGCCTCCTCATCATGTAACGCAATATTATCAATCCCTTTCTTGTGCCCAGTGGAGCCGTGGTCCTCCTCGCCCTTGTCTCTCCTCTGCGTGATCCTCGTCGTTGGCGCCGCCTCCACGGCATCTGGCGCTGGCAGCGCGCTCGCGCTGCTGCTGCCAGCTTCGCTACCTTGGAAGGTGCGCGCCCACTCTTTGTGCCGATGCCAGCTCTTCTTGAACGACTCGGTCAACTGATGCTTGTCGTTCAAGAATTCGATCGTTTCCGCCATGTCGTCCCAGCGGACCCACTTCCCACCCATCAGCACGGCATTCGACGCATGTTGCAGCGCCAAGCGGAGGCCTGCAGTGCCGCCGCCCTTGAGCCACGCCAGCCGCTCCAAGGTGACGTATTCGCAGATTCGTTTATCTTCTGTCTCGTGCTCCTCTTTTTGCACGCAGTTCCAACTTTTTCCATGATTCGAGCTCCTTCTTGAGCCAGTCCGATCTGAACTTCCGTTGGGCTGGCCATCCTTTCTCCGCTGCGTAGTCTCTCCTCAAAGCCTCTGACGCCGCCGAGGCCTTTTGCCATCGGCCCCCTACTTTGTTCCCACCGTTTGTCTCTGTGGTGAACATGAAGTTCTTCGCCGCCGTCTCCTCGTAAAATCGCTGCTCCCCCCTGCCCTTCTTGCTTAAGTGAGCGTTCGTATCATCGTCGGGCGACTCGTCGTGATCTTCATTATCAGACCAGGTGGGATCGGCCTTCTTCAAGGCTGTCAGCTTCTTGATGAGCCCGCAGTGGAAGAACTGCCCCGGCCTGATGCTGGCGCGCTCCATCGCGCGTTCGTCGGGGTTCGGGTGCGAGCCCATCTCATCATTGATGGCCTTGGTCTCCGAGTCGATCGCCGAAATCAGATGACTCTCGCTGTCAGGGAACGCGTTCGACTACATGGCGTTGGACGTTCCAATCGGTTCGCGAGCCGCGCCCATGATTCCCATCGAGCGGTGTCCCCCGATTGGCGCTACACCAGCAGAAGAGCTCACACCAGAATAACTCGAACTCGATATTACTGAGGTCGGCGCTGGTGGTCCAAGTTGCCCGTCTATCTATCTGCACACCAGCGGGCACTTCACCTTGGGGTGAAGCCGAGAGATTCGTACCACCCTCATCTTCAACACACGCCGCCTCCTGCTTATCCTTATTTGCCGTCGTATATTGCCTTGCCTTCTTCTTCGCCCCGCCTCTGACCGTCGACGCCGAGCGGCTCCTCCTCTCAGCATGCTTCTCTATTCTTTTCTGGTCCTCTGAGTCCTCGCCCCAAGGCTCACGCATCAACGCATGCGTGTATACGCGCACGTGCACTATGCATACACTACCCGCCAAAACCTGGATGGAGGAGGGGGAACATGAGGAGGATGAGGAACTTCGGTAAACAAGCGACGGGGCGATGGCAACTGGGACGGGGGGGGGGGGGGGAGGGGATCCTTCGATGTCGGATGTCGTCCAGCAGCAGCCTCGATGCTAGCGGCGACGCGCTCCTCGGGCTGGGGCGGCGACCATTTGCGGGCGGGCGAGAGATGGGCCCAGATAAAGAAGGAGAGAAACGGAGAGAGATGTATAGGGAGAGAGAGAGAGAGAGAGAGAGAGAGAGAGAGAGAGAGAGAGAGAGAGAGAGAGAGAGCAATAACGGGGATACGAATGGGTCCTGCTCTTCTTTCAGAGACGCAATGCTTGCCAGCTTTGCATCTCGAACTTGCGAAGCGATGTCAGAGAGGCGCTCATCTCCAGAATCGCTCGCCAGCTAACTCGGCCCCGCCCCTTTCGCACGAGTAGCCTCGACTCCCCCAGCCGCCCCAGGTGCTGCCTGGACATCCTCGCCCTCATGTTTCTGTCCATTATCGGAACCTCCTGAACCTCATCGGCCTTTCCCCCCTCGACCTCATCAGCCTTTTCCTCATCGGCCTCATCAGCCTGTTCCTCCTCGGCATCACCAGCCACCTTGGACCGTTCTGCCTTCTGGGCCTCGTCGTCGGTCGGCGGCAAGCGACCTCCTCCCAGCAGCGAACCCTCGAGACCCATCCACTCGCCCATCTTTTCGTGCATCCTGCGGGTGCCAGGAGTCAGCTCAGCCATGCTCTGTGCAGGGGAGCTGCTCGCAGGGCTGCGGGTGCTGCTGGCCTTGCCCCGCACTCGGTGGCGCTTCGGAGCCCTCGCGACCTTCGACCCCCATGCAACGTTGCCAGCAACGGCGCAACCGACCTCGCCGCGTCATCTCTCCGTCGCGCGGGTCGCCCCCGCCCTCGATCGAGAGGACACCGGCCATCTTGCGCGAGGGGGGCAATGACGCAGCGAGGTTGGTTGCGACGCGCTGTGACGTTGCGCCGTGACCTCCTCCATCGGCACCCTCTGAACGAACTGCCTGATGTCGGCCCACTTGTCCCCCAGGGGCTGCAGGCGAGGCATGCTCGAGCCGACGTGGCTGCATGCGTGCCCTTCTGCAGCGTTCGCGCGCGCCCATGCCCCATCGCCCTCCCCATGCTGCCCGCGCTGATCATTGCTCTCAGTACGCTGATCCTTCACACCTGCTACCTGCTTCTCATCAACCTTCCTCGTCGCGCTCCTCTCCACCCACTCTTCGCCCATCTCCCACCCTTGATTTGCTAATCCTATTCCTTTCACACCAAGACGCAAGGCGACGGGCGTGCAGCGCCTGCCGTCCAAGTCAGAATTCAGGGCTGCGACGCCCCCCGATGCCTCGGGTCGGTGGCGCGATCGCGCGCGACCCCCTCTCACTGACAGTGCTTCTCTACCTCTTCGCTCCTCTACCTCCTCGACTGACAGCGCCCCTCTACCTCCCCACTGGCATACCTCCTCTACCTCCTCATGGGCAGCATCCTCTACCTCCTCTGTGCGAACCTAGCCGAAGCCCGCTCGCATGTCGAAATCATCTTCTGAGGAAAAGCATTTCTTCTTAGACGGGCGCGGGCTCTCCTCGGGCGACGGCCTCTTCTTTGGCGGGCTCGGGCTCGAGCTTGAGGGCGCCGCTGTCTTGGGATGGCTCTTGCTGGAGGATGCCAACGCCTCATCCTTGTTCTTCTTGGTGCGCTTGCTCATCGGGGTCGCCTTGGCCGTGGGGATCACCGCCTTGGGCTCGGATGTCTTCTTGGCCCCCTTCGTTCCCTTCGTGGCTGCGGCCGCCTTGGTTTCTTCACTCTGGCTGCTCGACTTCTCGTCCTCTGCGCCATCTTCCTCCTCCTCCTCGCCCCTGTCGTTCTGAACTTCCTCCTCTTCTGCCTCCTGGTGGTCCCCAGCAGCCGCGGCCTGCGCCTTCTCGTCATATTCCTAAGCCTTCTCATCCTCGTCCTCCTCTGCCGCTGCCGCCGCCCTTTTGCATGCCGCTGCTGCCGACCGCTTGCCCGCCGCGGCTGGCCTTTTCTGTGCTGCCTTCTTGCCGTGCCCGCCCTGGCGCTTGATCTGCTCCTGCTTGGCGAGCTCGAACTTTTCGGCGTCGCCGTCAATGGCGAATTGCTTCGCGAGCTTCTTGATGCACTCCTCGGGCTGCTCGAAGTGCTCCTTCGCCGCGACTTGTCCGATCATCCTCGCCCTTCTATCGCCAACCGTCTTGATCCAGGCGGTGATGAACACTCGCCTGTCGCCACCTGCTGCCACGGGCGGCCTCGTGCACCTCGTCACGGTGATCACGTCGCCCTCTGCGTTCTCCAGCTGGAGCAGCCCATTGGGGCTCGACGAGCCAGGTATACCCTTCTCCCTGTTGTTTGCCTTCTCGCTTGTTCGCCTCCGAAGGGCCCGCGGGGCCCCAAGATGGCCCCAATATGGCCCAAGACAGCCCCGAGAGGGGCCCAAGAGAGCCACGAGACGGCCCCGAGAGCGCCCAAGAGCGCTCCAAGAGCAAACCAAAAGGGCCCCAAGACTGCATTGTTGAGCCTCCGAGGGTGGGGGGGGGGGGGGGCAAGAATTAACGCCGCCCCTCTTCTTGATCAATGCGGCCTGAAACGGCCCCAAGAGGCCTCCCAGACCACCCCCATGAATTTCCTTAGGTGGTTGAGCGATTTTGGCCTCTTGGGGGGGTCATTGGAGGCCTCGGAGGGCACTTGAAGCCGCCTTGGGGCCGTCTTGAAGCCTCTTGGACGCGTGTCGGAGGCTACCTTGGCCTGTGTACCGCTATATTGGGCCATCTTGGAGGCAATCTTGGAGCAAGAAAGACGCTTCGACACATCGCCCCCCCCCCTCTTCCCCCTTCCCCCGCCCAGACGCAGGGAGGGGGGAGGTAAACCCCCCGAACAGAGAAAAGGAGGAGGTTGGAAATGGAAACGCGCTAGACCACCTGCGCCCAGAGGGCTGGTGGGATTTCCCAACCATCCTGCGGTGTTGGGTCTCCGTCTCTGAGTGACACGGGCCGACGCGCGTTTGGCGTCTCGGTGCAAGTGTGCGCGGAGATGCCCGGCGGCAGATGGGACGCGCGCCAATCTTGGGCGTGGGCCCCTGTTGCTGCCATCTTTTGCGCGGTCCCGTGCGTGGACCTGCGGCCAGGCATGCGGCCGTTGCTTCCAGTTCTGCAGCGGCTCTGAATCCACGGTGCGCTGGGGGACAAAACAACTGCCGAAGGCTCGCCTCGCGGGACAAAACAACTGCCGAAGGCTCGCCTCGGTTCCTCCTCCTCCTCATTATCCTCCGCCTCCTCCTCCTCCTCCCCCTCTCCAACTCCGCCTCCACCCCTCTCCAACTCCACCTCCATCCCTCTCCTCCTCCTCCCCCTCTCCAACTCCACCTCCACTCCACCTCTCCAACTCCACCTCCAGCCCGTCGAGCGAAGATCGACGGTCGTGAAGCATTCGCCGTTCGTCGTGATCTATATATATATACATACATGAGGGAGGGAGATATATAGAGAAAGAGGGGGGAGATATGTGTATACATATATATATATATATATATATATATATATATATATTCGCACGCAAAGACAACGAGAGGTATATATAGATATAGAAAGATATATACATATATATATATATATATATATATATATATATATATGGAGAGAGAGAGAGATGTAGAGCTAGAGCGCGAGAGAGCGAGAGGGCGAGAGAGGGGCCCTCCCCCCAAAGGTGCCCGAGAGGGGCCCAAGAGTGCTCGAATAGGGCCCAATACATAAGGCTCATAGGGCTCATTGGGATCTTCGGGCTCATAGGGCCAATGCGGGGCAATTGCCGCATGCACGTGGTGAAGTGTTGCTTCCGCTTGGGCCTCCTTGGGCTCATAGGGCCCATGTGGCCATTGGGGCCAATGGGGCTCCTTGGGGGCCCATGGGGCCCATGGGGCTCATGGAGCTCACGAGGCCCATCCAGCTAGCCCTCCGCCTCCCCCGAGTTTATTCTTCAGCCTTTTTGGCTCCAGGCCCCAGGGCGACGTGGCCCGCCCCCGAGGAAGGCGACGCCTTCGACTTGCCACCGCCGCCGACCGAGGGTTACCTCGGGCCCGAGCTTGCGCCGCAGGGCACGTTGTCTGCCCAGGGCGAGAAGGCCATCGAGGCGATCACGGGCTGCAAGGCGACCGTCCGCGGCCGATGCAAGGGCAAGCGCAATCGCAATGGCGGGAGATTCCTGACCGTGCACGGCCCGCCTGAAGGGCTGCAAACTGCGTGGCGATTGGCGGTCGAGTGCATCAGGGGCAACGGCGTCGATGGCGCCAGGAAGACCAGAGAGCAGCAGTTGCAACATTCAGCGGATGAGCGCCGACGTCAACAGCAACAAGCTCGGCAGCACCATCAGGATACTTCGGCAGCATCAAGCTCGGCGGCGCCATCAGGGGCACCTACACCGAGCTCGGCGGCACCACCGAGAGCCCTTGCGTCCAGACCTGCACCATCGCGTGCACCTGCCAGACCTGCACCACCGCGTGCACCTGCCAGTGAGCCGACGTTCGTGGACCCGATGTTCGCGAATCCGATCACCAAGCCGACTTCCAGCCAAGGGGGCCCCGATCCCGTCTATCAAGATCGTCTTCAAGAGCTCGCCACCGATACCTTCAGTTCGACTGCGGCGGTGCATCCGGCTACTATCGACGACGGTTCGGACACAGAGATGGAATCTCCACCATGCCCTTCGCCAGCTGCGGAGGAGGAGGATCACCCTTCGCCAGCGTCCGAGGACCCTTCGCCAGCAGCGGAGGAGGAGGAGTACCCTTCGCCAGCAGCCGAGGACCCTTCGCCAGCAGCCGAGGACGAGATCTTGTGAGAGCCCTCGGCCGACGTTCATGAATACACTCTAGATTGCAAGAGGCGCGCCCTCCAGCTCAGAGGCGCGCCCTCCGCAATGTGTGCGCGCGGCCGCGTGGGGGGCAAAAAAACTGGAGGCTCGCCTCGGTCGGAGGCTCGCCCCGACTGCGCTACCAGCATCATACTCACAAGAGGGGGCCCACGCGGACCCCATTGAGGTCCGGATGCAATGGGGCCCGCGGGGCTCCCAGAGGGGCCCAAGAGGGCCCCGAGAGGGGTCCGAGAGGGCTCCATGAGCAGGGCCCCATACATAACACTCATAGGGCCCATTGGGATCTTAGGGCTCACGGGGCTCATAAGGACCAGTGCGCGTGGTAAAGTTTTGCTTCCGCTCGGGCCGCCTTGGGCTCATAGGGCTCATATGGCTCTTGTGGCCAATGTGACTCCTTGGGGGGTGTGCGGTGGTGGTGGTGGTGGTGTGGGGGGGGGGGGTGCCCAGGGAGCCCAGGGAGCCCATGGGGCCCATGGGGATCATAAGGCACGTGGGGGTGCCTCCACCGCCCCCGCGCTCTCATCCGCAAGTGCGGGGGCGCGTCGTCGTCGTCGTCGTCGTCTGTCGTCGCCGCCGTATTCTTCACGCTTCGCGTATCCCCACCAGCCCATCCCGGAACAGCCGCCAGGCGAGTTGCCTCGATGAGTATTTAGCGGGCTCCTGGCTGGCGAGCGCGGCGCGTGTCGCTGACCCAGCCAGGGGCCCGCTAGAGGGGGGGGGGGGGGGTGCGTTAGGCGCAGGGGGTCCTCCCCCTGTGGGAGATCACCCCGCGCCTTCTCGGGCCTCCTCCCCAGTCCTGTCGGCGCTGGGCCGACCTTTCTGACAAATAGTGCTGTCGCGCCTCCGCCGCGAGCCTTCGGGTGGGCACTGGCTGCGTATCCCTCTTGGGCCCATCCCAGCCCTCTTGGGGCCGTGAGAGGCCTCCAAGAAGGCCCCAAGAGGAGCCCGAGATGGCCCCAAGAGGCCCCCATGCCGATCCCAATGCAAATGATGTTGGTCTCTAGTCAAAACGGTCGTTGGCTAGAGACCAAGTGAGTCATCTAAGCGGGCCGTGTTGGGCCCTCTTGGAGCCCTCTTGGGGCCTCTTGGGGCTCTCTTGGGACTTCTTGGGGGCAGGTTTTTCGACGTGGCCAAAAAACGGTCGGTCCTGGGCCCTCTGGGGGCCCGCTTGGAGCCCTCTTGGAGCCCTCTTGGGGCCTCTTGGGGCCCTCTTGGGGCAATCTTGGGGCCATATTGGAGCCATCTTGGGCCCCAATAGGCCCCCCCAAGAGGGCCCCAATAGGGCCCCATAGAAGCATCTCGTTAGACCACCTGTCGCCCAAAGAGCTGGTGGGGTTCGCATTTCTCGGCACTCGATGATTTGCGTAGATCCCACGCCTAACGCAGAGTTGTTGGATCTCGTCGCCGTTCCGCAGCCCTTTCCAGGATTCACGTTCTGCTAGGGTTGGCTTTCGCGCTGGTCCGCTGGGGCGCATGACGAAAGCTCCCACGTACACGCAGCTGAAGGAGAAGTTATGGAAAAAAGCAGGAAATCATCACGGCGCTTCGCAACGAGAAGAAGCTGATGACCAGTAAGATCTACAGGCGCGACTGCGCGCTTCGCGCGATGAAGGGGGCTAAGAATGCAACGGCCCCCAAGGTGGTCAAGAAGAAGGCGCACCCCAAGGTGGTCAAGAAGAAGGCGGCCCCCAAGGTGGTCAAGAAGAAGGCGCCCCCCACGGGTCCCAAGCCAAGTACACCGCCGCCACGCGTTCCCAAGCTCTTCGCCGACAGCGACAGCTCTAGCGGCAGCGACTAGCGCCAGCGTCCAGGCATAGTGCGCATTGCGGTGCCACGCGCGCGATGAGATGACGCGCCTAACGCGGGCCCCGAGATCGGGGCAGGCTCGCCGCCCTTAGCGATTTGAAAAATAGCCCCTTCCCCCCCCCGTCCTCGAGGTCCCGAGGATGCCTTGAGAAGCTCCCTGGATGGCCCCTCCCCTTTGCCCCCATGGGAGGCCCTCCAGAGTCACAAAATTTGTCCCTAGGAGGCGCCCCAGAGTCCAAAAAAATGCCCCCCTGGGAGGCTCTCCATAGGGCCTCGAGCCAGCTTTATCCAAAGTGTAAAATAGCTCCGGAAATCTTCCATCCTCCGAACCCCCCCCCCAACACTCCTTCGACCCCCCCCGCCCCTCCTCCGAAAACCCTGCTCTTTCGAAAAACACATTTCTCCGCGCCCGTTCCAACCTACAGCATCTTGGCTTTAGCCCGAACATGTTCGGGGAAGGCTCGCCTCCCCTCCCGCCCGCGGCCGCGGGCATGAAGCGCCCATCCGCCTTCGCTGAGGCGAGCGCCGAGAAGGCCGCCAGGCCCGCGAGGCCGTCAGGGGGTGGGGGGGGGGGGCGAGGAAGATGAGGAAGAAGGAGGAGGGAGGAGGAGGAGGAGGTCAGGGAGTTCCTGCCTCCGCCCCGAGGTCCGCCTCGGGCTCGCAGGACGGCGATCAGGAGCGCCGAAAAGCCGCGGCAGGGCCACAAGAGGCGACCCCCCCGCGACCCGGCCGCGACCCGGCCGTGACCCGCCCGGGGCCGTGACCCGCCCGCGGCCGCTTTTCAAAAAGAAAGGGGAAGATTTTCATGTGTTTCCCCGTAAAAAATCAGCAAAAATAGCATTGTTTGTGTTATAGTTTCAGCGACCTGTTTGGCGATGCCCTCTGAAAGAGCCTTTGCTTGGGGCTGAGGGTGCTGCGGGATCGGTCATCCCCGATGTGATCGACTGGGCCGTCGTCTTCCCCGATGGGCCCTCGCCAGTTGACTTGGCCACCGATGATCAGCAGCGCTTTGGCCAGAAGTGCTGCAGTTGCCAGATCATCTTCCCCAAGGACGGCTCGATGGAGTTGAAACAGATCACCAGCAACTCCTGTCGGTGCCACGACTGCGCCACACTCTACAAGCGCATCCAGCGCATGACCAAGAGCACGGGCCTGGACACTAGGAAGCTCACGGCCGACGAGCGCGTCAACCTGATGCGCGAGGCCCACGGCGAGATGGGCCCCGACCTCCAGAAGCGCCTGGAGGAGACGATCCGCGTGGGCAACATCCGCCGCACGTGCAGCAAGCTGACGGTCGGAGGGCCTTTCGAGGACCCTGCGGACGTGAGGCTCCGCTTTAAGGACAAGCCAGAGCAGCTGGCCAACATCGAGAAGTACGCCCAGAGACTGCATTGCCCCGTTCGGCGCATCCACTTGGCGCAGGTCCCGACCTACTCGCAGGACAACACCACGGCGGACATCACCGAGGAGGAGCGCACCCGCAAGGTGGTCGGCGAGCAGGACATCAAGAAGCAGAAGCCCACCAAGGACGACACGGGGAACTCCGACAAGAGGATCAACGCGGCGGCGAAGAAGAAGTTGCAGGTTGAGGTCGATAAGCTCCCGGGCGCGGTGAACGCCCTGAAGTCGCAGAAATGCGAGGCGGCCGCGCAGGACATGGAGGGGGGCGTGCCGCCCCACGTCATGAAGTCGGTCGACAAGAACATCGCGGCCCTGGACGCGGCCATCGAGGCGGGGAAGGGCCTGAAGGATGCCGACGGAGCGACGAAGGGTGATGCGACGGCCTACATCGACGATGCCACGAAGAAGGCAGATGCCGCCATTGCCCTCGGCGGCCAGATGGCTTCCCTGATCCAGTGGGCGCTGGATGCAAAGACTCAGGAATCCACGGTGGGGTAGGGCGGGGCCACTCGCGGCGCCGATGCCGGCGGCGCGGCCCGTCCCCGAACCTCTGGGCTGAGCCAGCCGAAGTTTTCAAGTTGCGATTCGATTGAGTTTTGCTTACAAGGCAGGTGAGAGCTGGGGCTCTCCAACCACTCACGCTATGCGCTTGAAAAATCATGCCTCCCCCTCGTCCTGCCCCATCCCCCCCCCGCCCCTTGAGGTTGACACGGGACACATGTAAAAGACAACGAGAGGGAGAGAGGGAGAGGGGGAGGGGAAGAGAGTGAGAGAGATATGTATGCATGTATGTGTATATATATATATATATGTATATATATGTATATATACAACGGGAGAGAGAGAGAGAGAGAGAGAGAGAGAGACGAATACTTCACTTGGAATGCCTGGGGCCCCAGCCCTAAGATGCCCCCGCCCCAAATGCGGCCCCAAGGTGGCTTCAATGTGACCCCAGCCGAGGCGGCCAATATATCCCAAGATGGCTTACAATATGCCTCCAAGACGGCCAAGGTGCCCCGAGAGGGCCCAACATTGCCCCAATATGTCTCCACGGCGGCTCAAATGCGCCCAAGACTGCCCAAGGGAGGGCTGTGGGATGCTTGCACGAAGCAATGGAGAGGACAGCTTCAAGACAGCCCAAGTGGATTGCACCTGTCGTCGTCGGCGTCGGTGTCGTGGCCAAGTGACATGTGGTACCTACCGTCACGGTCTTGTCTGAAGAGGTATTGCGGCCAAGTTGCGGGTGGGAGGGTGGGATGTTTGCACGAGCAGTGGAGAGGACAGCTTCAAGACGGTCAAGAGGGCTGCTGTCCTATCCATTGACTGTCTTGAAGCTGCCCTCTCCATTGCTCGAAGCTGCGGGGCCAGAGAGCGATGGAAAGAGGGCAGAAGAGGGCCGCGACGACGGCCGGGCTGCCAGCCCAGGTTCGGAAGGCCAAGTCCAGCCAGACGGGGGGCGCGGCGGCCCGCGTCGACAACGACCCGAAGGCTGGTCGCAGTGTGCGCTCGCGCGGCAGTGAGACTAGGGTGATCATCGTAATCGATGATTAGAGTTGAGTTGGTCTATAACCAGACCACGATGGGCATCACGTTTTTCATAATGCATTGCCGCGCGAGCTGGGAACCGCATGACTTTCTGGCGCGGCCTCGGGGCAACATCATCTGCCTCTTCCCCACTGCCCTGGCCGCTCGGAGGCTCGCCCCGATCCCGCGGCTAGGCACCGTCTTCATCCCGCCCGCTCGTCCCCCCCCCCCCCCACCCCCTCCCACCTCCCGCCCGCCCCCCCGAGCTGCGAGTAGCTACTTAGGCCCAAGGTGCGCGTCGCGATCGAGTGGCCCCCGACCCGTCCTCGCCGCAGAGCTTGGGCGTAGCGATGGCCACGTTGGACCGAGTCCTTGCCGACGCCGTCGCCTACTTGAGGGCCAACGTCACGGCTGCTGGCGGGGTCGGGGCGATCACGGCCGACGCGTTCAGGGCGATGCTCGAGGCGGGTCGCCAATCGATCCTCGACGGCATCTCGCGCAACCCCCAAGTGGACATCCAGACGTCGACGGCCTGCATCGACGCCCTGACCAACAGCGATTTCCCTGCCACGATGCTCCAGGACGCCTTGCGGCCAAAACGGCCATCCTCCTCCCCCTCCTCCTCCCCCTCCTCCTCCTCCGTCTCATAATCCTCGATATGACCCGCCCTCCTCATCGCTCGCCTCGCCCTCGCTAGCCTGATCACTCCGCGTCGCCCCCCCTCCCGCTTCGCCATCCAGGAGTTTGTCAGCCTGGTGAACGCGCGCGTGGGCCCCCATCGGGCGCGCGGCACTCCGCCGCCTACGATCATGCAGACGCACTTCTTCATCCAGCGCATGCTGACGGAAGCCGACTGGGAATGCCTCAGGAGCACGACCAGGCCCGCCCAGGACAAGATCGAGACCATCGTCGACCGCGCGGAGGCCCTGGGCTGCGTGTACCCATCGGAGATCACGCACGTCCATTGGGTCGCTGTGATCGTGACCGCTTCACAGGCGGGCGCTGGGGAGGCACATCACGCGATTAATGGCCACAACGCGCTGGGCCTGCTCGGCGACATGCAGGCGTGCATGAGGCGCAAGCGTTCCCGTGTTCGACTGCCCCACTACGGCGTGGTCACCGTGTACCCCGACACGCCTGCGACGCTCCGCACCTTGCACCAGGGCTTGCACGACCACGCCTACCAGTTCGCAGCTCCCGTGGGCAACATGGTGGACGAGAACGTCTTGATGCAGTTGAGGCGCAATGTGCCCAAACCAGTCGCCTCGCAGCCCCTCCCCTCCCCGATGTTATCTACATAGGTTGTCGGGGGGCGTGTGTTGATGAAGCTTTGGGTGGGGTGAATTCTTCAACGGGGGCGGCGAGCGCTGGGCCTTGGGTCCATTCTTTCGGCAGGGTCTCCATGCCCGCTCGTCGCACCCACACGTCGGTGGTCACCCCTCCGCGCCGCGCGGCCGTGAGCCCCACGTACAGCATGGAGAACAACATGATGCAGATGCTGCAGGCGATGATGACGGGCCAGTTCGGCGGCCGAGCGAACGACGGTATGCTCCGCAACCTCCAGATCTTCCCGTCGCCGTTGCAGCTGCCGTTGGAGGACGCCCCCGCGGGGGGCGCCGCCGCCGCTCCAGCAGGCGGAGCGGTGGCGGCCATCGCCGACGGATCGGTGGACGCGCGCGACGTCGAGCCACCTGCTGACGGCGGAGCGGCCCTGGACGAGTCGGCGCCCGAGCCTCCCGCGGGTGACGTGGGCGGCCTCACGAAGTACATGGGGGACGAGCTCAAGAAGGGCATTGACAAGAAGAAGAAGACGACGGTGGCCAAGAAGAGGCCTTCCGCGGCGATGAAGAGGCCAGCAGCTTCTGCGTCGACCGCCCCCCCGAAGGTTGCCAAGAAGACGGAGGCCGCCCCGAGCCTGAAGTTCCCAGGGGCCCCGAAGGGCCCGGCGGCGACGAAGTGCCTTCCCAACGGCTGGACCATCTGCGCGAGCCTCAGCAAGGGCAAGTGGCGCGTCAAGAAAGAGGGGGCGCGCGCGGACCACGGCTTCCACTGGAACGCCAAGGCCTACACGGCCAAGGAGGCTTGGGGCATGCTCTTGGAGCACGTCAATTACGGCAAGTGAGCTGCCGTGGACGGGGTGCGCTTCCTAGGGCGCGAACCTAGGCAGGTGGGGTTCAGCGATCGATCTCGATCGCTAGCATGCTTCAAAGTCCCCCGTGCGTCCTTCCTGCGCGGTAGGCTCGCCGCCGCGCAGGGTTTGCGATGAGAAAAATGCTTGCCCTCCCCCTTTTCCGCACTGTCCCCCCTCCTCCGCCCTCTTCTCATCCCCCCCTCCCCGCGGGCCGCGGTTCTTCGAGGGGGCGGGGGCCTAGGCCCCCGACCCCATCAAATAACCGACGTTTCGGACGGTTTTCGAAAACGCCATGTGACGATGATGGTGTTTTTTTTTATGATGACGATGATGATGGTGATGGTGATTACGACGGCGATGATCATGATGACGAAACGGGGGGGGGGGTCGGCGGAACGGCGTAAGCCACTTGAATACAAGCGTTTTTTTGGGGCGTCTTGAGGGCCTCTTGAGGGCCTCTGGGGACTTCGGGGCTTTACCATTTTTTCAATCGCGCCGAGTCGGCGAAGGGTCGGCCGTCGGGTTCAGGCCGTCGGGGCTCGTATCGGGTAGGCCGTCGGGTTCAGGACGTCGGGGTAGGCCGTCGAGTACGCCGAGCTGACGGCCGTCGGGTAGGCCGTCGGGTAGGCCGAGCTGATGGCCGTCAGGTAGGCCGTCGGACGTCCTACTTCGGGTCCTCCGCGCCCCTGTCGACCTCCAGCCAGCTGGAAGCCGAGCCGCCTGCAGGATCTTTTTCTTCAGGGGCCTGCACCGACACCAGTGGCGAGACGGGGATCTTGATGTTCGAGCTGCCAGCGCTGGTCGATTTGTGCTCCATGGCGCGGCACATCTTGTAGCCACTCTGCCAGCCGTCGTCGTCGCCGTTCTTGTAGCCGCACTCCCAGCTGTCGTCGTAGTTGTAGGCCACCTTGTAGTTGCCGGCCTTCGTGTAGTTGTCCTTCTCGCACTGGTTCTGGCGCTCGTTCATCTCGAAGTCGCACTGGCGCAGGCCGCTCTCGAGACCCGCGTCGACGTAGAGGCCTCACTTCTCGTTCACGAACCACTCCTGGTCCAACTCGCCGCCCCAGGTCTCTGGGTGCCTGTTCGTCAGCTCGCATCGGTACAGCTTCACCTTGGTATCGGAGACGTTGTTGCCCAGGATGTCCTGGATGAGCTCCGCCTTGCAGTCCTTGAGCTTAGGGAACTGCGGCCGCGGGTCGTCGCCCGAGATCGGCGCGTAGAGCGGCGCCCACATGTCAAGGTGCGACAAGTAGAACCAGCACTTCATCCTCGTCTCCCTGTTGATCATAAGGTAGTGCACGCCGTGGTGCGGGCCAGTCGCCATCGGGTTCAGCGTCGGGTTGGGCGTCGGGATGGCCGTCGGGTTCGGCGTCGGGTTGGCCGTCGGGTTGGCCGTCGGCGACGGCGCGGGCGGTGGCGCCCGAAAACTTGAGCCAGAATGTCTGTATACCGCGTGGGGGCCTCTTGGGGGCCTCTTGGGCAGTCTTAGGCCATCTTGGGGCCATCTTGAGCCGTCTTGGAGGCTTCGCGGGCGAACTTGAAGGCATCTTGGACTCTCTCGCGGGCCATCTTGGGCGCCATCTTGGACCATCTTGGGCGGACTCGGAGGCCATCTTGGAGGCCATCTTGGGCCAACGTAGCCATCTTAGAGGCCATCTTGAGCCGTATTGAGCCGTCATTCCCATATGTCGCTCGGAAAGCTCCGCCCCTGCGAGAGAGACAACTGCGACGGTTGCGCACTTGGCAGGCCCGTGGCTGGTTCGATAAACCCGAGACAAGCAAGTTGTAACATCCAGTCATAGGGTTCTAGTGCAGCACGCCCAACGCGCTATATGGTAGCGTCGCGACCGCGTGGCCTCCTCCCGCGGCGACGGAGACGACGGCGACGTTGGCGTTGGCGGCGGCGACGGCGGCGGCGACGACGACGACAACGATGTCCCGCGTCTCGGCCGTAGATCGGGGCGAGCCTCCGATGCGCGAGGGGAAGTATGATGATGATGATCGGGGCGAGCCTCCGATCATCGCCATCGCTATGATGATCGCGATGCAAACCGCGTCTGTCAGGCCACGGGTTTTCATGTAGCGTTTTTCGCCGTGAAAGCTAAGTGATCGTAAGTGGCTCGGGTGGTGGGGCGCCGTGGACCAGAAACCGCTACTCGATCTTGGCAACAAAAGCTAACTGATTCGTAATTGATTAAAAGTCCAGATGCGGGCCTTTGGCCTAGATGCATAATGCCAGTTACATTTTGAATATATGCAGGATATCCTACACATAAACCACGCGTGGCTTATAGTCTGGCTAGATTTGCTTAGGCCACTTATATGGTTCGCTTACATGACTTGCAAGCTGAGATGGGTGCCTTATAAGCATGGGTTATAAGCTCCTATGCGCCACCGCCCGCGAAGTGGAGGCCGAACAGGTGCGCGATGAAAAATGCCCTCAAGGGCAGGGGGGCGAGGGCGGCGGGCAGGCCCCGAGCGAAGGCCGGGGGCCGGCAGAGGGGCGCCGAAAAGGAGCGCGACGCGGGAAAGCCACGAGGGGGGGGCAGCGGACAGAGAGGCCACTGCCAGGGCGGGGATGTCAAGCTCAGGACAAGGTGAAAAGGACTGGCTGGACGCTACCAGCGGCGGCTCTGCCCCGCCCTGGCGGGAAGGGTCGTTGCTGGGCCGCGACGGGTCCGCCGGCCGCGTCCCTTTCCCGCGCGGCGGGGCGCCCTTCCCTGTGCCTTTCGCGAGCTCAGCGCTTTGCCTCCGCTTGTCAAGTTCGCGACGCCACCCAGCGCGCGAATCCACTTGCATGCCTTTCTTCCAACAGATCTGCGCACGTCGCAACTGACCTCGCTGCGGTTCCGCGCGGAACTTCGGCATAATACAAAGGTGTGACGCCCGGGGTCTTTGGCGGAGCGGGGTCCAGACTGCCAGCCGCAGATGGCATTCCACGGCGCCACATTCTTGCGTGAGGCGGCTGATCACCACCCTCCAATCCTCCCTTGCGTTGGCCTTGCTGGTTCCAGGTCGGGCACCGGGTCACCTGGCGCCTTTCCTCGCATTGGAAACCGCCATTGTTGTCCGACAGAGGCGCGGGCAGTGCGACATGGGGGCGGGCGACGCGGCGCCGGCCCCCATCTCCAGGGCGGAGTACTTTCCGCCGTGCCTTGTCCGCGCCACCGTCGGGGTGCGCCTGGGCTGCGCTGTTCGCTGGTCCTGGGAGTTTTGCGCGCCGGTTCTCCGTCTGCGGTCTGCGGCGCGTTAGAATTGGGTAGATCTGCCACTGGGGCCCCAGCGCAAACGGGGCAGGAAGAGGGGGGCGCGCTGGCCGTCGGCTGAGCTGCCGGGGCCGCGACGTCTCCCCCCAGAGGTCCTCAGGATCCGTGCTGCGGATCCAAGAAGCCTGCTCATGATTTCTGCAGTTTCACCGGATCGGTTTATCTTGGATCGGTGTTACCGGATCGGTTTTTGTTCCGGATCGGTTTTACATGGTTTATGTTACATGTATCTATGTATATAAATGTATACATACATATACATATATATATATATATGTTTGTGTGTGCTTGACCTATTATGTGCATGCGTGCGTCGCGTGCGCGCGGGATGTGTCATCCGAAATTTTCGCGCGCGCACGTCGGCCCTATGGGCGCGGACGCAGCCGACCACGCTTTCCTGAAAACGGTCGCGCGTGCGATCGATACAACGCACGACGAGGGGGGGGTGATTTCGTCGGGGCTCGACGGGGCGGGCTCGAGGGCATTGAGTTTCGCCCCCCCCCCCCCCCCCCCCCCCCGCGAACGCGTGGCGCGACGTGCGCCGAGGGAAATTCTGAGGGGGCGCGCGGGGCGGAGCGGCGAAGCCGCGGGGCAGGATTGCAAGGGCTCGATCGAAACGTTCGACGCGGCGAGTCCTCGAGGGCACAGCGGGACGATGGATCGGTGGGCCCCCCATGTCACATTCCCCCCACATCGATCGCACGTCGATTGATCGCAACATTGGTTTACACACGAATGGAATCCAAGCACCAAGAACATACAAATGGGCTGTTGTGCGTGAGAACTAACCACGATATATATATATATATATATATATATGTATACATATGAAAAACAAGCGAGGCGAGAGCTCGAGCGAGGGTGACCCGAGAGGAATAGACACCACCCGAACAACGAACGAGGGACCAGAAGATAAAGAGAGAGAGAGAGAGAGAGAAAGAGCGATAGCACGGGATAAATGTGTGTATATACATATATACATATATATATATATACATACATATATATATATATATATATGCTCAGCCCCCCCCCCCAAGCACCCCGTCCCGCGATAATTCCGATGATCCTCCTCCTCGTCCTCCTCCCGCATCCTCTTACGCGCCTGCGCGGTGCTCGAGATTCGCCGTCGTTCGGGAGCAGTGCTGGTCCTGCCAGGGGGGTCGCGCAGAGTCCGCTGCCCTCGAAGTTGGGTCGCGCAGAGTGCGCTGCCACTTCTATGATGTGAGGCTTGAGTAACGTATTTGGACTCTCCGCGCATTGCTCATTGCTCATTGCTCCTCCTCCTCCTCCTCCTCCTCCTGCTCCTCCAACCCATCCTTCTCACTCTCTTTTTCCTGGTCCTGCACATCATCATCATCATCATCATCATCATCATCATCTTCCTTCTCTTACTCCTACCCCTCATCATCCGCCCTCCTCCTTTTACTTGTCCGCCTCCTGATCATCATCATCCTATTCTTCCTCATCGTCATCATCATTGTCATCATCCTCATCATCATTATTATCCTCATCATCCTCTTCTTCCTCCGCGCCCTCATATTCCTCATCTTCCTCATCAGCCGCATCATATTCTTCATCCTCCTCCTCCTCCTCCTCTTCCTCATCCTCCTCATCCTCATCTTCTTAGTTACCCTCTTCATTCTCACCCTCGTCATCCTCATCATCCTGCTCGTCCTCCTCCTCCTACTCCTCTTCATCCTCTTCTTTCTCATCCTCCTCCTACCCCTCACCCTCCTCCCTCCTCAGTTTCCTTGTCCGCCTCCTCATCCTCATATTCCTCTCCCTCCTCCGCCTCAGCCTAACTGGGTGCAACCATCCGTAGTTTGTTATGAATCGAGTGGTTGGTTTTTGTTTGCTACTTCTCTCCCCAGCGCTGCCGCCACAGCACGCCATGCCAGCTGCATCAGCGAAGGCCGTGAAGACTAAAACCGACAGGTGTCGTGATCGCAAGCGCGCCAAGTCCTTGAAGAACTGGATCGCCAAGCCGTGGGTCAAGCAGTACCTGAGGGAGGCTGCGCAGAGACACCTGCGGAAGTATCACAAGACGTGCGCAGCTTTGCGGGGCGAGAAGGCCGCCCTCGCTCAACAGGTCAAGCGCCAGCGCAAGGACCTTTTCAACATGCGTCGCGATGTCTTCGTGGCCCAGGTGTCGGGGTGGACTTAAAACACTTCCTTGGCCCTTAGGCGCATAGCCACAGCAACGTAACAGGCGAACAACGACGTTGTACCGCCCAATACACCACGTCACCAACGGACGACAACCGTAATCCATTAGCAACGCGCAATAGCGCAACCACATCATTAAACACACACACACACCACCAAACAACAGCAACACCACCAACAACAATACAATGCACAACAGAACCCCCACCCAGCGCGCAGCCGAGAACAACCAGCGCGCAGCCGAGAACAACCAGAAGGCTTTCCAGAAGGCCAAGAGCAAGAACGACAAGCTGGAGCACCTGGTCGAGGAAACGGCGCGCTTGAGGCACGACGGCGCGCCTGAAGGAAGCGAGCAAGGGCTGGCCTTCTAGACAACCAGGAAGCGAGCTTTTGAAAAAAAAGCGCTGCCTGCGAGGGTCGTCTTTGGGCCTCTTGGAGGTCCTCCACGCGACCCCTCGGAAGCGGTTTTCCCAGCGGGCCAGCTCTTGCCCCGCTCGCCTTCCTTTCGGCGCCTCGCCGAAAAAGGCGGCAGGCGCAGAAGGCCAGAGCCCAGGGCAAGGCGGAGGGCGCGGCCGCGGCCACGCAGGAGGGGGCGAAGGAGCGCAAGCGCCTTGAGCAAGCCCTTTCTGAGAAGCAGGCTTGGCTTTGGAACAATCGCACCGTTGAACGCCGACGAACTTCGGCGCTCGCCCAGGCGCGCTCCTGGGAGGGCGTGGCCAAGTCCGTCGGCTTTCAATGTGCGCCCCCATCCAAGGTCAAGCGTTCTTCTCCGAATTGTCAGGCTAAGTACAACAACCTCTTGTCGGAGAAGTGCCGCTTCATCGCTCTGGCCACGGTCGCGCAGCGGGAGAAGTACTTCGAGCTCGCGAAGAAGGCTCGGAGGAGCACCCGTGACGGGTGCTTCGGCGACCAGTAGGCTGGCTGCCGCCGCTAATGCCGAATTCGGTTGCAAGGCGAGAAAACGAGCACAACTCAAAAGACCGCTGCTGGGGCCAGACCTAGTGAAGGCGAGAGGGGCATCCTGTTTTGGATGCCCCTTCCAGGGAATCCCGAGACGACCGGCGAGGCCACCGCCCCCCTCCGCCAGACCACGCCAAGACGGCTCAAGGAGCTTCGGAGACCGCTCCAAGACGAACCGGGCGGGCGAGAGAGCGGGGCGGGGGAAGGGGGCAGGAGAGAGGCAGAGGAATAGAGATGAGGATTTTTATGTGCGGGCTCAAGGGAGGAAAAACACGGGAACCCAAAAAATGGGTTCCCACCTCCGCCTCTGAAAAAGCCACTTTTCAGTTGCACGTGATTAATTACGCAGCCAGAAATGAGTGTGGGAAACAAGTATGCCGCAAACCATGCCGCATAATGTTTCAAACGTCACCGAAGCAATTGTGATCCTGACGGTGCTGCTGATGGTGCTGTTGCTGGTGGTGGTGCTGCTGGTGGCGCTGTCGGTGCTGATGGTGCAGCTTGTGATCCTGGCGGCGATGCTGTTGGTGCTGTTGCTGATGGCGGTGCTGCAGCTGGTGCGTCTGGCGCTGACGGCGCTGCTCATGTTACAAGGCAGACAGAAGCAGCGACAGAGCGCAGGAACGGCACGCCAGCGGCGGCGTACAGAAACCAGCAGAGCCCCCCTGCAAGAATGAGGGCATCCAAAAAATGGATGCCCTTGTAGCCACATAAAAACACAGAGAGCGAGAGAGAGAGAAAGAGAGAGAGAGAGAGAGAGAGAGAGAGAAAGAGCTGCTGCTGCTTCTGCTGGTGCCTCCCGTTGCCGCTAGCGCTCAGGCCTCCGCAGGGTGCTCAAACCCCCTCAAAGTTCTCCGCGGTAGTCTTCTACCCATGGCTTTCGAGTGCGCCTTCGTGCCGCGCGCCATGCCTGGCCACGTTGGCCACGTCTTGCCGCCAGACGCGGCGCGGCGCAGGGTGGGGCGCACGCAGGCTCAGCGCTTGGCTGATGGGGAGGACTTGAGGGCGGGGGGTAACTAAGTTTTTGGATGGCCCCTCTCCCGCCACCGACCATCTCCTGATTTCGGCAATGAGGAAGCACCTTTGCTTTTGCCCCAGGATCGGTTCAACGTGTGCGTGTGGCCCGCGAACATTGAAGTGCGGGACAGCGGCAACCAGTTCTTTGCTCCCGGCTTCCACGGCAATTTGTGGGAGTCGAACGATCCCGCGTTCGATTATGTGATCGTCCGCCCGTACATGTACGCCGAGGTTGTGGCCACTTGCATCGGCCACGACGATCGCGCGCTCGCCTCGCCAGCCGCGATCGCGAGATCTTTCCCCGTCTGCGATCTGCCACATCGGTCAGGCGCGGTCAGTTGCAGATCGACGATGCTCGTTGCGATCGGCCCGATCGATCTGCAGCGGATAGTGGCTGGCACGTCTGCGATGCGCGATGTCGCCCTGCGGTGGGTACTGAGGACCGCGCGTGCATTGTGACGTTCACGTGCCGCGATTTCCCAGGATGGACCCATACGGCGGAGGTGCCGTGGTCGACAACCTGGGGGTTCATGGAGAGGATGGTGATGGCGTCGCTCTCGTTGCCCCGCCACCGCGATGTGCTGTTCGATGCCGACGGCGACCAGCCCTCCAACCGAATGCACGTGGGCCCGTCGTTCGGCCTGCGCGCGTCGGCGCGCCGCCGTCTCTGAGGCGCGGGCGGGGTGTGAGGGCATGGCGTTTGCCCTGCAGATTTATATATTGGTTATGTGATGAAAGTTTGAAGCGCACCTGCTCGGAGTTCGGCATGAAAAGCTGTGATTTTGAAGCGATTGTGAATCCATTTCTTCTGGCGGCCAGGCGTTTCCCACTCTTTTCGCCCTGCTTGCGATCGCCCCGAATGCAGCCCCCCTTCCCCCTCTCGCTTTCCCCCCCGCCAGTAATGCCGCGCACGTTTAGGCTCAAACATCAGTCGCCTCGCTCGCTCGCCACCTCGCGCACCTCCGCGCCGTCCGCGATGCCGAGGGCATTTCCGATGGAGGCCGCCAACCTGCCCGCCTGCGGCATGAAGTCTTTCGGGGTGTCCATGGGAAAAGAGGGGCACACCAACGACGTGATGGTGGCAGCCTGGGACAAGGCGAAGACCATGCCCGTTCTCGAGGTCCTTGCGAAGCCCGACGTTGTGGGGAACGTTGACAAGGCTGGTACTGCCGTCGTCTGGGACCTCCCCATCAAGCAGTGGCGCTATTCCGCGCGGCGCCCCATCAAGGGCTTCATCGACGTCATCGCGAATTGCGGCGACCTCTCGGGCGTCAACTGGGATGTTGTCAAAGAGGCCATGGCCGAGGGTCGGTACAACGCCTTGCCCCCGCCATTGGGAATTTCCGATGCTGGCCAGAACGAGATCCCCTGCGTGATGAGCATGCACGTGTCCAAGTCCATGCCTGACGACGGCTACTTGGTGGTGAAGGTGTTCACGTTCCTCGGCGGCGGAGAGCCGATGGCGGCAATCCTCGAGAAGATCGTCGAGGGCGACCCGTGCGTCTTGGACTACCGCCCCGACACCTTCAACACTGTGCGGACGATGCAGGTGGCATTGGAGGCGATGGGTGGGTTGTTGTTCCGCTATTGGGGGCTGCCGAAGCCTAAGGCAGTTGCGGACATCGACGCTGGCGAGGTCGCGGAGAAGAAGGCCGCCCTCGACAGAGCGTGGGATTTCGTGCAGGCGGAGGCCCCCCGCGGAAATTTCGACGGCCAGAGGGTCCTGTGGTTGGAGCACCAATACGTGGACCCTGACTCCCCCATCTACAACATGAAGCGGGAGTTCGTGAACAGCTTGATGAAGTGCATCGCGGACCGCGACCATTTCGCGACCAAGGAGGACTACTACCCGCTCCTGAAGCCAGACATCCGCAAGGAGTACCAGCCGATGACGAACAGGATCTTGAAGACGCTGATGGGGAACACGCTGCTTACGATCGGGGAGGCTGGCTTCGGGAAGACACCCTTCATGTACATCTGTGCCATGGCGACTGCGAGGCACAATGCAGACGTCGCTAATGAACGCCACCCAGGTCGTGCCAAGGCTGCTGTTCGGGTATCCGCAGAGATGGACTTCTTCCGCGGGGAGGTCGGGGAGCCCTGGGCGCCCTGCATCTTCGATGACGGCGACCTCGCAGATCAGCGGCCTCGCGTCCTCAAGGCCTTCTTTGACCCCACGCAGGCTGAGGCCATGACCTACGTGCGCTGGGGGGCCGCGAAGTTCGTGCGCGGCCAAGCGAGGCGGCTGGCGAAGTCGAAGCGTCGGGGCCAGCCAGGTTTCTCGAGTTTGGCTGTCAGATTTTGTTGGCTTTTCCCAGGGAAGCGAATCCTGCGCGTCGGTCGGCCCCGCGCTTCGTCTTGCCCAGGTTTGGCGGTGACAACGAATACAATGCCAGCGCTGAACCAAATGGCGAGGAGTGGGGGCTCGCGGCGACGTCGCCCGATGCTGCAAAGCGGACCACTGCCATCTTGGTGGACATGATTCGGCCCGCCTTCCCTAAGGGTATGTCCGAGAGCAACTTAGGGGCCATGCTCAAGCGGTGCAACGTCGCCCTGAACACGCAGCACTCGTTCTTCTTCAGGCCCGCTGGCAAGGACTCGGTCGTTGAGAAGTTGCCCCTCATGAGCAGCTACATCACGGCCGAGGCGGGCAAGATCTTGATGCGGTTCCTCAGGCACAAGAAGCGCCGCGACCAGGAGGAGTACGACAGGCTCCTCGCCTTTGAGAAGAAGGAGGTGCTCCAGCTCATGGCCGAGTCGCGCGCAGCAGCGGGCGCGGGCGACGGTGGCGGGGACGGCGCCGATGGCGCCGCCGCCGCGAGCAGCGCCCCAGCCGGTGCCGCGGCGCCGCGGGAGGCAGGCGTGGCGGGCGGCGTGGAGACCGCGCCCAACGACGGCGGGATGTCCGACCGCGGCGGCGGCGGCGCCGACGCGCGGGCCGTCTCCGCGGACGAGGAGGACGTGTTCGGCTTCGGCGGCGGCATGGGGGAGCCCGAGCCGACGCCCCCCAGACAGCTGACGGCCGCGCGGGACGTCCGCGTGAAGGAGATCATCAACGCCGAGGCCGACACGCTCATGATGGTGCCGTGGCAGGCGGGTGCTGCTCCTGGATCGAGCGGCGACGGGGGGGCGCCGAGTGGCGCGGCTGCGCCCGCGGACCCCGCGCCCGCCAAGCAGCCCCCGATCGTCGGCTGCCACGGTGCGCTCTCGGATGAGGACCATCGGGAGCAGGTGGCGATCTTTCGCAGCCTAGCCAAGGCCCACCACGGCGCGCACGAGAACCTGGTAACTCCGCCGCGGAAGACCAGGAAGACGGGTCTGGCCTGCGGCGGGCCGCTCTCCCCCGTGGACATCCAGGAGCAGCAGGCGATTTTCGCATCCATTGTGGCGCAGGCACACGGCGAGACCCTCGTGGTGGACGACGATGGCGTCGACTTGGATGCCGAAATGGAGACGCTCCTCGATGACATCGAGGCGGAGCGCGTTGGCGGCGCGAGCCAGCTTCTGGGTGACCAGACGGACTGATCCAGCGGTAGCTGGCCTGGCAAGTGACGCGGGAACGCACAGGCGAAAGGTGCGCGGCGACGCATGTTGTTTATGACGGCTGGAGCGAGCTGATATGAATGCATTGATGTATATGCTTGTTCGCTTTCCAGATGTAGATGCCTTCCGCGTTGCGATATGTTGGGCGAGTGACATAGGAATGCCCATGCGAAATGTGCGCGGATACGCATATTGTTTACGACGGTTGTGAACTGTGCGAAACAGCATCATCCTCAGCGGGTTCTGTGGGCGATCGCACGTGTAGTCTTCAACCTGCCGTCTTCCACTGCCACCACTCGGTCGATTCGAACCCTGTCGTTCTTGGCTCAAATGTGAGAAAGCCACCGAGCCCGCCCGCCAGCCCCGTCGGCAGCCAGGCGGCCGCCACCCCGCGCGCGTCGCCCATGGGTAAGCCATGGCCAGTCGCCAAGCGCGGAAAGGCTCGCATGGCCATGCGGCCCGTGCCCATGAAGAAGGTGAAGAAGAGCTCACTCCTGCGCAAACCGAAGAACGCCCCATACACGCGCCACGGGTCTTCCTCGGTCAGGTCGCGCCTCGACAGGGCAGCATGGGCTCGGTGCTTGAAGGACTTCGTGAACGCGACGACCAAGCAGGTGATCGACCGCTTGAAGAAGGACAAGGTCTTGCCTGAGTGGAAGGGCGCGAAGTGCCCCTACTGCCAGATCGGCAAGCTGGGCCCCTTGAAGGACCATGGCAAGAAGAAGGGCGGGTGGACCCACAAATGCTCGAGCGACTGCTGCCGACGCTTCCTCATGCCGCACGCCTTCCACCCTATCTTCAAATGCGGCACGGGGTCGTCGGGGGGGCGCTTGGCGGACCAGGCCGCCGTGCTGTTCTGCGCCGTGGCCCAGTGCTCGCAGACGTCCGCCCGCCTCTTGTTGAAGAACAACCACAAGATGACAGAGGGCATTTACTCTGCGCTGTATGCAGCCCGCGCCAAGTACGTCAACTCCCACGAGAGGAACATCTCCTTTGGCCATGACCAGGACGGCAACGCGCTCGAGTGGGCGGACGTGGAGGCGGACGAGGTCGACGTGGCGAAGGGCGAGGACCCGAACGCTGGCCCCCGCACGCAGAAGCCCATCATCTGGGAGCAGTGGGGCGGCATCGTGCAGCGGGGGCACCCCAGGTCCTTGGTCCTCTTCAGGTTGAAGCCAGAGAAGGCCAAGCGTAGGGCGCCTGGCCCTGGCCCGATTCGGAAGAGGGATTGGGCGCCCATGGCGTCCAAGTGGCTAAAGCACCGCCGCGTCATCCTCCACACGGACGGGGCGAGGTCCTACAAGATGAAAGTCGATGGCGTCTTGCACGACTGGGTCGTGCACAAGAAGAAAAGGGCGCGGGTTGGCGGGAAGTGGGTGTGGCTGAAGCCGGCATTCACGAAGATCCGCTACCACGACGTCCCTGACCAGAGCAAGCCCAGCGGGCAAGGCGGTCGGCAAGGGCATTGCGAAGACGGTGGGGTCTGTCCTTCTCCGCAACAAGGCAGGCCAGATGAACGACGTGCAACGCGTTTGTTTGCGTAGGCGCTGTCTCCTCAATCTTCAGTGCAGCTGAACGCCGCCCAGGGGGGTGGGAGGTGTTGCCCGGCGCGGGAAAGGTTGGCGGGTGGCATGCGCTGAGGTTTGGAGAGGCGGCCCAGCGCGACATGCGCAGTTGCTGCTCGCTCTCTGGCCTATGCAAGGTGCGCTCCTTCCAGTGGACGTACTGGAACCGCGGCAGCGATCTCTGGCTCGCTACTGGCCAGATGCTCCGCGACGCGTGGGCCAAGGACCACGCTCAGTGAGCTCTCTCGCTGACGCAGCCGATCCCGCTTGGAGATCGGCGCGCAGGAGCAGCCAGGTGGCCAGGCGGAGTGATCTAGTGGCGACAGGCTTGGCGTTCGGAGTGAGAGTGGCCAGGCGTGCGGCGCGCGTTTGCGCTTGTTGTCTATTTCGCTTGGGCCGAGTTAGTTCTTGAGACCAGAGGTGTGTTCACATTGCCCCTCTTCATATAGATGCCACCCGCGTTGCGATCTGTCGGGCGAATGATATGGCAATGCCCAGGCGAAATGCGCGCGGATCCGCATATTGTTTGCGATCGTAGTGAAGTGAGCTGAACATCATCATCTTCAGCTGCGCGCGGGCGCTATCGCGCGCTTCGCCAGCGCGCACTTGCGCGCAGGAAGAGGAAGAACAGACGGAGGAGGAGTGAGAGGAGGAGGAGAAGGAGGAGGAGGAGGAGGAGGAGGAGGAGAAGGAGGAGGAGGAGGAGGAGGAGAAGGAATTCTATTGGACAGCCTCACAAAAGGAATCCTTTGGAAAGCATCACAAAGGGATTCTATTGGAAAGCCTCACAAAAGGAATCCTTCGGAAAGCATCGCAAGGGAATTCTATTGGAAAGCCTCACAAAAGGAATCCTTTGGAAAGCGCCACAAAGGGATTCTATTGGAAAGCCGCACAAAGAAATTCTATTGCAAAGCACCACTGCCCACCAAACCATGCTATTCACATGTTTTTTTGGTTTTTTGGTCAGGGAAGCCACGAAACCTTGCTATTCACATTTTTTTTTTTTGGTTTTTTTTGGTTTTCAGAAGCTCCACAAGCTTGGCCAGAAGGGGCCGCGGGGGCTTGCGGAGCCTCTGAAAACCAAAAAAACCAAAAAAAACATGTGAATAGCAGCGTTTGGTGGCTTCCTAGACAGAAAAAACAAAAAAAACCTGTGAATAGCAGCGTTTGGTGGGATCGTGGCCACCAAACGCTGCTATTCACATGTTTTTTTGGTTTTCAGCCGTCCATAAGACCTCCTGGCCTAGTTTGTGGAGCTTCTGAAAACCAAAAAAACCAAAAAAAACATGTGAATAGCAAGGTTTCGTGGCTTCCCTGACCAAAAAAACAAAAAAAATGTGAATAGCATGGCTTCCTCCTCATCCTAATCCTCAACCTCCTGGTCCTCCTCCTCCTCCTCCTCATCCTCTTCCTCTTCGTTTTCATATTTGGAGGAGGAAAGGAGTAGGATGAGGAGGAGGAGGAGGAGGAGGAGGAGGAGGAGGAGGAGGAGCAACGGAAAGAGAGCGATGGGTGCACACGGGGTGCTGGGGGGGGGGCTGACCATATATATATAGAGAGAGAGAGAGAGAGAGAGAGAGAGAGAGAGAGAGAGAGAGAGAGAGATAGAGAGAGAGAGAGAGAGAGAGAGAGAGAGAGAGAGAGAGAGAGACGAGAGAGAGAGAAGAGAGAGAGAGAGAGAGAGAGAGCGAGGGACATAGGGAAGTGAGAGAGAGAGAGAGAGAGAGAGAGAGAGAGAGAAAGAGCGAGGGACATAGGGAAAGTGAGAGAGAGAGAGAGAGAGAGAAACAAAAAACACCAACAATAAAGAGAGGGGGCGCAGAGCGAGAGAGAGAGAGAGAGAGAGAGAGAGAGAGAGAGAGAGAGAGTGAGAGAGAGAGAGAGAGAGAGAGAGAGAGAGAGAGAGAGAGAGAGAGAGAGAGACAGAGAGAAGACGACAGACAACAGGAAGAGAAAGAGAAATCGGCTTCGCCGAGGCGGCGCGCGCAAGCTGCGCGTCCGCCGCGCACAGTGGCCAGCGGGCCACTCGCGGCGGGGCAAGTGCGCCCCTCAGTCTCGTGGCCTTCGGCCTCCTGGCCTGCTCGGCCTCATGGCCTGCTCGGCCTCCTGGCCTCCTCCTGGCCTCCTCCTGGCCTCCTGGCATCATGGCCTCGGCCTCTTGACCTCCTCCTCCTCGGCTTCTACTGCCACGAGCTCGACCAGTGGGATGCCGTCCAGCCCTTGTCCCACGAGCTCCAGCTCCATGACCAGCCATCGTCCCTCTGCGGCGCTGACTACGGCCGCTGCTTCGGAGCTGCAGGCCTCGCACGCTGCGGAATCTCCGTCTGCGTCGTGCGCTTCAACTCTTTCGGGATGACACGCACGGAGACCCATTCGCCGAAAGGTCCACCGCACTCTTGCCGCACCACACCTTGTACGTCTTGCTCCAATCGCCTGCCCGCGCTGCCAATATCGCAGCGTTCCGCCCTTGAATTTTCGACGGGTCTTCACCGGACAACTCTTCGAACTCGTCCTCCGTGTTGAGCGTGGCGTTGGCAGGCTTCCTTTCAGGTGTTCTCGGGATCCGAGGCCCATCCTCTCGGCTGCCCTGCTGCTGCCCAGCTGCGTTGGCACGGGGGCGACTTCGAGGCCGGGGCTGATCTCGCATGCGCGCATCTTTGCGCATGGCGTCGGCCCGTAGGTGCTGTGCCAGGCTTGCCCGACCTCCTGGCGGGCCTTCCTCCTCGCTCTTGGGCTCTTCTTCTACCTCTGGCTCGAGATCCTGATCTTCTTCGACCTTCACCTGCATCATCTCATGGACTTCGGCGACCTGGGCGCGAGCGGCAGCAGGGGGCGTGCCGCGCGAGAACGGCGAGAGCGCAGAGGGACCACGCGATGCCGAGGGAAAGATAGCGAGGGAGACGTCGAAGTGGATGGAGAGAGCAGCAACAGACAGACGAGGACGGGAGGAATATGAAGAGAGTAGATGGTTTAGAAGGCGGCGACCTCCTTGGCGTCAGTGCGCACTGTCTTCCTGCACCTGCGCAATTGCTTCCGTGTCATCCACGGTAGGCATGGCGATGCTTGTGTCCAGTTGGACATGTACGTCGCGAGGCTATCGACAACGATGAAAGTGTCACCGCACGCTTCACTGTCGCTGCCGTAGGATTCCGCTGACAGCTCCGCCGCTTGGAACCAGAAATCCCCCCCCCACTTCCTCCTTCTTTACTTCCTCGAGCTTTGCCTGCTTGAGCTCCTCCTTCACCTCGCGCGGCCCCCCCCTTCGCCGCATCCTTCGCGGCCCTGAGCCCAATCTCCTCTGGAGGTGGCCCGCCTGCCGTCCGCATGTGCGTCAGCCATGCTTCCGCCCGCTTGATGTTGTGGGCATAGTCATCCTTGACAAGGTCGATTGCCGCCTGGCGTCTGATCCTATCCTGCGCCTCCTTAGATGACATCGCCCCGCGCGCGGCCCCGCGGGGGGCACCGCGCGCCGCGCGCGCGGCTGCAAGTTGCGGCAAGATGGCGGCGACAGAGGGGGGTAGTGACGATGGAGCGAGTGAGGGAGGGGGGGGCAAGCGGCGGCGTGCAATGGCGCGGGGCACGCATGGAGAAGCTGACATTTTTGCCCTTACCCAAACTCGAGCTAAATACCATCGTCACTCTCGCTAGGGTCATCGCCGCGGCATGGCTGGTACATGCCCTCTATACGGTGGCGACATATCGCGCATGTGTACTTGGGTTCCCCCAAACACTCAGCCATCATGGTGCACGCGGCGCAGATGCCCCACTGCGATGGCCTGCGGCGGCGTCTCAGCTGGGGGCGGCAGACTCCAACGCGACGTGGTGGCGGCAGTGGTTGGTGGCGGGCGGCGGGGAAGGAACGGGCGCAGAGCGGTCGGACAGAGACAGAGAGCAAAACATGCGCGATAGAAGGGGGTGCGCGTAGGATTCGACCGCCCCCTCTTGCGACGCGCGTCTACCCAGCGGGAATATTCTCTAACTTTCACGTCATCTGTTTTCACCGGCATTGCCCCAGCTGGCCAGCACTTGCGCTTGCGCCCCTTCCTCGGCTTCTCTTTCTCTACCTCGGTCCTCCCCATCGCAGCTCTCGTGCGAGCACGTTTTGTGTACGCATGCCCCATGTACGTATACTCATCATAAAACAGCATTACGATCGAATGCGCATGTTGGTCTATAGCTGGGCGCAACACTCACAAATCAGCACTGCCGAACCTCGCCATGGCCAACGCGCACAGTTAACGCCATCATACTGCAAAGCCCTCCCACGTCCAATTCGTCAAGCGGTTCCCTTCGTAGATCTCGTACTCTACTGTGTCATCGAATCGAGGCCTGGGCCGAAACGGAATTGGTTACTTGAATGTGGGTGGGGTCCTATGCCAAACGACAAGGTGGGGTTGGGGGGCCATGACACCGACCACCCGTAGACATCATCCCCCTGATTTTACCCCCGCCGCGGCATGCGAAAGCGAATCCTCCTCCGAATCGGTAGCAGCACGCCGAAGTCGACTGTGTCCGCGTTGGGGTCGGAGCCCCAGCAGTGCGAATCCGCATCGATCTCGAGCGTGTCGCACGGCCTGGCAAATGCCCCGCGCACAGATCTCACGTGGCTACCCCCTTCCTATCCCGCCTCACCCCCCCGCCGACGTTTCAGCACACCGCTCACGCGAAGCTCTAGGACGGAGACGGAGGGGCGCGTGGCGCCGCCGGCATCAGTGGCGGCGCCATCTTCCATCTACCATAGCCAGAGGCCATAATTGCTCGTCGCCCCTGCGCCCGAGCAGGATGGCGGCCCCGCGAGGCCTGATCCTAAAAGAATTCTGCCACGCGAGAGAAACGCAATGATATGCTCGACATGCCCCATTCACCCTCTCTGCTCTCTGCGCACCCCACCCCATGAGTAACAAAGGCTATGTTTTACGAGCGCAGCTGCTTGCGGCGCCCGTCATCCAGGCGTTGGCCTCCTCTGCGCTTGCGCCCGAACCGCAGCACATCGCCTCCGCCGCCTCCATCATCACCTCCGCCGTATCCGTGACCTCCTGGCGGGGTCGCCCAGCCCCCATCGGCCCCCGTGAGGGCTTACGCATTCATACCTCATCCATTCCAAATCTATTACAACATAAGTTTGGAATGGGTTGGGCATGAGTTGGGATGTCCAGAACTGTACTGTCCCTGGCGTGTTGGTGACAGAGTATGAATGCCAGGTGTGAGGGTGGTGGTGTTCGTCGACCTGTCGTCTCCTGCAGCTGCCTCGTCCTCGTCGTCGCCATCGCCGTCGACATCCATGGCCTCTCCCTCCATGCTGTCCCCGCGTATACCCCGAGCAGCGTACCTGGGGTGGACATCCGTCGACGCGAAAATATGCACGTCAGTGTTCAGACACCCCATGATCCCAAAGCAACCAAATACGGATGCCTCCAGCGTGCTCCTGTGGCTCCTCTCTGCGCAAGTCCTTAGTGCGAGGTTCAGGGCCTCGTCTACGAACGTATCGTAAATCTTAGGATTTCCGAGATGCCAGCTCCTAGCAGTGACATGGCCAAATGTGTGGAACTTCGGCGTTGGCTTCACCCCTGCTCGATCTGCGTTTGCCGGTGTGCGGTTGGCTGAATCCAGGAGGGTGTGGTATTGGTCGCGCGTCAGACAAGCTCCACACTCTCGCACTGTCTGCACCCAGGTACGTAGCGCACGGGCGGCAGCCAACAGTTCCGTACCCTTGTAGATGGGACACGCAGCAAATGCTTCGAAATCATAGATTGCGAATTTCAGCATCACATACGTCTCGGATGCCTTTAGCTTCAAAATGCCACCAGCGTGCGTTGGCCCTCGCGCCGTCGGGAACATTTGGTCTGACAAGATGTTAACCATGTTGTGGTGCGGTACTTGTTGTTTGTCGTAATACACGAACATGTCAGCCTCCAGCCTCGGAATTATCTTTGCAGCGCTCACGCCCCGCGGGTTGGGCCACATCAGTCTCATCAAGATAGCGCACGTGACCCGCATCATTATACCAAGATATACTGTGCGCAGTGTGTCTATGACGGGCGGGCGGGCTGGTGATGCACCGAGCGTGGTTGAAAGCAGTGGGCATCTGCGTCGCACTGAGTCGATGCACCGCTTTGAACAATCGAACTGGGACCTCCAAAACGTTGCAGTGAACGGCGCGCTCTTCGCGTGAAACTCTGCGGGTATCAGAAGCTCCTTGGAACACGCCAAACGGTCCCCTGCGATGAGCCCATGAACGTTCGATTTCAAAACCAACCCAACTGTTTCTGTGGGTTGAATTGCCGCCCAAATCGCATTCCTCATACCTACAGAAGTGACGTTTACGAGTTTCTCGCACTTGCCGCATGCCAGTTCGTAGTCGTCGTGAGATCGGTCGGGCATCTGGAGACCATCCTCAGAAACAAGACACGGCGCACACGCATGCATTGCGTCTTTTTGCGCTGGGCAGATAGGACACGGTTGCCACGTATTACCCCACCCAGCTAAACCCATCGACTTAGCGAACTCTGCCCAGTCACCCTTCACGTACAGAGCTACACCCCGAAACCCGATGTCGGTGCCATTATCAGTTGGGCGCAGGTGGACGGGCCACGGTGATCCGTCGTGCATATCTTGCGGGACACACCCGCCTTCCAACGCTTCGAGCTGCCACGCCGCAACCTGCAACATTCCATGGATCGAGCAATACCCACCACACCCACAGTCGCACAATTCACTAGTTCGCATGAATCCCATGAGGTGCCTAGTATGCGATACCATGTTCACGACGCTCACCTGAACTAGATTATCCGCCAGCCCTCATATTAGGGCAGAGCGGTGATTGACACGCGAATTCATACTAAATTCATTCTAAATTTCATAGCAGAATGCAATTTGAATGAAGCTGATTCAAATTCATCCCACGTCCATTCCGAATTCATTCTAAATGAATTCTGAATTAATTCTGAATCCATTCCGAATTCATTCCAAACTCATTCCAAATTCATTATAGATTCAATCCGAATTCCTTCCGACTTCATTCCGAATTCATTCCCAAACCATTCAAACTCCATTTCCAAATCCCTCCCAGATTCATTCCAAATTCACCCCCAATTCATTTCGCAACCAGTCCACACTAGCTGGTCGATCGCACATCCCGCCAGCATTATCATGGGTGCTGTGTGCGAAGCATGATTATCAGACCGACCAGCGCATATAGGAGTGCACCGTACCCCGTCGATGTAGAGAGCCAGGGGCAACGGCCACTTCCCTGTATCCCTGACGCACCGCTCAACGCATACATGATCTCGGTAACGCGGCACCGACAGCACGCTACCTGGATCACCACACGGCCCTTTCTCCAGAATGTGGCAACTTCATCAGCGACAGTTCGAAACATCTCCCTGAATATGATATCCCTGGAATTTCAGATGAGCGTTTCTCCTGACGGTCGCGGGCAGTCGTGCCGTGTAAAGAGGTCCAGGACCTGGCAGATGTCGATCCATGTGTTGTTTGTATTTCCCTGTCTGTTTATCTGGCGACATCGTAAATGTGCTCCGCTGCCCCCCCCGTAACGCCACAGCACTTCAAGTAATGGCACAAAGCGCAAAAATCTGTGGCATACACTTTCTTACATGACCCGTATAATGCCAACAACAGGTCAAACGCAGCTGAGCCTGCCGCGCGCTTGCGCGCGCCATCTTTCCCGAACGCAAGCTGCGGCCGTTTGAGTCGCCTCACCATGGCCCATGTCGCTTCACTTCGAGCTGAAACGGCTACGCTGGACGCGACGACTGCGCATCCCACATCTCGCACCGCACATGTGTCGCAACAGTTCCTGTTTCACGAGGCACCGCGCAGGTGTGCTCCTCGGCCGCTAACCCCAGCAGAACGGACGCGGCCCTTGCCACGTTCAGCATAACGCTCGCGCCTTCTATATGCACAAGGCGACCCCCCGCGCATGCATACGTTTGCAAGGCGCGCGTGCAGACGTCTGTGTGGCCACCCGTGAGTAGCCAGCGCCATGGCCGAAATTCTTACAGACAGCACGGGCAAGTCCCAGGAGCGATAACCATACCTTCGGATCCAGATCCCCCGAGCGGCGCGGGGTGCGACCCGCGCCGCGGCCCCGAGCATTTGGACCCGACCGCGCTACCGCCCAGACAAAAGTTGGTCAGACATCCGTGCACACCACTGGCGCGCAGCTTCCATCATTTATTCCAAATTCATACCAAATTCATTCTGAAATCATTCTGACATCATTTTCCTACGTTGCACGTTTTTCATATATATAGAGAGAGATAGGGTTTCCTGTCTTTTATACAAAGCATTTCTTCTAAATTTATACATATTTTCTTTCTATTTCCTGGGGGGGTATCAAACTTTCAAAAATTCCCCGGCTGACAGTTGCGCTTCCCGGCCACCAAGAGATGTTTGTGGCAGCCGTCTGGCGTTCCTGCTTTCTCCTGCAACTCTCAGGGTTGGAAGACTACCCACGGGCCTGATTAGCTGATTCGCAGGGGTAGCGCTGTCGGGCCAGGACAATACAATCCAGGAAAACCTGATCCACGAAAAAACGATCCAGAGAAAACCGATCCAGGGAAAACCGATCCAGGAATATCGACACAGGGAACATCGATTCGGGACGGGAGAACCGATCCAAAACCAGAACAGAAATACAGGACTCAGCGACGGCGGATCCAGACGGCAGATCACATGAGCGGTGGATCCACACGTTGTCCATCAGCCAGTTACAGACTGGATCCACCATGTAACAGTGGATTCCATGAGGCCAGAGCTTGATGATGTCACGTGGATCAACTATGCATGGGCCCCGCCGTCTGAACCCACGTCTCGAGGCCACCGACGCGATGGCATATCATTAAACGAACCACACTCTCGGCAGGCGGTCGCGCGACCCATCTGTCCTTCCTGATCCCCTTCATCCCTCTCGGCTCCCCGTGCTGGCCAGCTCAGGCTAGTCCGAATCAGATGACCCAGAGTATTTGTTATTCTTCTTCTTGCGGTCCTTCTTGCTCTTCCCCTCATTATCCTCATCCTTGTGATCCTTCTTCCTCTTCTTCGCGCTGCCCTTCTTGTCTTTCGGGTTCGCTGCCAACCTCAACCTCTCGTCCTCATCGTCCCTCGCAAGCTTCTGGTTCATCAGGATCCTCACTTCTGAACTCAATATCGTCACGCTCTTCGTCAGCGTGACGTTGGCTCTCTGCACGCATGTTTCGAACTCCTTCTCTCCTACCTGGCGGCGGGCATGGATGACGAGTGGGGGCGGATGATCAGGATAGACATGGGGAGGATGCACAATGGGTACCGACATCATGATAGTGAACGACATTTGCACGCACACGCACGCATGACACACCCATCACACAACATTGCAAGATGCACCAATTCAAGGATGATCCGCCTGTTTCTTGAACTTCCCTTCCGCCAATGCCATCATCGACATGAGGCCGTGCTCCGAACATTTCGCGTTCACGACCTGCATCGCGGTGCCCATGGGCTCGCGAAATTTGCCGACTGCCTTCCAGGATGTGTCCTTCGACTTGATGAGCCCGTCGAGTTTGGCATAATGGCTGATGGCCCAGTCGTAATTGGATTTCAGCGCCCTGAATTTGACGAGATCTGGGTTCACCTTACGGGGCTTGGGATCGGGCTTCTCTTCATCAGAGCCGGAACTGCCCTTATTTTCCTTTTTACCGACCTTCTCCTTCTGTTATTTGGTTTCCTTCTCTGTCTCATGCCGTTCTTTTTTCTCCTTCTCTTTCTCCTTCTGTTCTTTTTTTGTTTATCATTGGCCTGTTCTTGTTTCTCCTTCGTCGCCTTCTGGGAATTATCCTTGCTGACCTTCTCCTCGCCCATGGGCTTCTCCTGCTCGCGCCTCGTGAACTTCTCGGCGGCCTCCTCATCATGTAACGCAATATTATCAATCCCTTTCTTGTGCCCAGTGGAGCCGTGGTCCTCCTCGCCCTTGTCTCTCCTCTGCGTGATCCTCGTCGTTGGCGCCGCCTCCACGGCATCTGGCGCTGGCAGCGCGCTCGCGCTGCTGCTGCCAGCTTCGCTACCTTGGAAGGTGCGCGCCCACTCTTTGTGCCGATGCCAGCTCTTCTTGAACGACTCGGTCAACTGATGCTTGTCGTTCAAGAATTCGATCGTTTCCGCCATGTCGTCCCAGCGGACCCACTTCCCACCCATCAGCACGGCATTCGACGCATGTTGCAGCGCCAAGCGGAGGCCTGCAGTGCCGCCGCCCTTGAGCCACGCCAGCCGCTCCAAGGTGACGTATTCGCAGATTCGTTTATCTTCTGTCTCGTGCTCCTCTTTTTGCACGCAGTTCCAACTTTTTCCATGATTCGAGCTCCTTCTTGAGCCAGTCCGATCTGAACTTCCGTTGGGCTGGCCATCCTTTCTCCGCTGCGTAGTCTCTCCTCAAAGCCTCTGACGCCGCCGAGGCCTTTTGCCATCGGCCCCCTACTTTGTTCCCACCGTTTGTCTCTGTGGTGAACATGAAGTTCTTCGCCGCCGTCTCCTCGTAAAATCGCTGCTCCCCCCTGCCCTTCTTGCTTAAGTGAGCGTTCGTATCATCGTCGGGCGACTCGTCGTGATCTTCATTATCAGACCAGGTGGGATCGGCCTTCTTCAAGGCTGTCAGCTTCTTGATGAGCCCGCAGTGGAAGAACTGCCCCGGCCTGATGCTGGCGCGCTCCATCGCGCGTTCGTCGGGGTTCGGGTGCGAGCCCATCTCATCATTGATGGCCTTGGTCTCCGAGTCGATCGCCGAAATCAGATGACTCTCGCTGTCAGGGAACGTGTTCGACTACATGGCGTTGGACGTTCCAATCGGTTCGCGAGCCGCGCCCATGATTCCCATCGAGCGGTGTCCCCCGATTGGCGCTACACCAGCAGAAGAGCTCACACCAGAATAACTCGAACTCGATATTACTGAGGTCGGCGCTGGTGGTCCAAGTTGCCCGTCTATCTATCTGCACACCAGCGGGCACTTCACCTTGGGGTGAAGCCGAGAGATTCCCTCATCTTCAACACACGCCGCCTCCTGCTTATCCTTATTTGCCGTCGTATATTGCCTTGCCTTCTTCTTCGCCCCGCCTCTGACCGTCGACGCCGAGCGGCTCCTCCTCTCAGCATGCTTCTCTATTCTTTTCTGGTCCTCTGAGTCCTCGCCCCAAGGCTCACGCATCAACGCATGCGTGTATACGCGCACGTGCACTATGCATACACTACCCGCCAAAACCTGGATGGAGGAGGGGGAACATGAGGAGGATGAGGAACTTCGGTAAACAAGCGACGGGGCGATGGCAACTGGGACGGGGGGGGGGGGGAGGGGATCCTTCGATGTCGGATGTCGTCCAGCAGCAGCCTCGATGCTAGCGGCGATGCGCTCCTCGGGCTGGGGCGGCGACCATTTGCGGGCGGGCGAGAGATGGGCCCAGATAAAGAAGGAGAGAAACGGAGAGAGATGTATAGGGAGAGAGAGAAAGAGAGAGCAATAACGGGGATACGAATGGGTCCTGCTCTTCTTTCAGAGACGCAATGCTTGCCAGCTTTGCATCTCGAACTTGCGAAGCGATGTCAGAGAGGCGCTCATCTCCAGAATCGCTCGCCAGCTAACTCGGCCCCGCCCCTTTCGCACGAGTAGCCTCGACTCCCCCAGCCGCCCCAGGTGCTGCCTGGACATCCTCGCCCTCATGTTTCTGTCCATTATCGGAACCTCCTGAACCTCATCGGCCTTTCCCCCCTCGACCTCATCAGCCTTTTCCTCATCGGCCTCATCAGCCTGTTCCTCCTCGGCATCACCAGCCACCTTGGACCGTTCTGCCTTCTGGGCCTCGTCGTCGGTCGGCGGCAAGCGACCTCCTCCCAGCAGCGAACCCTCGAGACCCATCCACTCGCCCATCTTTTCGTGCATCCTGCGGGCGCCAGGAGTCAGCTCAGCCATGCTCTGTGCAGGGGAGCTGCTCGCAGGGCTGCTGGTGCTGCTGGCCTTGCCCCGCACTCGGTGGCGCTTCGGAGCCCTCGCGACCTTCGACCCCCATGCAACGTTGCCAGCAACGGCGCAACCGACCTCGCCGCGTCATCTCTCCGTCGCGCGGGTCGCCCCCGCCCTCGATCGAGAGGACACCGGCCATCTTGCGCGAGGGGGGCAATGACGCAGCGAGGTTGGTTGCGACGCGCTGTGACGTTGCGCCGTGACCTCCTCCATCGGTACCCTCTGAACGAACTGCCTGATGTCGGCCCACTTGTCCCCCAGGGGCTGCAGGCGAGGCATGCTCGAGCCGACGTGGCTGCATGCGTGCCCTTCTGCAGCGTTCGCGCGCGCCCATGCCCCATCGCCCTCCCCATGCTGCCCGCGCTGATCATTGCTCTCAGTACGCTGATCCTTCACACCTGCTACCTGCTTCTCATCAACCTTCCTCGTCGCACTCCTCTCCACCCACTCTTCGCCCATCTCCCACCCTTGATTTGCTAATCCTATTCCTTTCACACCAAGACGCAAGGCGACGGGCGTGCAGCGCCTGCCGTCCAAGTCAGAATTCAGGGCTGCGACGCCCCCCGATGCCTCGGGTCGGTGGCGCGATCGCGCGCGACCCCCTCTCACTGACAGCGCTTCTCTACCTCTTCGCTCCTCTACCTCCTCGACTGACAGCGCCCCTCTACCTCCCCACTGGCATACCTCCTCTACCTCCTCATGGGCAGCATCCTCTACCTCCTCTGTGCGAACCTAGCCGAAGCCCGCTCGCATGTCGAAATCATCTTCTGAGGAAAAGCATTTCTTCTTAGACGGGCGCGGGCTCTCCTCGGGCGACGGCCTCTTCTTTGGCGGGCTCGGGCTCGAGCTTGAGGGCGCCGCTGTCTTGGGATGGCTCTTGCTGGAGGATGCCAACGCCTCATCCTTGTTCTTCTTGGTGCGCTTGCTCATCGGGGTCGCCTTGGCCGTGGGGATCACCGCCTTGGGCTCGGATGTCTTCTTGGCCCCCTTCGTTCCCTTCGTGGCTGCGGCCGCCTTGGTTTCTTCACTCTGGCTGCTCGACTTCTCGCCCTCTGCGCCATCTTCCTCCTCCTCCTCGCCCCTGTCGTTCTGAACTTCCTCCTCTTCTGCCTCCTGGTGGTCCCCAGCAGCCGCGGCCTGCGCCTTCTCGTCATATTCCTAAGCCTTCTCATCCTCGTCCTCCTCTGCCGCTGCCGCCGTCCTTTTGCATGCCGCTGCTGCCGACCGCTTGCCCGCCGCGGCTGGCCTTTTCTGTGCTGCCTTCTTGCCGTGCCCGCCCTGGCGCTTGATCTGCTCCTGCTTGGCGAGCTCGAACTTTTCGGCGTCGCCGTCAATGGCGAATTGCTTCGCGAGCTTCTTGATGCACTCCTCGGGCTGCTCGAAGTGCTCCTTCGCCGTGACTTGTCCGATCATCCTCGCCCTTCTATCGCCAACCGTCTTGATCCAGGCGGTGATGAACACTCGCCTGTCGCCACCTGCTGCCACGGGCGGCCTCGTGCACCTCGTCACGGTGATCACGTCGCCCTCTGCGTTCTCCAGCTGGAGCAGCCCATTGGGGCTCGACGAGCCAGGTATACCCTTCTCCCTGTTGTTTGCCTTCTCGCTTGTTCGCCTCCGAAGGGCCCGCGGGGCCCCAAGATGGCCCCAATATGGCCCAAGACAGCCCCGAGAGGGGCCCAAGAGAGCCACGAGACGGCCCCGAGAGCGCCCAAGAGCGCTCCAAGAGCAAACCAAAAGGGCCCCAAGGCTGCATTGTTGAGCCTCCGAGGGTGGGGGGGGGGGGGGGGGGGGGCAAGAATTAACGCCGCCCCTCTTCTTGATCAATGCGGCCTGAAACGGCCCCAAGAGGCCTCCCAGACCACCCCCATGAATTTCCTTAGGTGGTTGAGCGATTTTGGCCTCTTGGGGGGGTCATTGGAGGCCTCGGAGGGCACTTGAAGCCGCCTTGGGGCCGTCTTGGAGCCTCTTGGACGCGTGTCGGAGGCTACCTTGGCCTGTGTACCGCTATATTGGGCCATCTTGGAGGCAATCTTGGAGCAAGAAAGACGCTTCGACACATCGCCCCCCCCCTCTTCCCCCTTCCCCCGCCCAGACGCAGGGAGGGGGGAGGTAAACCCCCCGAACAGAGAAAAGGAGGAGGTTGGAAATGGAAACGCGCTAGACCACCTGCGCCCAGAGGGCTGGTGGGATTTCCCAACCATCCTGCGGTGTTGGGTCTCCGTTTTGAAGACAGCGCCCCGCGTTCTCTCCTCCTCCCGCTGCCCCCCCCCCCCCCTCATCCTCGCATCGTCGCCATCGTCATCATCATCATCATCATCATCATCAGGATCATCATCATCATCATCATCATCAGCAGCATCATCATCATCAGCATCAGCATCATCATCATCACCCTCGCGAGGGTCGTGGCCCCATAGGAGCTCCACCGAAGGGGCCAGTAGCAGAGTGCGCATGGCGGCCCCCGGCTATTTCGGCGCACCCCTCACGAGGATCGCGGCCCCATGGGAGCTCCCCAAGATCGCCAGCGGAATTCCCAACCATCCTATGGTGGTGGGTCCTCGTTTCGAAGAGACGGCGCCCCGCGTCTCACCTCCTCCCTTCCTCCCTCCCCTCCTCCCTCCTCCCCCCCCCCTCCTTGCCTCTGCTCTCGGCGCACCTATCACGCGCTTCGTAGCACCATAGAGAGCTCCACCGAAGGCACCAGTTTGTGTTCGCATGCGGTTCTCCCACCCAGGGCAGCGCTTCGTGGCCCCATGAGGAGCTCCACCGAAGGCCCCAACGGCGCAGTTCGCATGCGGTTCCCCCACCCAGGGCAACGCTTCGTGGCCCCATAAGGAGCTCCACCGAAGGCTACACTGGGAGTGTTCGCATGCGGTTCCCCCACCCAGGGCAGCGCTTCGTGGCCCCAGAGGGAGCTCCACCGAACGCTGCGCCGGGGGTGTTCGCAGGCGGTTCCCCCACCCAGGGCAGCGTTTCGTGGCCCTATAGGGAGCTCAACCGAAAGGCTCCAGTGGCGCAGTTCGCATGCGGTTCCACCCAAGGCAGCGCTTCCGCCCCATGGGGAGCTCAACCTAAGGCTCCAGTGGGGGTTCTCTCGCAAGCGGTTCCCCCACCCAGGGCAGCGCTTCGTTGCCCCATAGGGAGCTCCACCGAAGGCCCCAGCGGCTGCTCTCGCATGCGGTTCCCCGTATCCAGGGCAGCTAGCGCTTCGTGGCCCCATAGGGAGCTCCACCGAAGGCCACAGTGGCTGCTCTCGCATGTGGTTCCCCCACCCAGTGCAGCGCTTCGCGGCCCCATCGTGAGTTCCGCCGAAGGCCCCAACGGGGGTGCTCTCGCATGCGGTTCCCCCACCCAGGGCAACGCTTCGTGGCCCCATAGGGAGCTCCACCGAAGGCCCCAGCGGCTGCTCTCGCATGCGGTTCCCCCACCCAGGGCAGCGCTTCGTGGCCCCATAGGGAGCTCCACCGAAGGCCCCAGTGGCTGCTCTCGCATGCGGCTCCCCCACCCAGGGCAGCGCTTCGCGGCCCCATAAGGAGCTCCACCGAAGGCCCCAGCGGCTGCTCTCGCATGCGGTTCCCTCACCCAGGGCAGCGCTTCGTGGCCCCATAGGGAGCTCCACCGAAGACTCCAGTAGCTGCTCTCGCATGCTGCCCCCCCCCCCCCCAGGGCAGCGTCTCGTGGCCCCATATGGGGCTCCACCGAACGCTACACTGGGGGTGTTCGCATGCGGTTCCCCCACCCAGGGCAGCGCTTCGTGGCCCCATAGGGAGCTCCACCGAAGGCTCGCCCCAGTGGCGCAGTTCGCGTGCGGTTCCACCACCCAAAGCAGCGCTTCGTGGTCCCATAAGGGGCCCCACCGAAAACGGCACCCACAACGCGTTACGAACAAGTGCTTATGGTTGGGTCCTTCGCCAGGATAATGTTTGAAAGTGCGCAGCGCTGGGCGCGCAGGCCAGCCTGCAATGCCCCCTGACAAGCATCCATTTTGAACCAAGCATCACCGCGGCCGTCGCCATCATCACCGCCAATACCACAATATGACAAATGTTACTATCAACGTCGGGCTGAGGGCAGGTCAGCCCGCGACGCCGCACATCGACTCTTTACCGCAGCCGACTGCTGCGAGCTCCCAGCAGCATTCGTCGACAACTGTTAAAAGCAAAACCGCCGAAATTGTCGTTGAAACGGCCGCCAGGGGGGCCGCCGAAAGGGCCGCCGAAATCGTCGCCGGAATCGCTGCCGAAATTGCCGCCGAAATGGCCGCCGAACTTGCCGCCGAACTTGCCGCCGAACTTGCCGCCGAACTTGCCGCCGAACTGACCGCCGAAATTGCCGCCGAAATTGCAGCCGAAATGATTGCGAACTCAGCCAAACTAGCCGCCGCAATTCAGCTGCCGAAATCGCCGCCGAAATTCTGCCGCCGAAATATTCATTGCCCTGTCGCAAGCGAAATTACTGTTTTATCAAGCGCGATGACGCCGCGGACACAAGCATAGAGTCACGGCCAAAGTCAAATTCGGCTTGTATTTGGAAGCGCAAGCTGGAATTTCGGCAAAAATTTCGGCGGCTAATTCGGCGGCGATTTTGGCGGCAATTTCGGCGGCGATTTCGGCTGCAATTTCGGCGGCAATGTCGGCGGCAATTCTGGCAGCCCTTTCGACAGCGCTTTCGGCGGCTCTTTCGGCTGCGATTTCGGCGGCCCTTTCGACGGCTCTTTCGGCGGCGCTGCTTTTGCCAACTGTCGACAAATAGCTGCTGGGAGCTCTCGGCACTCGGCGGCCCCGGCGGGCCCTGAGAGGGCCCTCGAAGGGCCTCGCCAGAAAGCGTTTGTTAAATTGCTTAAATTATGTGTGATTCGTACGCGATAGCATGCGCAACGTGCAATATGAATGCCTCGCATCACGCGTCAGCGCGCTCTAGGGTGTGCCGGGAAACCACCGCGCGGCAGGGCGCGGCTGCACACTGAAACCCTGGAAAAAAATCAACTATCCCGGCAAAGCAACCTAACAGCGATGTGTAGGAGCATATCTGGAAGCATTCCCCTTACGATTCAGATGAGAATCCAGTTGTAGAATTCTGCTGTTCTCGCAGTCGTAGTCGCATTCGCGATGACAGTCGCAGTGGCAACGGCAGTCACAGTCACAGCCTCAGCCTCAGCCTGCCTCAGCCTCAGCCTCAGCCTGCCTCAGCCTCAGCCTGCCTCAGCCTCAGCCTCAGCCTGCTTCAGCCTCAGCCTCAGTCTGCCTTCAGCCTCGGCCTCAGCCTCAGCCTGCCTCAGCCTCAGCCTGCATCAGCCTCAGCCTCAGCCTCAGCCTGCCTCAGCATCAGCCTGCCTCAGCCTCAGCCTCAGCCTGCCTCAGCCTCAGCCTCAGCCTCAGCTTTCAGCCTCAGCCTCAGCCTGCCTCAGCCTCAGCATCAGCCTGCCTCAGCATTCAAACTGTCGCCCGGGAATGGAGTTCTAGGAACTCGAAGAACACGAAGTGGCCTACAGTTGGCTCCGGGCATTCAAAAGCATGCCCAGGAATGGAGTTCTGGGAACTCGAAGACCACGAAGTGGCCTACAGTTGGCTCCGGGCATCAAAAATATGGCCCGGGAATGGAGTTCTGGGAACTCGAAGACCACGAAGTGGCCTACAGTTGGCTCCGGGCATCCAAAATGTGGCCCGGGAATGGAGTTCTGGGAAGTCGAAGAGCACAAAGTGGCCTTCAGTTGGCTCCGGGCATTCAAAATGTGGCCCGGGAATGGAGTTCTGGGAGCGCCAACAACGATTTTGCGAGGATGTCCTAAGCGATTTCGGCTTCGGCGGCAGCCGCCCCGGGTCCCGCCCCGACCCCCCTGTGAAGTCATCTGCTGCTCTCTTTTGACACCACTAGAAACCTATCAGTCTTCGCTGTTAAGTAATTTCGTCTGCAATGGATTTCGGCGCGCGCCCCTTTTCGTCTCCAAAGACAGAGCCACTGCGAGATTTTGAAATCCGTCCGGAACCAAAAGGTTTCTGAAGGATTTCGGCATGCGCGCGCGACGACGCGCGCGCGCTTCGTTCCATTTGTCGCGCGGGATCCGCGGGGCATGTTATGTCATTGCGCCCAATCCCACCGTGTAGTATTTCGGGCCAGGGAACCGACAGGGGGGCGATGCCAATTTGGCTGGAATCATACGAATTCACTGGCAGGATGGACATCAACGGGTCGTACTAATACGCGTTTTGAATCGGTTTCCGGGAAATCGACATGTCCAGGGGGGCAGGGTGGTAGAACCGACCCCCTTTTTTAAAGCAGGAAACTATATGCGGCGCGATCAATGGTGCGCAATCCACCTTGCGCCATATATGACGCAAGGTGTGGCGCGCAGTCTATCTGGCACAGTTGGCTTTTACCGACGAGTTGACACATTCCACGCCCTTGCTAACATATCCCCCACCCGCCCGCAACATAGTTTGCAAAACAAGTGCGGCGGCGATTGCGATGAGTGCTTGGCGTTGGTTGGTGCATTTCTGCGGCCGCGCTAACCCGCGCGCGCTCGCTCGCTCAGCGGCCAGCTAGGTTGGCGCGACCGACGCGGCCGCGGTGGCGCTGACCGCTGGGCACTGCCCAGCGGGCACTTCAGTGCGAGCCTGACGCGGGCGGGCGCGGTATCATGGCGACGCCGACAACGGTGGGCGCGATCGTCAAGGTAGCGACGATGGTGACGATGACGACGGCAAGGCCAATGATGGCGCCAATGTTGATCATGCCCGCCGATATATGACGGCGACGATGTCCTCGCGTCGGTTGATTTGTTGAGGAAGCCCGACGCGCGCGCGCGGGCGACGCGCGCGAGCGGCCCAGATGGAATCATTTGAAACGGGTCGCGCTCACCCCCCTGGCACGCGCGCAACGAGGCACGCGCGAATGCGGAACGCAGCCCGCTTGGCAGAATCCCGCCAGCCCTTTGGCCGTAGGTGGTTTAAGGCGTTTCCTCTTCCACCCTCTTTTTCCCCTTCGGGAAGGGGTTCACTTTTACTTCTTATGATGAACAAACACCCCGACATCCCCACCTAGCAGCCCCGCCGCCCGAACTGTCCAAGAACGACACAAACTCAAGTTTTTCTCCCCGCCATGTCGCCGAATTGCGAAAAGTGTAGCAAGAATGGGATGGAATGAACATCGCTCGTTGGGCAACCGGAAGCGGGCGGTCGCGTCCTACCCATCGAGAACAAGACAAGAACAATGTTTTTCTCGTCAACGTGGACTTTCCTGTCGTCGACGCTGCGACGCTTGCAGCAGGAATGGGGCGCGGCGCACACCGCGCGCGGACGCCTGGCGAACCCTGCGCGGGACCTCCCGTCTTACTTTTTTGTTTTATATATAAAAACACAACAACGTGACGTTGTTCTTGGCAACATGTATTTTCTCCTGGTCGGCGCTGCGAATCGCGCAGCGGGAATGGGACGCGGCGCGCATCGCGCGGGGGCGCCTGCTCGTCAACATGACCATTTTTGTCGTCGACGCTGCGGCCCGTCGGGTTGAAGAGCTGGGCGGGCGGCAAGTCAGAATGCTTCAATCACATGCGGTTCAAGCAAGTACCTCAAGACACCCCCAAGAGGTCGAAAAAAGGCGTCCAGGAGGTTCTGGGGGGCAACACAAATATCGATTTCCATTTGGCGTTTGAAAGATTGTGGAATCAACGCCGGCATGTGTCGACAATGTTCCAACCCGGAAGATATATCCAAGAGGCCCTCGGGCGTATACCAGAAAGTTCCCAGGGCGCCCCGCGAATTCCCCAAAGGCATTATCTTCCTCCACAGTTTCTCCCTCCCTCCCTCTCGCCCTGCCCTCCTCCTCCTCCTCCTCCTCCGCCCCATCCTCCATGCGCGGCAGGAAAGAAAAGATTGGCGGTGCAGCGCGCGTGGCTGGAATGAGACGCGGCGCACTTCGCGCGCTGGACATGTTCTCGCCGACGATGCAACATGGGAGGCCGGAGCGGGGCGCGGCGTACATCGCGCGCGGTTTTGCTTCTCCTCGACTGTGCTCACTCCGCGGCAGGAATAGGACGCAGTTCGCGTCGCGCGCTGAACGTCTAGCCGCCCACGAGATAAGATGAGCGACGTGCGTCGGACGCGACGCACTTGCTTCTTATGTTGCGGGAGGGCGGGTGGGAGTGGACGGAGCCCTCTGGCTCATTCGAACTGGCTAACTTGACCCCTCCCCCTACCCCCCTTCCCGGGACCTGGACAGGGCGTTTCGAGAGCGGTCGGAGCGTCCAAAACGGCCTCGGCGAGGAAGCCACAATCATTTCCTGGGGTCAGCGCTAATTGAGACCCCCCCTTCTTTGATCGATCTCCTCCAAGATGGATGGACCCACGAGCGCTCCCAAGGCTCCAAAGGGTGCCCCAAGAGGGCCCAAGAGGCCCCCAGGAAGCTCCCAAACGGCCCCCAAGATACCCCCAAGAGACCCCAAGAGTCCCCCCAGAGGCACCCAAGACGCCCCAAGAGGCCTCGGCGACAATGCCAAAATCACTGATTGTACTGAGGCGTTGGCTACATGTTGGCCTCTTGGGGGGGCAATGCTTAAGATGACTCCAAGAGCGCCTGGGAGAGCCCAAGATGACCTCCAAGATGGCTCACGATACCCCAAGAAGCCTCAAGATGGCTCCCACGATGCTCCAAGAGGCCCCAAGACCTCTCCAAGACGGCTCCAAGTGGCCAGCGAGCTCAGGAGGCCCCGAAGAGGCCACAATCCTTCCAACACCAGAAAGGGAAATCAATGCTTTTGGCTTTCTCGCTCTGTCGCTTCCGATGGCCATCCGAGGCTTCAAGATGGCTCCAAGATGGCCCAAGAGGGCTCCAAAAACGCTCCCGAGGCTCCCAAGAGCGTCCCAGGAGGGCCCCAAGAGGCGCCCATACGGCCCCTCAGAGCCTCCAAGAGGTTCCCAAGAGGCCCCCAAGAGGCTTCCAGGGGACCCCCAAGGCACCCAAGATGCCCCCCAGACGTTCCAAGAGGCCTGCAACAACAAAAAAAACTCGCAAGAGGCATCCGAAACTCTTATGTTCGTCCTTGGTCCTTCTCCTCTCTCCTCTCTCCCCTCCCCCTCCCCCACCTCTTCCTCCTCTTCCTCTTCCTCCTCCTCCTCTCTCCTCCCCCTCCCCCGCCGCCTCCTCCTCCTCCTCCTCCTCCTCTTCGCGCAATTTCTATTCTTCCTTCCTCCTCCTCCGCCTCCCCTTCCCCCTTCGCCTCCTCCTCCTCCTCCTCCTCCTCCTCCTTCTCCTCCGACGAAGACGGTTCCTCCTCCTTCTTCCCCCTCTTTGGGTAGAACGATTTCTCCGACCCTCTGTTCCTCTGCATGCTCCCTCACCTCCTTGATCAGGGCAGCTCGTCCGGGCATCGTTCCTTGAAGAGCTGCCCTTCTCCTTTTCCTCCTCCTCCTCATATGCCTATTATTCATCAGATTCCCTTCCTCCTCCTCCTTTTTTTCTCCACTCCGCAGGACTGTAATCGCTCCCTTCGTGCTGTGGGATGTTGTGCAACTCCGGACCTGCGAACCGTGGCCCCTGACCCAGGCTGGAGTAGAAGTGAATGAAAACGGCGTGGCTTTGCCGCTCCTGGCCGCTTTCGCGGTGCCATGCGCGTCGGAAACACGACGGGCCAGGACGCCCTGTAACGAGGAGGAGGAGGAGGAGGAGGAGGAGGAGGATGAGGAGGAGGAAAAGGAGGAGGAGGTGGGGAAGCAATCCAAAACACCTGGCGCGGCGCAGGCCAACCTGCCGTAGGCGAGCCGCTGCGCGCAGCCATGGAATCGAGACACTGGCAAAACTGCATAGTTATACAACTATGTAGTCACAAGCTCCGTGACTGAACACAGAAACTTGACATTCCCCGAGCACTATAGAAATGATGGAAAGAGGAGGAGAAGATAAGATAAGATAAGACCTTGGGGCGCCGATCCCTCCCTGCACTGCAATGCAAGCCCTCGCTCACAACCTCACATGCTGCAAAGATAAAGAGGCGCCTGGGTTCGCCAAGCTGGCGGACTGGAACTGCAGCCACCGCGCTGCCCCACGACCACTTAAGGAGTGGAGACTGGCCCGATGGCGGACCCGACGGCACGCAGCCTGCGGCTGCCATCATAGGCGCTAACCTCGGGCACCTCTGCCTGAAGTTGCGCCTCGCTCTGAACCTGAACCTCTGCCCCGACGATTTCGAGATCGGGGAGGGGGCTGGATTGCTGGTCCTACCTCTGGGGCAGTGGGAAAGTAGACGGGGGCGGGGGAGGACGTAACGAGGCCAGGAGGCGGAGGGAGGGAGGAAGGGGAGATCACGCTAGGAAGTCTACTATCAGTCAAACCTGAAACTCTCCTGCTAGCACCCTCACTCAAAAGCCCCGCCCTCAGAAGCTGCTGTGCTCGCTCACTATTGGCCCAGCTGAAGCCTCTAGAACCCCCTACTTGCACTGGTCTAGCAGACGCTGCGCCTCCCTTACCAGGGCCCCTCGCGGGGCCGCCCCCACTGTCTTCTCGCCTCCCTCGGCCTTGAGGCAGTAGCGGATCGCCGAGAGCAGCTGGTTGCCGCGCTCGCTGGTGTCCAAGAGAAACTGCACCTTTGCCATGTCCCTGTCGTCCTTGCCCTTCGTCTTGAGGCGCTTCGCCTTGCAGTGCCCCACCGCCTCGCTCAGCACAACTGGGTCCTCCGCTGCCATCACCGTCGGCTCCCAGTACTGTGCCGCCGCCGCCTGCTCCTTGGGCAACTGCCCCGCTGCCTCCTCGAACGCCGCCCCCTTGATCAATGCTGCAAACGCCCTCAGGTGAGGGGCGTGCATCTTCACCTTCGTGAACTCCTTGCCCTCCTTCTCCGCTGCCTTCTGAAGCTCGCGCTGCTGCTGGGCCTCCGCGTTGAAGCTCTGGCCCTCCTCGAGCATGAGCTGCACCGTGCGACTGTCGAGCGGCAGCAGCCACGTGTCGTACACCGCGCCGATGGGCGCTCTCAACTCCGCCTCGTCGTTGAGCACCAACTTTGCCAAAACAATGACGAGCTCGTCCAGGTTTTGCTTCTTTCCGCCACGCGGGACCCCCTGACGAGCTTCTTGCGCGCCTCCCCCTGCTGGCCCGACGATGCGGCGCACCTTGCCCCTGCTCTCGTCCGTGCTGCGCGCCATCCACTTGGGGACCGCCGCCGTCGTGTTCGGCATGGCTGGAAAGGTCGGCTGGGCCCGACCACGATACAGCACGAGCTCGCTGCGCTCGCTGCTGCTGAACACTGGAACGTGTAGATACAGCATCAAGAACTCGAGGAAGATGACTACGGATATGTTGCTGAAAATCATATGTGTCCGATGCGTGATATTCGCAGAGGGGGCAAGCCAAGTCAGTAATTTGAGACCGAGCAGCCTGAGACTTTCCACCCCCAGCAATACAGTAACCCCTGTTCATGGGGCCCACGAGGTGCCTGCTAGCCGTGATCACCCCCGAGAAGATCCCCCGACAGTTTGGGCACTCGTTAGTGCGACATAGAACGTGCCCCAATGAACGATAATGATGATGGGATCGTAAATGGTTTAGCGCAGACTTCTTATCGGGGAACTTCGCATCGCATCGAACTCGACGACCAATAGTACCGCTAGGATCGCATCTATGTTCATATACACCACAGACCCATTTCACAGCACCACCCTGAACGATCTCAGTAGATAACATCGCACTAAGTTGAGGATCGTACTCAGGAGGAGGAATCGCCACCGTATGAAGACGTCGTCGTAAGAGAGAGAAATCAATCTGACAGAAGGCTTTTCCAAGCTCCTTATCCCACCAAAGCTCGAGAAACGAGCCCTGCAGACGTTCGAGCAACTCTCGACCGTCCTCGATATCCTCCAGTGCCTGTACATCTTCAAAGAGCTGCTTCGCCCAGGGGTTCGCGTAGGCGGTGAGACGACCCATGTCATCAGACTGCGGACGATCGTGCACTGCCAATTCAGCAAACAGAGCTGCAAGAATCTGAGCATGCCGCCCAGGATAACGGATGAACTGCACGAGCCACCCCAAACGACGGACCCTGAGCTCGATAAAGGCCGGCGTAATGCGCAAATGGTTGAGCACCTGCTCATTGCTGAGACTCTGAACATGTGTAGTGCCCTCATAGCTAGCCCCTCTCATAGCCACTCTACAATATCTTACCATAAGAGAATCCAACTTCTTACATAGACCCTCCGTCACCAAGTAGGCCTCCAGGTTCTGGACCCCCGCGCTCTGGACCCCCAACAAGACCGAGCGTTTCAACCGAAACGAGATGCCAGGAGTCGACCAGAAACTTCCCAAAGAATGAAACGAACTTTTGATCGCGTTCAGGCGCTTGTTTACCTCTGGAGTGATCGAGCCCATGGAATGAATCTCCCCACCCAGCACCCTCATAGACGGACTGACTCCACCTTCAAAAAGTTCAGAAGCAGAGGCTCGTAATCGACGATTCGCGGCGACCGAGCCCTGGCCAGAGAGACAGACGATGGTGTTCTGCTTGCTCCTGTTCTGCGCCCATCCCCCTATCTTAAGAACCTCATCCAAGACTTGATTGGAGTAAAAGTTGGCGGCAGAAAGCTCTGCCAAGCCCGCGTCACCACAAGAGGCCGCAGGACCTCCACCTACGTGCAGCTTCGCGAGGTCGTCGGCATACTTAGTCAGAGACAAATCTACCAACATGCCTGTAATCGGACAAGTGGCTGCTAGAAGCGCCTCCGAAGGCATCTGGGCGTACAACACCTCACTCCATTCACAGACAGGAATCTCATAGGCTCTGCCAAAGCTCTCCACCGCGCAAGGATCTCCCATGAGCGCTCCGCATCTAGGCTTTACAACGAGAGCACGGTCACGGGCTGGAAGACATATCGATGCCGACTCGAATCGATCGCGTCCAACGTCAAGTGCAGAGCTCGCTTCCTCCAAGAGACTCCAAGACGTACTCGGGAAAGCGTTGCTAAGGTCCTTGTTTGACCACGTAAAACTGTAACCTCCCCGTCGCAGACGATGAGAAACCAACATCATCACCAGCATGGCCCCCTCCTTACGTCTCCCCTTGCAGAACCCATAGTCGTTGGGACCTAAAGCTGCAGGATTGTTCCTCCGAATGGCCCCAGCTAACCAAGCCTTGCCCAGCGGGTCCAGCAGGTGGATGACTCGTTTCCCCTCGGGGCCAGGGGTGGCACTCTTCGGCAAGGCGCAGCCGAAACTCCTATTCCACAAGGCGGGGAACCTGTTCGCCAGCCGAATACACTGCAAACCACGAGAGAGTGCCTCCTGCAACGGTTCAGGTTGAAACTCGACGGAGTATCCAACTCCAGAGAAACTCTTAGAGAGTCCAATCACAAGGTCCACGATCATGCCCCAAATCTCAGCTGGTACACTCCACGGCGGGCACGATCGACGTTTGGGTGCGTGTCGCAAATACTTAGTGATAGATAACAAATCCGTGGTAGCCTCCACATTGAACATGCCCAGGTACCCGTTCACCCCCTCCTCCAGCTCCTCCCCCTCCTGGTTGATCTCGATAACCTCCATGCCTCCCTGTGGTCCCTCCTTCTCCCAGACCTCCAGCCATTCCTTAGCACTTAGAGAAGCACCCTCTAGATGGCGATAGCTACGACCACGGGGTCCACGACCCTTGCAGGCAAGAACTCGGATCAAGCGATGGGCTTCTTTGTGATTTCTTTTCCGCCAGGCCTCCTCCAACTCCTCCGTAATGTCCCCCCTCCACTCCCTGAACAGCTGTTTCCTCTGCTGCTGACACTGCTTGCTAATCGCTTTGAGCTGCTGAACCACCTCCTCCTCCTCCTCATCGCAGCCAGCGTGGGCGAGACGACGGCGAATCTCCAATCGCCTTTGAAGAAGAGTCCTGCGCGCCCTGGCCTGCCCACGGTAGGCCTCGGATGCGTTGGGCAACGATCCACGGAACAATTCACTAGCCTGCTCACGCACGAGGTCATTCAAGATAGTAAAATAAGCATCAGGCCTTCCAGCCGTGGCCGCCGAAGCCAGATCAGACTCACGCTCTTGCAACTTGGCAGCCGCACGATTGAGGAAGGTCTCGCGCACGGAGGCATTCTTCATGGTATCGAAGTTCCAGTGAAGACGATTTCTCCCCAACTGTTCAGGCTCGACAAATGACCACTTCAGATTACAGTGCAGCAGTATGTGATCACGAGGATGACGAGAAGGAATGCGTTGATGTTGCCTCATAACTCTCATTGGCGGCCCAGCTGTGTTGATCAGGTTCTGGGCGACCACGGGACCGAAGATGTAGTCCACCCTGCCGGAGATGCCGTCCTGGCCAAACCAAGTGTCCTCCACGCGGTCCCGAACCCCCAGCACTACGAAGCCGAACTCCTCCATCAGTTCTCTAACTAACTGCCCAGCGCCTCCCACGAGATGTTCACGAGTAACCAGATGCGATGGGATAACAGTGGTGTCACAGCTCTGCCACCGACCATCAGAACACACGATGCCAATGCCATCTATCAGTGGCATAGTACGTGATGATCGCGATATATCAACTAAAAGACCACGGAGCCACGAAACCAGCCCGTTCGTCGCTGCAAAGTAGTTCGGGCGGCCAGCTCGCCCACGTGGTCGAGGAGGAAAGTAAACTCCAGCTACTGTGAAGTCCAATCCAGTTCGCTTGAGGCGAAGTTCAAAAGCTCGGCCAGCAATCTCAGCGGGTGCTTGCCATTGTCGCACGATGTGATGTTCCCGCAGCCCAGAACTAATCGTGATACTAATTCCAGCCGACTTATTTGTATAGGCTCCAGGACTCCACCCAGCCTCAATCAGCAGTGTGTTGTACAGCTTGCGTTTCTGAACAGCCATCCCAGGAAGTGCACGTACCTGCGTACCTATGAAGACGCACGCATGGAAGCTCTTGGCGGTCGCCATGATTATCTCCTCCTGACGGTCTTTAGAATTCATACTCAATGGATTCCAATGCAGAAATCGAAGCAAAGACATCAGTTAGCCGCGGCGGCTCTCCAACCGAAACCGCCCGCTGCTCAAGATTCGGTAGACGGAGTGCGCGGGTATGAAACACATGGAAGGTGGGGGGCGAGAGAGGGTGCACTCGCGCCACCTAGAGGAGGAGAAGGAGGAGGAGGAGGAGAAAAGACTGCACTGGCCGCTTCGCGCCAGCACGCGGCCTCCGGGCCCAGGAGAGGAGGGGGGGCAGGGAGGAGGAGGAAGGAGGATGGGGGAGGGAGGGGGGAGGAGGGGCAGCAAGCAGGCAGGCAAGCAGGGGGCACCGGGGGGAGCACGGCCGCGGGGCGTGAGCCACCCGACCCCGCTGGTTAGGCGCGCGTGCACGGGTGGGGGCGGACGGGGGCGGTGGGAAGGGGGGGCCCGCGCCCGCGGGGGTGGGCTGGCCGGCGGCCGGCGCCTTCACCCCCGCCAGGCCAGCAGACCCTAACGCGGGCCGCCGCCCGCCGGCACAGCGCCACGCCAGCCGCGCTGGCCAGGCGGCGGCACCGCCGCGCCCCGCCCGAGCATCCCCTCCGCCGGGCAAGGCGGGTCGCGAGTGTGCGGAGGATGGATGTCGCCCGGGGGTGGGGCCGCCCGTAGGCTGACCAGACTAAGGGTTGGTACAGGATGTTCTGGCGGCCCAGAACATCGCTGTAAGGGGCGTAGTACGCCGTCTTGCGCTCGTACATGCTAAAGACGCAGTCGGGGCCGGCGTTGCGCGCGTCGGGAGAGGCGATCCCGATGCCGAGCGCCGTGAGCCCGTGCCCCAGCGCCCCCGTGAGTACGTCCGCGGGCCGCAGGCGGGTGCCTGGGATGAGGTTCTGCGCCTCGAGCTCGGTGGCGGGGTCGCAACTCCTGGCGGCCTCGTGCACCTGCCGTGCCAGCGCGTGGTGGCCCTTCGTAGCCTCGGCTCTGCTGCAGCAGAAGGCGCGCGAGCCCGCGGAGTCGAGCAGCTCAGCGCCGCAGAGGTGGCAGGGCGTGGGCTCGCTGGGGCCGGCGGCGCCAAGGCGCAGGCGGAGCCCTTCCACGAGGTCCTGCTGGTCGAGGAGGGGCCCCTTGTGTCGGCTCAGAGCCCAAAGCCACTCGTGGTTGGTGTCGGGGTGGCTGAGGTCCTCCAAGCGGCGCAGCGCTGGGTTGTTGCCGGCCTGCGCGTGGCGCTCGCGAAGCTCCAGGCGCGCCTGCGCGTCGAGGCGGGCCAGGATGGCCCTCTGGAGGTGGGCGCGGCCGCGGGGGGCAGCAGCCGGGCGCTCGTCGTCCTCGTCCTCGTCGAGAAGGACGATGCCGCTGCCCATGCGCCGGGGCCGGCCGTTCCGTCTGCGAGCGCCGTCGCTGGCGTGTGCGCCAGCGTCGAAGAGGCCGGCCCACCGTTCCTCGCATCGGTCGGCCTCGTCTGCGAGGAAATCCAGAAGCTGTCGTCCGGGGGTCGGAGGGAGGAGCCCCATCAGCGTGACAGCGGCCTCCTCCGCGCGCCGGTCGTAGGCCACCATGACCGCGGCCGCGGCGCACAGGCCGGCCAGGGCGAGGTGCTCGGCCATCTCGCGGACGCGCGGGCGAGAGCTCACGCGGCTGGCGAGGAAGGCAGCCGTGGACACGCGCTCCGCAGCGCGTAGACCGAGGCCGCCCCAGGAGACTCCAGCGGCGGCTTGCTCCCAAGCGTCGCCCGGCAGGTCGCCGCCAGCGATGTTTTCCACAGCGGTGCGCAGATCCCCGTCGAAGGTGGCCAGCCGGTCGTGGCCGATCCTGTCCCCGTTGAGGCGCAGCTGGTAGGAGAGCTTTGACACGTCGGCGCACAGTCGGGCCAGGACGAGCTCGGCGGGGGCGTGGTTGACGGTGAGGCGAGCGAGGCGGGCGGCCCGGGCCTTCTCCACGACCGCTTTGACCTCGTCGTCCAGCGCGTCTGCGCTGCCGAAGGGGGCGCCCAGGGCGAGCGCGGGGCCCCGTGGGTCGAGGGCGTTGCAGGTGGCGCGCACGTAGTCGGCGCCCCAGCCGTCGTGGAGGTGGCGCTGCTCTTGCGGGCAGAGCAAGCGGCAGGAGCTCTTGGCCGCGCCCTCGGCGACAGAGCCGCGGGTGCCGCCGAAGCGGGCGAGGCTGGCGTCCAGTGCCCTGAGCCAAGGGTCAAGGTCTGCTGGCCGGGCGAATACCTGCCCGTCGTCCACGTACCACTCCTCGCACGCCCGCAGGCCGGCGGCGGCGGGGGCGGCCGCGCCGGCGGCGCCTCCCGGGGCTGGCGCGGCAGCGGCAAGGGGAGCGGCGGGCGCCGAGGCAGGCGGGCCCGGGGCGGCAGCTGGGGGCGCCGGGCCGGGGGCGGCAGGGGGCCGGCCCGGGTCGGCGGCAGCGGGCGCCGCGGCGGGCGCGGGCGCGGGCGCGGCGGCGGCGAGGGCGGGCGCGCGCGCGGCCGCGAGAGTGAGCCCAGCCTGGACGGTGCCAAGTCCGTCGCCCTGCTCGGCCCCGCGGTCGGTGTCGAAGAGCTCGCCGGAAGGCAGCTCGGTGGTGGAGGGCTCGCGGTGGTGCCAGTTCGTCCAGGCGGCGAACTCCGGGAAGGCGCCCGGGTCAATCGCGTCGCGCATAGAGTCCCATGCACTCCACGGAGCCGAACATGTTGACCAGATCGACGTCGAGGGCGACCAGAGCGGGGATGGCCCCGGCGGCGGCCAGCTCCTCCACGGTGCCGCGCCAGTGCGCCATCGCCTCACAAGCGCCAGGAACGCCAACAACCCACTGGTGAGCCTGCCGGAACACGGCCCGCAGCTTGTGCAAGTGTTTCTTGGTGTAGCGTTTGGCGAAGGAGCTGCGGAGGACTTCTCCCGTCTTGATGGGGCGTGGCTTCCCGTTGCGCTTTTTCTGCCACACGCATGGCAGCGTGGAGGTGGTGGCCTCCTTTCCTCCTCCTCCACCTCATTATTTGTCCTCCCCCCCATCATATTCATCCTGCTCCTCCTTTTCATCGTTCTCCTTCTCCTCATGTTATCATTTTCCTATTCCGCCGCCTTCTCCTCCCCCTCCTCCTCCTCCTCCTTCTTCCTCCTCCGATTCCTCCTCCTTCGCCCTCTTGGGCTACGACGGTTATCCAGCCCTTTGCTTTCTCTGCATACTCTCTTACGTCCTTGATCAGGCACCTCGTCTGCGCATGGTCTCTAGAGAGGCTGCCTTATCCCACCGGCCCTTTGGGGCGTAGGTGGTTAGGGTGTTTCCTCTTCCACCCCCTTCTTCCCCGTCGGGGAGGGCTTGCCCCTCCCCCCACCCCCTCTCCTGGACCTGGGCGGGGAGTTTCGCGAGCCGCCGGGGCGCCCAAAACGGCCTCGGCGAGGAAGCCAAAATGATTGGTTTTACTAGGGTTTGGGCCACATGTTGGCCTCCTGGTGGGGCAGCGCTAATTAAGACCCCCCCTTCTTTGATCGATCTCTTCCGAGATGGCCCCACGAGCGTTCCCAAGGCTCCAAAGGGCGCCGCAAGAGGGCCCCACGAAGTGGCCAGGAGGCCCCAAGAGGCCCCCAAGAGGCGCCCAGGATGCCCCCAAAAGACCCCCAAGAGACCCCCAAGAGGCCCCAAGAGGCCCCAAGAGGCCCCCCAGGGGCACCCAAGACGCTTCAAGAGGCCTCGGCGACAAGCCAAAGTCATTGGTTTTACTCAGGTTTTGGCCAGATGTTGGCCTCCTGGAGGGGGGCACTGCTTGAGATGACTCGGGGGGCACCTGGGAGAGCCCAAGATGACCTCCAAGATGGCTCACGATATCCAAAGATGCCTCAAGATGGCTCCCACGATGCTGCAAGAGGCCCCAAGACCGCTCCAAGACGGCTCCAAGTGGCCAAAGAGCTCCCCCAGGAGGCCCCGATCCTTCCAACACCACAGGAAAATCAATGTTTTCGGCTTTCTCGCCGCGTCGCTTCCGATGGCCATCCGAGGCTTCAAGATGGCTCCAAGATGGCCCAAGAGGGCTCCATGAACGATCCCAAGGCTCCCAAGAGCGTCCCAGGAGGGCCCCAAGAGGCGCCCAGGAGGCCCCAGAGCCTTCCAACAGGCGCCCAAGAGTTACAGGAGGCGGCAGCAGGAGCAGCGGGTGGTTTACACAAGCTGGGTAAGGCTGCACCAGTACGGAGACCACGCAGGGCAGGCTCCATGGAGGACTCGGCGGACCCCATCGAGGCAGCGGAGTGCACCCTCAAGGAGTGGAAAGTGGTCTGGAGGGTCGGCGAGTAGATCCAGAAGGTGGAGCGGCCGTGGGAGCGCGAAGAACGTGACAAGCTCGAGCCCTTCACAGACCAGGACGTCGATAAGCTTAAGGAGGTAGCTCGCACTTTCAGGAAGAAGACGGGGGTTGGAGTCGACAGGTGGCACCCCTCTATGTTGCAGGGTTTGTCGGGCGAGGCCTACGTCAAGCTGTTGGACTTCTACATGGAGGTGGAGCGGACGCTGCGCTGGCCCATCCACATGGGCACTGTGCTCTTCTTTATGATCCCGAAGACCTACACCACGGACAGGGTCGTCGGGCTGCTGCCCACTGCCATCAGAGTGTGGGGGATTATGCGAGAGCCGTACATGATCGAGTGGGCCAAGAAGAACTATCGGAGCTGGGACTGCACGAGCTACGGCAAGGCGGCGGAGGACGCGGCCTGGGAGGTGTTGCACACCCATGAGATGGACGATGTCGAGGAGCAGAGCGAGGAGACGCAGGCGACGGTTACGGCCGTACTGGACCTGGTAAATGCTTTCGAGAAGGTCAGCTTGCACGCGTTGTGGGAAGCGGGAAAGCAGCTCAATTTCAACGCAGGGGTGCTAGCAGGGGTGGGCTCATATTTCGCCATGACCAGGCGCCTCATCGCAGGCGGCTCGGTGCCCAGTGAGACCGAGACGGTCACCGCCATCATCGCGGGTAGCAAGTTCTCGGTATGCTTCCTGAAGATGGTCACTCAGTCCACGGTGGATGGCCTGGTGGTCGAAAGACCGAGGGCGCGCTGGAGGATGTACGCGGGCGACCTGTGCGTGCGGCTGCGACAGCAGCATAGGCACATAGTCACGGAGTTCGGAGAGACGATTGACAGCTGCTTCCGAGGCTTCGAGAGGCCAGGCTTGAAGTTCTCCGTGGGCAACAAGGGCAAAGGCGCAGTGATGGCGAGCACCAAGTGGGCGCGAAGGGCCGTGACGGGGCCGATGCAGGAGCGAAGCTTGCCAGTGGTGAGGGCATGTCCATACTTGGGGGTCGGCGTCGTCGCGCACGGCGCGGCGGCGAAGGCCAAGAGCGGCAAGAGGCACGCGATCATGAAGGTCAGGAGTCGTAGGCTGCTCGCTCTAAAGGGCGGGCGAAAATTGACCAGGGGTGTTGGCTTGGTGTACAAGTGTGGCCTGAAGCGCTCGGTTATGTATGGATGCAAGTGCTTGGACATGCCAGACCATCAGCTACGACAGCTACGGCGAGAGGCAGGGCGACTTCTACCAGGTGGACGAGGAGCCCGCAGCCTCACCTTGCAGCTGGCAGTTGCGCAGGAGGAGCCTACATACGAGGTCACAGAGGCGCCCATAGTGAGGTGGGCGCGGGCAGCGTGGCATGGCGCGCACGACGAGGATGGATGAGGTCAATGGGACAACATAGCCACCATGCTGCAGCGGGCATGGGGGCGGCATCAGCAGGAGGTTGGCATGAAGCCTGCTCGGGCCCGAGTGCGAGGCCCAGCAGGGGCAGTCCTCATGTCAATAAGGAGGGCTACGTGGACATGGCCTGCGTGGCACACCTTCGTCTCGAAGGAGGGCTTCGTGTTGAGCATGCAGGAGGTGTGCCCCATGGACATCGCGGCGATGGTGCGCAAGGACGTGCAGGCAACCCTCTGGGAGGAATGGACGCAGGCGGAGGAGTTCAAGAGCCTGAGTCCAATGCCGTTGTTGGTGCCAGCGGTCGCGCAGCTGCGCGCGCGTGATTTCCCGAAGCACGCGAGAAATGCGGCGAAGAAGGTCCTCGTCGGAGGTGCGTGGACTATGGAGAAGCTGCGCAGGTGCAACATCGTGCCCACGGACATTTGCTTGGCCTGTGGAGAGGCGGTGGGCACCGAGCACCATCGGTACTACAAGTGCGAAGCGCTCAGGGGCCAGAGGTTGCAGGCGCAGGCGGACTGGCAGCACGTGGCGGAGCAGCAAGATACCAACATGCGGTGGACGCGCGGGCTGGTGAGGTCGCCAGAGGCGGACTGGAAGTTTGTGGGTATCGAGGAGGACCAGTACTACGGACAAGTGGTCGACGGTGAGGAAGACTACTTCACAGGCGACATTGTCTGCGACGGCTCGAAGCTCGGATACAGCGACTGGGCGCAGACGGGCTAGGCAGCGATGTCCCTCAACGACAACGGCATCGCGAAGATGCAGATGTGGGGCCCGCTGCCGTGCTCGTTACCGATCCACAGGAGGGTTAAGAGAGCAGAGATGTGGGCCTTCCTCAAGGTGCAGGGGCGCATGCTGCCGCCAGGACGAGTCTATACAGACCACAAGGGCATCGTGGAAGGCTTGCAGAGAGGAGAGCGGTGGTGCACGAGCTGGAAGCGCCCACACGCGGACCTGTGGCGAAGGATCTGGCACAAGGTGAATGACCTGGACCTTGATATTCACTGCGTGAAGCACGTGAAGGCCCACAGGTCCAAGAGCAGGATCGAGCAGCTTGAGGGTGAGGACCTGAAGATAGCGAAGGGCGCCAGCGAGGTCGACCGGTTGGCAAAGGCGGGCGCGGAGTTGGATGCACACTACGGCAAGCACCAGGCGCTGGAGGACCTCGCAGGGCGAGTACGCTGGGCGCTGCAGAATATTGGTTGGTGGTACCAAAAGATGGGCGGTACGTGGCCAGACGTGCCGCCCAAAGAGAAAGGTGTGCCGAGGCGAAGAGCGCCGAAGCCGATGCTGGCCCTGACCGAGCACGACGTCGTGGAGACGGGCGGTTGGCAGGTGTGCATGAGGTGTGGTTTTCGTGCGGCGTCCAATCGGATGCGCCTGAAGATGTGGCAAGCGGAATGCGTACGACCACTCTGGCAGGCAACGGGCACGAGCAGTGCGGGAACAAGCAGCTCGCTGGAAGCCAGCGTGGCTATCGCAGCGGCTGCCGCAGCCGCAGCAGCACCAGCAGCAGCACGGCCTGGAGAACAACATGAAGAACGTGCTGTGCATGAGGAGCAGGGCAGGCCGCATCGTGTCGAAGTCCATGGCCCGTACGTGGTGTACGTGGTGTGCGGTGCTCACTCGGCAAGGCGTCGGGCGGGTCTGGGGGCTGCCTGCCCAGGCCCGTTGGCGCCCCGTGGGCGCTCCACCAAGGACGATGCGAAGAGGAAAAAGCGGGACAGGATTCTGGCGGGTAAGAATCCGCAGAACGGCAAGCCGATGGAGCAGGGCGCCGTCCTGCCAGTGCGGCGAGGGGCTTGAGGAGCTGCTCCAGAAGCTGCCGAGGGGGGCGTTCAACTATGTTAGCATGGTGAGCGTGACGTCCGAGCTGGAGGGCAACCAGCTGGGCCAGGCCATTCAGGCCTGAGGCATGCCGCAGTCTGCGGCATGCGAGCCCTTGGGCCGGATCCGCTGGGGGCTTGGGGGAGGAAAAAAAAGACCCTCAAGAGGCCCCAAGAACCTCTCCGAGGCCCCCAAAACGTTCTAAGAGGCGTCCGGGACCGCCAAGAGGCCCCTAAGACGCTCCAAGAAACCTCCACTGGGGAACCCTTCCTCTATGTGCTGCCCACTTCCCTGATCGAGGCAATTCCTCTGGGCATCGTTTCTGGATGGGCTGGTGGGGTTACGCGAAGCGTCTAGACTTTGATGAACAGTTTGACGCCTTATTGGTTTTGTTTAGAAATCCACAAGAGTGCAAGCGCAGGATTTGTTTGAAAACTGATGTTGCGAAACCATGTCTTTCGATCTATTGTTGGGAAGCTCGTTCTTGAAATCCCTACGAAACCTGGGGCTTGTTTGAACGATTCTGGCATGCGCGCGCGACGACGCGCGCTCGCGCACGTCGTCCCATCTGTCGCAAGGGATTCTTACGACAGCACGCGCGCATGAACCTTCAAGCGACTTGGACATGCGCGCGCGAGAGGCATGTTGGTAGCATTTTACGAATGGTGGGAACCCTGTGGTTTTCATGACAATTCGCAAGAGCACGGGCGCAACTGTTTTTTTTGTGAAAACCTTTGATGCGAAAAAATGTGTTGATATATGTTTTCTTGCCTGTCGATGTTGAAAGCCATGCGACACCGTAGGTGTTTGCGGGATTTCGGCACGCGCGCGCGACAGCGAGCGCGTGTGCACTTCGTATAATTGTTTGCACGGGATTTGCGAACAAGTGTTATTTGAGAACACAGCATGTCACCACATACTACCTGCTGCCAAGAATCATTGGAAACTGCTTTAAAAATTCAACCTCCGCGCCTTCCTCCACAATTGAATCCTATTGGCCGGGGATAAAACAATACAGGGGGCAAGGGGGGGGGTACTTTATTATCGCCCGTGGTCGGCTAATACATTGTCACGGCCCCCAGGAGTTATGGCGGTGTCCAGCCATACGTGGGAGCACAAGTCTCCTAGCAGTTTACCCGATTTGACTCTGCCCTGACCCTTCAGGGAGGAGGGGACATGATCGAAAAGCGATGCTTGAAGGATACGTGTTGACGATTTTTGGGGGTTCTGCGTCCTTCTGACCCGCAGAAGGCCTGCGACCTTTGGGGGGGGAGTCCTCCCTCTCCCCCGCCCAAAACCCCACTGCTCGGCTGCAGTTGTGCGCGGCGGCGCACCTGGATCAGAGCGGCCGTCAGAGCAGCGAGCGGTTTTGTTCCCCTTTTTTCCCGCGGCCGCGGTGAGGATGGCTGGCCATCTGGCCGGTAGTGAGGAGGTGCTAGATCTGGAAAATGATAGCTGCAAGCCCGCTGCCGCGACAGCTTCCATGCTGCGGCGGCTCGTACCCATCCCCTCCTATCTGCCACTCTCCCTCGGGAGAGGGCGCCGCCCCGGAGGGGCAACGCACAGGAAGTCCATGTCGTGACTACCTTGGCGATGGGCTCTGATCCTGCGCGAACCGATCACCCAAGAAAACATGACGCTATCCGGCAGAGCAATTCGTTCAGTGTTGGCAGAATCCAGACCGCTGGTGGCGGTCGACCTTGAGCGCCCACGCTGGACTTGCCGGCGGGGTTATCACTGCATGATCATACGGTACTCATAAACCCGATGGTCCATCCTCGCAGGCAGGGTCAGTCAGAACATCGAATCGGAACATGGGATCGAATCAGAACGCGCATCCGAGCGGGATGTATCGGCACAGAGTCGGATTCGAACCGAAACGACCGCGCCAGGATGCACAATAACACCATGTGAACATCGGGCCGCAACGGATGCCGAATCATCGGTTCGCATGGAGCCAGAGGGACACAGGCCCTGCACCCTGAGGCTCTCCTGACACCAACTTTTCATTCTGACTTGGTTTTTGCCTGTCCCGGGGCCCATGTGGGATGTGGGGCCATGGGAGCCCGAAAACGTCCATAAAATTCGCTTCCCTCAAGACCCGTCTGTTTCATGGCGATCGGCATCGAGCCGGCTGGAACCGACATCGAACCGGATCGAAGTAGACCCCAGCAAATCACTGGTGGGCGGAGTGAATGCCACTTCCGCCCCACCGCGAGGGGGTCTACCCCTGCCCCTTCGCGCCCGCGCAGGCCTGGGCTGGCCGCACACCCGCAAAGGGCGGCCTAGCCTCGCATCGAGGCGTCGGGTGGACTGGCTCAGGAGGTGAAACATTGACTTGGAATCGGTGATACACCGCCGATGGATCGGCGAAAGGCCCTCGATAGCGAACCCGCACGTTCCTGGGCGGAGTGCGGGGCCTTGGCTCCGATAGGCGACGAATGGGCGTTTGAGGTTCGATGTCCCCCCCACCCCGAGACCATCCCACCCCTATCGCTGCCCCTGAGTTGACGAGGGCGCCCCTGGGCCACGGTGCCGAAAGAATTACCAGAGGGAGGGGATGATGCTCATGGCCTCCAGAGACACCACTCGCAATCGCAAGGCCCAGAGGGCCCCAGGAGGCTCCAACACTGCTTGAAGAAACAGGGGGCGCCGTGGGTGAGGATCACCTCAGATAGACTCCGGCAACGACCCTCGTCCTCTTGCCTCTCCCGCTGTCGCCCCTCATCCTTCTCCTCATAGTCCCGCTCCTCATGATTCCCCTCCTGTATCCCTTTTCCTTATCCGCCACCGTGCCTCCTGGCAAGAATGCCAAATACTGTCTGGACAACTTTCTGTAGTCTTCTGAAGAACACTCCAACCTCTCGTGTAGCACCGAGCTGCATGCACCAACCCTACTCCTGGGGCTCCCTGGGCGGCCAAGACGCCTCCCTGGTGCACTCCATGGCGTCCCAAGCACCCAACGTGGCCTCTACGACGGACCTGGCGGGCCACCTAGGCCGCCAAGATTGAAACAGAGGCCACCGAGACGGCCTCGAATGGCCTCGATGCGGCCGACGAGGTCTCCAAGACGGCCCAAGAAGGCACCAATAGAGCCTCCAACACAATTCTTGCAATTTCGAGCTTTCGTCGGCTCAAGACAGCCAGACGGCCCATGAAGGCACTAAGAGGCACCCCAAGACTACCGAAGAGGGTGACAAAATGGCCCAAGAGCGGGCCAAGAGGATCGCAAGTCGGCCAAAGAAGGTGCTCATCCGGCCCTCAAGGTCCCCAAGAGAGCCTCAAGACGACCCAGAGCTTCCCGAGATAGACTCTGAAAGCGCCCATACGGCCCAAGGAGCCCCCAGGAGCCCTCGAGGCGCCCCCAAGGCGCTGATATGGGCCCCAAGAACTCCTCAAAAGGCCCCCAGAACCTTCAGGAAGCCTGAAATGTCACACGTGACTCCTCGAATAGTCGTCGCCACCAAACATGCTGGACTGGCACGGTGGCGGGACTTGCCACAAACATCTGGATAATTAACTCCTCCCTGTCGCACCCCCAAATGTGTCAGAAGAGCGGGCCGGGCGCGTCGTCTGAGACCCCCCAGCATTCATGACTCTGGAACTTGATGTCTGCAACAACTTCACGGATGAGGGGCGGTTCCTTAACTGAATGCGGCTCTCGCCTCAACGCCAAGCGCATTCGTCTGAAACATTTGCAACAAATGCGCGCATGGAAGTGGTTCCATTTCACAATGCGGCTCTCGCGTCAATGCCGGGCACATTCATCTTAGTACTTTGTACCGCTTCAAGATGCAATTCTCGCCTTGACGCCGCGCACTTTCGCCTGAAACAAATGCAACCGTTCCACGGGTTGAGAACGGTTCTTGAACAAAATGCGGCTCTCGCCTTAGCATCCGGCTGAGAAATATACAACACCTTCGCGGGTGGGGGGCGGTTCCTTATCAACATGCGCGTCGGCGCCGAACGCGTTCGCCTGAATAGTGTCCAACATTGTCACGGATGGAAGGCTGCTCCTTTTCAGTATGCGGCACTCGCATTAGCGCCACGCACATTCGTCAGCCAACCGGTTCCTTAACAAAAAACACTCGCCTTCGTACCCCGCACTCTCGTCTGAAAAGCTTGACCCCGGTTCACGGATGGAGGGCGGTTCCTTTTCAAAATGCAGCTCTCGCCCCCGCGCCGCGCAAATTCGTCGGAACAATTTGCAACAATTCCACCGATGGAGTGGGGTCGTTCCTTCTCCTTGCGCTCTCGCCGGAAATAGCTGCAACGCACTCACGGGATGGAGGGCGTCTCTTTTCACTATTTGATGTTCGCCAAACCGCCGCACACTTTCGTCTGAAAATTACGCAGCAACTTCAAGCAAGGATGGGGGCGTTTCCACAACGTGGCCGTTGCCATCTAACGTCGCGCGCACGAGTCTTCAATGGTTGCACACATTTATATGTTGCACGGGGTGTCTATTTCAAAACGATGATATCGGTGTCAGCGCCGCGAAAGTTCGTTACAACAAATTGCGCTGCTTTGGCTGATGGACGGCGCTTCCTTGTCAAACAAGGGCTCTCGCCTTGGCGCCGCAATCAGTCGTCTGACATGTACTGCAAGATCTTCAGCATTAAAAATATGTTATCGCTTCCGTGCCACGGGCAATCTTATATTTGCAATGTTTTGCTGGATACAAGACGACCTGTTTCAAATTGGAGCTGTCGCCGGCGGAAGTTCAACGCACATAGCGGCGCACGGATCAATAACACTTGCTCCTCGTTCCCAACGTTGCTGCCGCATGGGAACTTGTCGAATATCACTGTCGCAACTGACCTGGGGCACCCAGTTACACGGAATGGGGCAGCCGGTTTTTCTTCGGAAAATATAAATGGACGTGAGCTGTATGGTCATTGTTTCTATCGGGTGCGATTGCGCGCCCGCCAAACGCAACGCACACACACATGTTTTTCAGAGCGGCCGCTCGCCCAAATGAAAGGCACAACTGCGTTGGTATTTCAGAATCGGCGCCTTCTGTAAAAATAAATGATTTGTGGGGGCGTGGGGGGAAGGGATTTGGGACGGGATGGTGTATTCAAGAGTCGCTGATGCATATTTATTTTACTCTGGTGTTCCTCCTCATCTTCCTCCTCCTCCTCCCAAGTCGACCATCCTCAAGCCATGTCCCACAGCGCCCGCTCTTTTCATCTCCGCAAGCGACGCCCGAAACAATAATGACAAAAGAAACCAGACAGTGCTCGCATGGATGAAAGAGTCCAAGAGGGAAAAGGCCCTGGACCCGACGCTTCTGCCCATCCACAACTTTCCATCACGAGTCGTCCGTTGACAACCGGCGAAGGGTCCCCGCATTATTCGATGGACGGCAGGCCCGTCCGAGTGGCTGAAAGAGAAGCAAACGCCACAACACCAAGAAACGTGCTCAGCACGCTGCCAGTCATGAAAAACACTGACGAAATGACGAAAACCTTCGGGTTTCTCCATCCGATCCCCTCGGCTGTGTCTCGGACGGAAGAGGAAGTATCTGCGAGGTGAAGCGCGAAACTGCAGCGGACCTCTCTTGCTGTTGGTGCACTTGGCCACAACATTACGATCGAATGATGGGCGCATTGGAGAGGCCGCTTTCGCCGGCAACTCGCGCGCCCGACTGGTTTCAAACGGAATGATGTCATTCGTGCCTCTGGGCCTTCACTTGGATGGCCTTTGACAAGAAATGCCTGTCGTTTCCCATGGCCGCGCGGCGGATTCCCGAGTCCCGAATGCGCGCGCCCGAGCGATAGGGGCTGGCGGCCACGGGTCTGGCGCGGCCGCCGGGCGCCCCGCTCGAGGCGCTGAGTTTCCGGAAAGCGTCTGCGGCAGAACTAAAAAACCGGAGCGCCCCCCCCCGCCCGCGGTGTCTGCGGGGGCTGGAAGAAACGCGCGCTCCCTGAAACACAACCTGGGGGGGGCCCTTCCCTGGCAATTCCACGAGCAGACGCGGCAGCTAAATCGAAATTTGCTGGCCCTGTTTTCACGCCATGTCTCGCCGGGCCCCGGAATGCCCCGCGCGGGTGCTACATGTGCGCCGAAGACATGCCCCTGACGTACTTCGTCGGCGCTGATTGATGCAATACTCCTCGGCAGACGGGAAAAATAAAAAAGGCCCGGGTCAGACCAGGCGCGGGGGCCGATGAAAGCGCGCCCTTGTCGCGGGTGGCTAAATCCATTGCGGGTGCGTCGCGTCGGAGCCCAGCGCGGCCTTCAATTCGCCGGCGGGGCGCGGCTGCCCCAATAACTTGGCGACGGCGGCGGGGGGGGGGGGCGTCGCGCGCGCTGGGCAGCTCGCCCACGCGCGCGATCGACGCGAACGGCCCCGTGGAACTTCGCTGGGCCCCGTCAGTGCGCCGCCGCTGAGACGGGACCTCGAAGCGAAGCGCGCGTTGATCCTAGCTGGCATGAGATCTCAGCCCCGCTGCCCTTCAGCTTCAAAATCATCGCGCCCCAGGGGGCAGTTTTGCCCATCGAAGCCGGCCAAACCCCACTTGTCTGTCTTGGAATCATCATTCGCCGACGCGGCATTTCTACGTTTGCGGCCCGGGGGCGGTGGCGCGCGGCGCCAACCGTCTCATTGCATCGAACAGGGCGCCCGCTGCTGACGCGCGCCCCCCAGCGGGCAGAACGCGTCGCGCGACGACCTCGCGGGCCCGCGGCCGCGCAGACTGGACCAGTTGACGAATGTGACAGGCGCGAGCACGGGTGGTCTGGATCCTGCGGGCCCTCCGCGTGGCCGTGGCGGTGTCGCCCGCGGCGTTGGCCGACTTCCTGCGCTGCCATCTGATCGCAAGTAGACCGTGTAGATTGCTGACGTTCTCTTGCGCGAGCTCCTAAAGCATTCCGAATGCTCCTGTCTAGCGCCGCGCTGCTGGCCACCGAGAGGCACTTCTCGACTGGCGGTGCGCCGGCCAGCTCGCCCCCAATGAACCGCGCGAGGACATTGGCCGCTCTGACCAAGTGCCCAAGGTCCTCCCATGAAGCCCCGAAGGCCGCGAAGGAGAAAATGCGCCTCGAAGCAAACGCAAGAAATTGCCGCGTTGAAGGCGTTGCCGGGCGCGACGCGAGGAAACGACCAATCCTCGCAAGCGCGATAGTGCCCCGCTATCGCCCCTGGCGCGGCAAACGAAGTTAGAACGACGCCCCTCGATGCCTGGCAGACTGGGCGGCCCCGCTGGCCGCGGCGTGGGGCTGCGCGAAGGCGCGGCGGAAATTCACGCCAAGAGCCGTCGCTGCACTTTTGGGCAATTAGAGGCGAGGCCCTGGGAACGGCCAGCCGCCGACGCTCCGCCAGGCCCAGGGCCTCGGCGCGAACGCTCTGCCACCGCGCCGCGCCGGCGATCGGCCCGGGTCGCGGCCGGGCCGATGGGGGCCGAAATCCCCCGCTCATTTCCTTGCGAGCAAGGGCCTGGCCCCACGGGCTGCCCGATGGGGCTCGCGAAAGTGCAAGACGGCCCTGCGGGCCTCGGCCGCCGCCAGGGGAAGGGGGGGGGGCGCGGGGCCCGCCGAGGCCGAGGCTGGAGCTCGCCCAGACATTCGCGAATGCCGGGGAGGCGCGACTGCCGAGGCCCCTGCCCCCGCGCGAGACAAATGCTCGGCGCGCGGGCCCGTGGCTGATCCGAGCGAACGCGCGCTGCAAATGCCTGGCGCGGCTTCGACCGACGGACGAGGCGGCGACTGCAGAGCGACGCTGGCGAGGTGCTGCAGGGCGACTCTGCCTCCCGCGGCTCGTCGCGCCCCTCGCGGCGCCCCGCCAGCGGGGCGCGCGCGCTGTTCGAGCGGGGCTCGCGCGAGGCGAAATCCCCCGGCCCCCGCGCCGCCTGCTCTCTCCGAGACGCGCGCGCTTCACCTAGGGCGCTGTCGCGCGCCGTCCGAACCGAGCGCTGCGAGCCTTCGCGATGCTTCGCGATCGATGCTGGCGCGCGCTCCGAGCCCCCTGCGACCGCGTCCAACATTCACCTCCGCAGCCCCTTGCAACTGGCAGGGCTGGAGAAATCGGGAAGTCGCGACAGATCTGGCGGCGCGCAAGAAGCCACTCGCCGCGGGTGCGACGTCGGAATTTGGTCGAGCAGCTCGTCCAATCCTTCGCGGGCCAGCCAGGCAAGGCCTGAGTCAATGCGCCAAAACGCGCACTGCAATGCAGACTTGGAACCAGCCGGAGCAGCCGAGGCCAGGGGGGGGGGGGTGCATCATCCCAGCGAGCGCGGCCCGACATCGGGCGACGGGAAATGGCCGCAGCTAGGACTGCACATCTGTTTCACGCGCCTGCGTTCGAGGCAACTGGCGCGGTCGAGCGGGGGGTGATCTGAGCGCGCGCGAACCGCGCCGAAAGACATTGAGCAGACTGGGCGGAAAATGTCACGTTCGGCTGCCCTGGCGCCAAGGGCGCGCCAAGGGTTTGGACAGCGCCGCCCGGGGGGCGGCGCTGTCCAAACCACAGACGCTGACAAAACGAACCCGCCCATCGGTGGTCACGGGACAACGGAATTCATCGGACAATTCGAATGACTACTGATCGCGGACTCAAATGAGAACTCGCAAATCATCGGCGCTGTCGCCCATATGCACGACTTTTGATTTCGGGGGGCTCGGCCAGAGAAGGCCTTGCTGGGCCCCGACTCGCGGGCCGCGGCCCCGCCTGGAAACGCCGCGGCGGGGGCGGGGTTCCCCCGCGCGGGGGCCTGGGAAACGCTTTCCTCTGTCAAGGCGACGTGTTCTCAGTTGGCCCTGCCTGGGCTGCAAAGACCAAGCACGTTTCTCGCGCCTCTCTGGCGGCCCCCCGCGCTGGGCCGCCCCCCCCCCGCCCGGGGCCCCGCCGGTTATGCGGGCAGCGCCCGCGGCGGGGCTGGTCGACGCAAGCGGCGGCGCGCGAGCCTGGGGCGCGACCGCTGGCAGACTGGCCCCCTCTGCGCACCGCGGGCGCCCGCGCCGCGCGATGTCGGCGCCTGGGCAGCCCTGGCTCCGCGACGAAGTAGCCGATTGCCCCGGCCCAGCCTCCGTTGCTGACGAGCGGGGCAAGGGCCCGGGCCCGGGCCCCGCGGGGCATGATCGCGCAAGACGGCGCCCTCGGATGCAGCGCGCCGGCGGGCGAGCCAGGCGGCGCCGCGTGGCGGGCCTGCAGGGCCGCCGAGATTTAGGAAGCGACGCCCGCCCCCTTCGCTGCGAACGAGTCTGGAGCGACGGCCGGCTCTTTGATTGGCGCTCCGCGGGCAGGGCAGCCCCGCAGGCCGCGGCGCGGAGCGGCGCAAATGCAGGGCGGAAGCGCGGTCTCAACTTCGTCGTTGCAGCATCGGACAGAGGGGCCGCTCGCCAAAGAGACACGTCCCCAAGAACTGCCGGCCGCCGACGCTCCGCTAGTCGTGGGGCCTCGCCGCGAACGCTCTGCCGCCGTGCTGCGCGGGTGATGCGCCGGGGTTGCGACTGGGCCGACAGGATTCGAAATGCCCCGTGCCTTCCCCGGCGAATGGGGGCCTCATCCCACCGGCAACAGGATCGGGCTCGCGAAAATTTCCGCGGCCCCGCCAGCCTCGACAGCCCCGGGGAGGGGGGGGGGGCGCCGCGGAGGCCCGCCGAAGCCTCTCGAGAGCGCGAATCCCTAAGCCCGTGAGCCAGAAGCGCCGATGGATCCGGGGCCCGCCGCGGCAACGCAGTGGCTCGTCTGCATGACCGCCCTCGCCGGCCCCGCTGGCGCCGTCGTTCCGGGCACGCGCGCGCAGTCGCGAGATCGGGGCGCGCCCCGTTGCCACGCGCAGTCGGTCAGCGACTCCCGCGAGTGGCGCCCCCTGCAGGCTCGGCGTCGCGCAACAGCGACATCGCGCTTGAACGGAAAGACCCGCGCCCCCCCAGCGACTTCGACGACGAGATCTTTCGCGCTGGCATGGGCCCACCACAACTGCAGGAACGCCCCGATGAGCCATCGCGCTGCGCCTGCGAGCACATGCGCATCGTACTTCGTCGCCTCGAGGAACGCAAACGCCACGTAGGCGCGTTCGGTCAGCCAGAGAACGCGCGCTACCCAGAAGGCGCGCGCGTCCTGGGGCGAACGGGCGAGGGCAGGGTTCGCTGCCGCGACGCCGATGGGAAAGAGCGCGGCGCAAAAGCAGAGATGTGGACGACCAGCTCCGGGGCGCACGGACAGACTCATCGCCGCGCCTGAAACAAACTTCCCCCGGGGGCAGGTTAGCGCCACTTCCTGGCGGCGCGGCGGCGACGTCGCTGGCGGCGCCGCGACGCAGATGCACTTCGACGCCCCAGAGCACGCGAGATGCTACATTGGCACGCGCCCCAGTGGATGGCGGTCGGTGACGAGGGGGGTCGTCGATGAGATAGAGATGATCGGCCTCGCCCGTTCTTGGGCGTCATGGCGGCTTGCCGCGGCCCGACTGCGATCGGGCCAGGTAGTGCTGGACACTGGGGCGCCCGCGACAAAAAAACAACGCGCGTTTGAACGACTCCATCACAGTGATGGAGGCGAGTGGAATCGCGGCAAGTCCAGAAGGCGCGTGGGTCGACGAGATGGTCCACGAAGGCTGCGACTGGCACGCTCTCCAGACGGTTCACAACCAGGTAGGGGCAATGTTGCAAGTCTGCCGCGCATGGACGTTCCCGGAGCTGGCGAACGCGATCGCAGCATTACCACCCCCGCAACACTCGCGCAACTCGCCCGCAAGCGCGCCCGTTTCTGACGAACCGGGGCGGCGCCGTCGCGACAAGGATCTTCCGCGCAAAGCAAACGCGCGCGCAACACCTCCCGACGCTCCAGAAGTCGGAGCTGGCGCAACTGACCGGGCAGCAGAAGTGGAGGGCCAGGACCGCTGCGTTGTTTCTCGGCTCAGCACATCATTGAGGTTGTCAGAACAATTATCCTGGCTGCTGGCGGGGGGAACTCATGCGAACGCTTCAAGCGCTGCTGCGGCGGCAACCCCGCTTGGTCAGGTTCCCGCCCGCGGACTCTACTTCCCTCGGGCCCAGCCGCGCAAACCAAAGACATCTACTTTCCGCTTAGATGTCTTCGGCGGCAGCAACCGCGACCGCGCCCCCGCCGCCGCGACTCCAACGCATCGCCGCGCAGCACGACGAGACGCAGAGAAACGCCTCCTGGCGAACGCAGCCCGCTACCGAACCCTCGCGCCGAGGCGACGGCTCAGGGAGCCACCTCAAGACGCTTTCAGATCAGAGCGACTGCTTTGCGTATTCCCCGATCACTCTGGGGGCGCGGACGCGACGGCGAGGCGATCCTTCCGCTCCAGCGACTGCGCGGCATCATGGTCTACCAGCCGCGCGGCTGCCGCCCATGCGCGACGTCGCGCATTGACAGCCGCGCTGCCGCTCACGTCAGAAACAATCAGCAATGAAGACCCACGCGCGCCGTGCATCGACGGCGAGCTCGACGAGCCCCCGACTGCATCATCAAGGTCACGCAAGGCATCGAAACGGACTCGCTTGCACCGCGTCGTGCGCCTTCACCTAACACAGCCAAGGGCCGCGCCTGCACCGCCTCGGGCGCTGCCGCCAGCTCTGGCAAGGGTTCCTGCGCCGCCGCCGTCGCCGGTGCGACAAGCCAGCCATGGCCGCGCAGTCGCGCGCGTCGTGGCGATCGAGCAGGCACATCTGCGCATGGAGGTGCAGGACTGGCCCAGCAGTGATAAGCCCCTACCACCACGCAGGTATGAGATCGAGTTCAGCCGCGACGACAATGACTGGACGCGGCCACGCTACCCACGCCGCTGCGACCACGCCGGACTCAACCCTCAGAGCTGCGCTACATGGCAGACAGACAGTAGGATCATCACAGACTGCGCCAACCTCTGCGAGCTCGACCACTTCGGCGATCACGAACTGGATCACCATGCCAGGTTACCGCAAACTGGATCGCGGCGAGCACCGCGCCTGCGACGACGACAGCTCTGGCGCGCCAGTCGCGCCCGAGGGGCGCGACCGCGAGAGATTCGTGGGGCGGGATGGAATGGGCCCGGCCGTCTTCGATGCACTGCGGCGCGGGGTCCTGGCCAAAGCGCGTCTCCACCGCGCTGCGCCGCTGGGCTGAGCGCGCGGAGTCTCTCTTGGACCGCCGCGCAAACACTGAACGCGCGCGCAGCGGCGAGACCCTCGATGAATTTCCCACGACCAACCACGCGACCTTCGATGGAAAGGACACGCGCGCGCTGCCTTAGTGGACAACGATTACAGCCAACTGCCGCGCGGCCATGGCACGCAGAGAAATGCGCGAAAAGCCCAGTTGAATCGCCCCGCGCTTCCTCGTCCTGCGCTGACAGCCCCACGCGCCATGCAAGTCGCAACCCTAAGCATATGTTCCCATCAACCTCGCCGGGGCAAGCGCATAGTTCATGTGGGATAGGACCATTGCGGAGCGCGCCAGCGGCGGGCGCCCCGCAGCCCGCGTTTTTGAACTATTCCACATCAGCCGCAAACACATATCGACAATCGTTAGAGACGCTTGCAGCGCACACCTGGCCCCCTTACCTCCACGCGCGCCGCTGGCCGAAACCTTGGCGCTCGCGGGGCGCGCTGCAGCGCGCGCCCGGCCTTTGCCGCCCCGTAAAGGCGCGGGTCGGCACGCGGCGCTGCCGCGCAAGATGGCGGCGCGGAGCTCGCGGGGGCAGCGGCGCGCGCGCGGCGACATCCCTGCTGCGCATGGAACGTTGTCATTCGGTGAGAAAGCGCGCGCATTCTGACTGCGTGGCCAAGAATGAAATATACTTCTCGCGCGAGAGCTGGCGATGCATTGACTTGCGAGACATAGAAAGCTATGAGCGAGAGTCGGGCCGCCCCTTTTCGTCGTGCTTTTCTTTCCCGTTGGTCTGCTTGATAATCTAGACTCGCGATGTGCCGATGAGAACTGGCGATGTTACGCATTGTTTTTGAATCGCCGCGGGGGGCGCGCGCTCGGCGCGGGGAGAAAGAGCCCCAATGGGCGGGGCAACGTGGCCCGCGAGCTCGCGCCGCATCCGCGTCGCCGAGCGACGCGACTGCCCATCCATCTGCGGTCTTGCCCTCTGCCTGGCCCCCGCCCGCAGCGGGCGACGTGGCTGCCCGCTCGAGATGCGCAGCCCCCCCTGCGCCACCCTGCCCTTCGCGCCCCCGCTGGCGCTGGAAGGCGCTCTTCGGGTTCGCGCCCTGGGCGGGCATGGGGGCGTCGCGACCGGCTGTCCTTTCTTGCCTCGCTCGCAGACAGGAGAACTGCAGCGCGGCGCGCGCGCCCTTCGCCCCCGAAGCCCGCCCGTCGGGTTTCGCCCCGGCGTCTCGCGGGTGGTTTATCGGGGCGGGGGGCGCGACTGAACCCTGCGCCGACCCTCCCGCGCTGCGCCCGCTGCCGATTCCCGCCCGCGGGCGCTGCGGGCACTAGCGGGCGCGCGCTGACTCTTGGACAGTGGAGAGAGGCAAACCCGCCATCATAATTCTTCACTCATCGTTGCAGCCTTCCCCGACGGATGCTCGAGAGGGGGCCAGCCCTCGGGTCAACCCGCCCTCTCTGGGTATTCGACGATCGACCTCGGTCTATGATCCGAGCCCTTCAATGCCGCGCCCCCAGCCCCCCCCCCGCACGCCCCCCCCCGACTGGCGGGGCGGTGGCAATCGACGGCGCCGCAGCTATGCAGGGGGCGACAGGCTTGGCGGCGCTGCTCCGCGGAGCAACGCGCTGCGGGCGCGACGCCAAAATCTGGGCGATTAAACGATCCAGCCCCGCCATTAGCTGCAGACGAGCGCCCACGGTGAGCTCGCGCGCGCAGCGGCGGCCGGGCGAGGCGACGAACGCGGGTCAGCCAGGCGCGGCCCTGATTAACAACATCAAAACGCGCGCTGACACGCAATTTTGGATGCAACTGCGGTCGGGGGAGCAGCCCGCGGACCCCTGCTTTCGCCTACTTGGACATGGCGCGATTTGCTGCGCCGCGCCAGCGAACGCGGCCCGCCCCCGACGCGCGCCCCTGAACGACGCCGAAAGCAAGGCGGTCTCAGTCGGCCCCGCCGGGCCCGCGACGCGCCCGAATCTCCCCCGCGCTGCTCCGACGGCCCGCCCTCGCGCAGGGCGAGCCCCTCCAAATTCGGCAAGCAACTTGCAAAGGGGGCGAGTAGACTCGGGCTGCGGCGGGCGAGCCTGGAGCGCGCCCGCTGGCAAGCTGACCTGCCTTGGAAAGCGCGGGCGTCCGCGCCGCGCGAAATCGCCCCCCGCCGACGCGACTGGCTCGGGCATCTCTGACACCCCGACGAAGTGGTCAACTGCCCTGGCCCTGCAACTGTCGCTGGCGGGCGGGGCATGCGGAACTCGACCGCGCTCTATAACTCCCCAGCGGGGGAAAAAAACAGGGTGGCACTGAACTGCGAACATCAAGGGTCGCCGCGGCTCTGATGTCAACGCCCGAGCAGACGCCCCTATTCCCGACGTCGATATGGCTGAGGTGGGATTGTGCTAGAAAAGTATTTCAAACATCGGGTGCCGACCACGACTTCCATCCATGGTTTCAGGCCCGTGCTCGCGCATTACTACGATCCTATCGCCAACGAAGTTCCGTCATTCTTGTGCCGCCCAAGGCGTTCTGGATGGTGCCCGAAACGGGCCAATTAAATGTTTGCACGAGGGTCGCCAACCACCTCTGCTGATTTCTCATTCAAGCAACGCGCGGTCGAACTCAAATCCACGGTGAAAAAATTGAAACTCAAAACCAACGAATTCGCCCCGGACCCCCCCGACGGCTGCGCGCTCGCTGCCGGCTGAGAAATCCATGGGTGGCGGGGGGGCACCAGCGGGGCAGCGAAATCCTGCAGGGCCTCAAGAACACGTTGCACCGAATCCACCTCGGAATGGACTCCGCCTTGCATGGCAAGAGGGCCCGAACGCGCGGGTTCCTCAGGCACTGGTGCTGATGTGCCGCCCTTGCTTGCGCTCGTGCCCACCGAACCTGATACGCACATACCTCGAACTGCTGCTCGGTTTCGGTGGTGCGAACTGAACTGCTGCTACCATCATGTCGTAGACTGTCCAGCACTGCTCACTTTGCTTTGTGGAATGTTGGTTTACCACACATGTAACTTAATCAAGAGTTTGACAACTTACCAATTCCAGATTCAATTCGTACGCGTCCCTTCTATACCTGCCTGTGACCTGGCATGTTGACCTACGCCTGCTTTTGAAGGGAAGCAACTTCTCCATGGCATTGTCGACGGCCTGTTGGTGGCCAGGACTGTGGGCGTCTGCGGGTTGCTGAGCTGTCGTAAGATGTTTCTCAAAGGATGGGATTTGCTGCTCAGTCATGCCATTTGGACTGTCGTGGGCGCCGATGGCAAGCTCTGGCTCGACTTTCATGGCGTTCTTGATTGGAAGGGCCACTTTGTCCCACGAAACCCTGTTGAAGTTGCTGGCTACAAGCCTTATTGGCCCGACCGCTGCCGCTGCCACCACCTGCGGCCTTGGGCGGTCGTTCACGAACTTTGCCGTCACTTCGCCAGCCTCCTTCTGGTCGGACTGGCGTTTCACGCACTTCGCAATTCCTGATGTTGAGCTCCACCCGCGCCCATCTGCGAGGTCCGCAAACAAGGCAATGCACCCATCGCCGATGGCTCGCGGCGCTACGCCGCGAACCGCCCTGCGCCATGGGTAGAAAATCGTGATGAAAATTCAGAAAATGGTCTTGCTGTGGAGTGAACGGGACACGGGTGCCTGCAGGCGGATGCTAGCGGGGCGGGGCACATGGCCCTCGAGCCGAGCGGATGACATGCTGAGGGAAGGGAGGGGGGCAGCGGAAGATGAGAAGGAGCGGAGAAACTGATGAGAAATCAGATGGCACCCTCCTCCTCTTCGCAACCCCAGCAACCGTCGGCCAAGCGCTCACCCGATCTTGTTGATGGAGCGCTGGGGGGCACCCGCGCGGCCGCGGGACAATGGAGGCGACGGCAGAAAGCCACGGCAACCCAAGGACTCCCCATAAAGCCCGTTTGGATAGCGAACGGACTCAATTCCCACAGCGCTATCGGAACTGAACCCGTTCGGCTGCCAATTCGGCAGAAGAACGGTCTCAGATGCTAAACCGTCTCAGAAAAGATCCCCGGGCAAGGTCTGGCATGTCTGAGCCGTAACGACGTCGGCGGTTGTTTCTGACCCCGCATGCGTCGGTCAGCCTTGAACAAATATAACGCAAGTCGTTCGACGTCGGCCAATTTAGGGCCGTTGGCGGCGTTCAACCTGGAAAGCCCGCGCTGGGGTCGCCGCCGCGTCGACGCGGCGCGAACCGACGGTACAGGCGTGCACGAGAAACTGCTCGTGAATTCGCAGATGTCATTGCGTGCGGACCTCGGCGAACACGCAAGAACAACCAACATCGAATCGCGACATTGAACCGGGTCGGAACATGAAGCGAACCGGGCAACATCGGAGCGCAATCGGAATCGATATCGAATATGCTGCGCGAGATGTATAAATCTGCTTTGCAAGCATCGGCGGGCCGCATCGGATCGCTGGAATATCGAAATCGGGTCGGACGGAACCCGACAAACTCGACACCGAATGGGATCGAGCGAATCGGAAAGGGTCCTGACGAGTGCAAATGCCTGTGCGCGGCTGTGCGTAGACTTGCTGCGCACGCTGTCGTATTGCCGATCCGCCACCAAGTCATCAGCTCGCCGGGCTGCGCGAGAATAGCTGCCAGCCGCCTGGTCGGATATCTGTAGATTTCCAGGGACGATGCGCCGCCCGTCGGAGCATGCGTTCGCGTTTCTCGGCCGCAAGACTGCCTAACCCTTTGCTTCTCTTCTACCGCCCCGACACCGCTGCAGTATGCCCCAAGCGCATACCAATACTGCCAAACTGCTCCCCAGGACCCCAATCTGCTCTCGAGATGCCCTAAGAGGCCCCACGAAATCCTGAAGAGGCGCACAACAAATGCTCCAGCGAAGTTCTAGGAGGCATACAACCATGTCATCGCTGGCTTTTCCATGTTTTTCCCAAACCTCATGGGCTTTGGGTCCTCGCTTTGAATCAGCAGCGCCCCGCATCTGACACCCTCCCCTCTTCCTGCTCTTTCGTCTCGGTGCATCTGCTCATTGTATACATAGGTTCTTTCAATGTCGGCCCCAATGACAAGGTGCGCATGGCGGTGCCGCGCCCAGTTCGGCACACCCCGCACGCGTTTCGTGACCCTGTGGAGGAGCGGGTGCGGTGACGCTCGGCGGCACCTGGGCACTGCCGCAAACGGGCGCCACAGAAGGTAACGCGGCGGCGGTCGCCGCCGCTGCGGCGCCGCCAGGACGGGCGCGGCCAGGGAAACCTGCGGACGTCGCGCCTCCCATGCGCTCACGCGTTGGGGAGGCAGCCGCGGCGAGGGCGCTGTTCGCGGGTGACGTTTGGCAGCCGCACGTGGCGGCGCAAGGCCCGCGTGGGTGGCTTGCTTGCGGTGCGGCAGCTGGGCGCCGTGCTGGCCGCGGTTCGCGAGTCAGCCGTGCGGCGGTTGGTCCCTGGCGCAACCGCCACGGGCGGCCATGTTGCTGCTGCTGCCAGCGGGGCGCGTCAGCGGCCGCGAAGCAGGGCGGCGGGCGGCCGTGTGCGCCAATCAGGCTGGGTGCCCCCAAATGGGTCGGAAAGCTCGCCAATGTGACGCTTCGGAGGCGGCGGCGCGGCCGCCGCGTCACCTCTCGTCCCGTTTCCCTCTCGCCGTCGCCGTAGTCGTCGGTCGTTCCATCACCTTGGCGTTGGGTTCCTTCGATTGCAACAGCAACAGCAACAATACGAATAGTAATACGAATCGAAAAATATGAATAATAATAATAGTAATAATAATAACACTGATAATAAAAATAATAATAATAATGATACTACTAATAATAATGTTAATAATAATAATGCTGATGATGCCGAAAATAATAATAATATTAATAATGATACTAATACTAATAATAATAATGATAATAATAATAATACGAATAACAATAACAATAACACCAATAATGATAATAATACTAATAATACTTTAAAAACAACAACACCAACACCACCACCACCAACAACAACAACAACAACGAGAACGACAACGACAACGACAACAACAACGACAACAACAACAACGGAAAGACACACACTCCGGCCCCGGGCAAGACCGGAGCCTCCAGTGCCACTCCCCCTGTGGACGGGCGTGCGCTCCGGCCTCGTCCCGAAACGTTGTGTGACGGCGATTTCTCTGGCCCTGCGAAAGGCCATCTGCGGCAGTTTCGCTCCGCGGTGCGACGCCGTAAGCCCCGTCATCTGTGCTGTTCCCGCGACGACGACGACGACGACGACGGCGGCGGCGACGACGACGGGGATCCTGAGGAGTCCTCGGGAGCCCTGGGGAGTCCTGACGTGTTCTTACGAATCCTTGGGGGCCCTGAAGAAAATTCTAAGATATCCCAAGGAACCCTGAGCAGGCCCGCAAGATCCTGAGCAACCTTGGCGAGATCCTGAATAATGCTTGGGAAATCCAAATGATTTCTACGAGGTCCCGAAGAAACCTGGACTCTCGGAAGGAGTCCGGCGGAATCCTGAAGAATCCGGACGAATCCTGAGGAGTCCTGATGCGTCCAGAGGAAGCCTAAGGGATCCTGAGGAGTCACTGTGTGTCCTGAGGATTCCTGTGCAATCCTGAAGAATGCGAAGGGACAGGACAGGACAGGACAGCCGCGGCGTGCGCGGAGGCGCGCCCTGTGCGGGCTGCCGCAAGCCTCCTCGCATTCTCGCACGCACGCTCGCACAGTACCTCGATTTCACATTCTCAGATTCTCTCATTCTCACATTCTAGACGTCCGTCGTTTTAACGGCCTTCCGATATATCTGCAACCGGAAGGCACCCATCGCAACGCAACCTGCCCCCCATCTGTGGTCACTGCATGACTGTAGCTCACGATATAAATTGGCTTTCCTCTCGCTCTGCGACTGCAGCCGCGTGGGCAATCCAGATTTCGAGTATGCCTCCTCTGCCCGTTGAGTAGCTCTCAATCTCCAATCAACATATGACTCACGTTCCAGTCGCCGCGCGCCCACGATTTCCCGAATCATCTCCCGCATTGCTGCGTTGAGTTTCTGCTCTCGCGCTGCAGTGAGCGCCCGGGCGCCGCTCCCATGCCGCGCCGTAGAAGACACGACAGCGTCGAATCGCCTCAATCTGGAATGTAAGAGATAATGCCGACGTCACAATTCAGATTTGAACTTTCCGACAACAGCCCGCCCTCACGACAGCGTCGAATCGCCTCAATCTGGAATGTAAGAGATAATGCCGACGTCACAATTCAGATTTGAACTTTCCGACAGCAGCCCGCCCTCTCGAAATCCTGCGGTTGATTTCCACATCGTGGTATTCACTGAACGCTAACTTCCTTCCCAGGTACCTCACGCCGTCGTTGAGCTCTAAGACTTCGACCCGCTCGTCTCCGACTGCGTTTTTTTTTTTTTTGGGGGGGGCGTCGCGCCACTCCCCGGCGGTCTGCCTCGCTCGACAAGATTTCGCCTTGCCCATGTGAAGCTGCAAACCGGCACTGCGCGCCCTCTCGTTCAAGTCGGATAACATTCGTCGCGCCTGCGCCCTGCTGGCTCCAAGCAAGAGAACGTCGTCTGCGAACCTCAAGTTGGTCAAATTATGTGAACCAAGTTTGAGCCCAAGCCTCTCTTGCAGCCATTTACTCTTGAGGTCCCGCATGATTGTCTCCAGGACTGCGTTGAATATAGCTGATGGCATTGGGTCGCCCTGCTTCGTGCCTCTCTCAAGCTTGAACGCGCGGCTCTCCCGATCAGATACCACCTGGCCCGTTTGTCCTGCGTGCAACCGGCGTAACACTTGCACGCGCGTCTCCGGAACCCCTTGCTGGCGCAGAGAATGCCAGATAGCAGAATGGCCCAGGGTGTTCAATGCTTTTTCGAAGTCAACGGCAGCGACCCAGAGCTTCAAGTTGCACTCCCTGGCCTTCTCGCGGATGAGCGTAAGGGTCACCAAATGATCATTACATAAACTGCTTTGCGTCGAGAAATTTCGCGAGTCGCCCGCTCAGCACCATGGCGAAGAGCTTGCGCAGCATGGAAAGAATGGAAGTTGAACGGAAATGTCCAGGAAGCTTCGAATCCTCTTTGAAAGTCACCATGGCGCAGACGCGTCTCCACGACCCTGTTGGCTCATCTCCGCGCGCCAGAATACTCGTGAAAATGTTCGCCGACACTTCTTCGAGATGCGGCCCGCCAGCTTTGAACGCGTCAGCCGCCCCGCCAGTCCGATCTGCAGTTATATATATATAAGCATGTCTGACGTGCTCCTCTATTTCTTCAACTGTAACTGACGGTGTATCAGCTGTCACTCCAGTGCAGCCGGCGTCTCGTTCAAGGCTGCTGCTGGCCCCCCTAGACTTGTAAGGCCCCCCGTAGAACGTGCCGAAAACATCGACGACGCCTTGTCTGTCCGAGCGCGGGTTCCCCAAGCAGTCAACGACGCTGGTCAGCCGCTGCGTTCTAAAGTTCTTGTGGACACCGTGGATGCGGCCGATGCGCTTGAAATTCTGCAGCATTGCATCAACGCGTTCTGCCTTTCGCAATCGCTCCCATTCTCTTAATTCACGTTGTATATCCTGGCTGATAACTTTTGCCGGCCTTCGCCCTGCCCCTCCTGCCCGGAAAGACCGTCTTTCAGACGTCACTTGCAAAATGTGAGGTGGGATTGCCTGGCGCGGTTCTTTCTTCGCAGCGCCTCCGCCCTGAGCTGCTTGCGCCAGAAAGTCTTCCAATCTCTCGCGCGTCATCGTAGCTGGCGGCGTCGCCCCAGATTATTCAAAACTTGTGGCACCATGCCCGCGCTTCGCATCGACTCTTGCACCATGCCCGCTCTGTGGCTGAAAACACTGCGTTGCTGCATGTTGTTTTCTCTCCCGCAGCCGCCGGTGAGTCGGCGCCTTCGGCCCCGGGGCAACTGCTCTGCGATCCTGACCGACGCCCATGGAATTCACCGCGCCAGAAAGCGCGTGAGACCCTCTGCGCGTGGACACGCACAAAACAAATCAACATGCCGCTGGTTGCCGCGAGGGGCGCGGGCCCACTTACTTGTCACTCTCCGGCATAGCGAAGTAAACACGTGCAGCTGATAAAGTTGCCTTGGGAAGCCATGCCTCCAGAGAGTCTCCTCGGTCGTTCTGGTGGCCCATCCCATGCTGGCGGAAGAATCTGTTTTCGCGCGAATCGCCGCCGCTCCCCAAAACTGCATTCCAATCCCCGCCCACAACAGAAGTCCGATTCTGAAGCTTCGCTGTGCGTCTCATGATAGATAGCTGCGAAAACATGGCTTCCACGTCCTCTTCTGGACGCGCGGAGGCGGGCATGTGCACCGAAACCAATCGAAACAGAAACGTGTCGAAATCAATGTCTACCGAACGCAGTCAATCATTGTGGGCTGCGAAATATGTGACATCGCGGGGCCGCCGCACGTGGGCAAGACCTGCTACCCCGCTCCGATTGCGAGCCCCTCCGGCCGGATCCCATGAAGACGCGGCCATCTTCAATCTCAAATTGTTCATCAGGGTCCCCCCGCCGCGTCTCGCTCAGGAAAATTACGCCCCATTGTCTCGAAGTTGACACTTCCAAAAACAACTCTTGATACCTGCTGTCTGTCTTGATCGACTGAACAGTCTTACTAATGCCATTTAGCTGGCGATATCCGGAAACAATCCCACATCTCCCTGATTGCGGGATGGGCCCGACGCCCTCCCACCACCCAAGTCATCGATGGCAGCGAAACTATTTCGACCACTTTTTGATTGTAAAGGAGAGTCGCCACGCGCGTCTCGATAAATACCTCTTCCGCCTCCTCTGGATCCTCCCGCGTCCAGCGACGCCGCCGGAAGCGCTGATGCATGTGGATCAACAATCGTCTCCGCTGTAGACCATGCTGCTGCAAAGAACCTCATTGTGGATCTCCTTGACCGGGTGCTACCTTGGCGCGCGCGCGCGCGCCGCTGCCGGCCCCACTCGTCGCCGTCTTTCCCCCCCCCCCCCCGCTTCTCCAGCCACTCCTCGATCTGGCTCTGGACCTCCCCCTTCCATTCCTCCGTGGTCGTGATCTGGGCGTCGTCGTCGACAGATGCCAGTGCCTTTCCTTTCACCTTCACCTCCCCCTTCTTCCATAGTTCGCGGATGGATTTCGGATCCCGGCCGTTCTTGTCGACGAGGTGGCCCTTGATCAAGTCGAGCTGGTAGAACCCTGATTGGATTGCGCCTATACGCGCCGGATCGGTGTAAGTACAAATTTCTTCCATTTTACTCCTCCGGGCTCCAACCTTCAAGATGTCCTCCAACTTGGCTAACGAGACATCCTGCTCCAACTCCTCCGGGAAACCTCCGACAGCGATACGTCGAGTCTTCGTCTCGTCGCCACTCGCCGCCCGGCTCGGCCCCAGCGGCTTGGCCTTCTTCAGTTGCTCGAACTCGGCGCGCAAACTGCGAGCCCCAGCTCTGACGCCCGCTCCGTCTGCAATCTCGCGGCCTGCGTCTCGTCAGCGAGTCGGGGTGCCTCGCGTCGTAGCGGTGCCAACTGCTGTGTTATGACGTTTGGGATCGCTCGAATCTCCTTCATCAGGCGCCCCCCCCCCCCCCCCCCCGCATCCCCGTTGATCGCGCTGCTGCCCCCTTTCCCATCAACATGTCGTCATCCTCCCATGGGAAGGCACCCGTGTCGCTATCGAATCAAATGGCATCGCCCTTCTCCCCACCTTTCCCAAACTTCGATGGCGGTCTCCCGAGCGTGCTCATACCTGGCTGCCCCCGCTTCTGCGCGCGACATGAGCCACGTGCGCGCCAACAGCAATCTTCGCAAGCCCATCTACGAGCACCCCCCCAGGTTATGAGAAATCCTGAAGGTTTTAGGGTGCCCTGAGGGGGTCCAGAGGAATCCTGTGGGATCGTAAGGAGCCCTCAGGCATCCTGGAGAAACTGCAAGGGGGATCCTGAGGCATCCGTGTGGATCCTGAGGAGGGGGAAGCCATTGGACTCTCTGAAGGGGGGGGGGTCCTGGTGAACCCTGAAGAATCCTTGGGGGCCCTGAGGAATCCTGACGTGTCCTGAGGAGTCCTTGGGAGCCCTGAACAATGCAAAGATATCCTGGGGAAACCTGAGCATCGCCTCGGGATCCTGAGAAACCCTGGGGAGATCCTGAAGAACCCTTGCCTGAGGAATCCCGGGGACTCGGGAGAAATCCCGAGGAATCTTGAATAGTCCAGAGGAATCCTAGCGCATCCTGGAGAGTCCTGATGATTGCCCCTAGGATCCGGAAGAATCCTTGCGGGTCCTCGGAGATCCGGAAGACTGCGAAGGAGTCCTGAGGAATCCTGAGGGGCACCCTGAGGGGATCCTGAGAAACCCTTAGGGCTCCTACGGGGTCTTCAGGCACCCTGAGGAACCGTGGGGGATGCTAAGGAATCATCATGGATCCTGATGAAGAATCTATGACTTTTTTGGATGGGGGGGTCCTGGGGAATCCTTAGGAGCCCCCGGGAATCCTGAGGAGTCCTGAGGTGTCCTGAAGAATCCTGACGAACCCCAAAAATCTAGATGAGCCCAGAAGAAGCCCTGGGGAATCCTCAGGAGTCCTAGTATGCCCTGGGGATTCCTTAAGAGCCAAGCGGAATCCTGAGAAACCCAAGGGAGATCCTGAAGAATCCGTTGGGGTCCCAAGGGTTCCTGTGGGATCCTGAGGATACCTGGGGCCTCGGAAGGACTCCTGAAGAATCCTGAGGGATCCGGGAGAATCCCGACGAATCGCGAGGGGCCCTGATGAATCCAGAGGAAGCCTTGGGGATCCTGATCAATCCGGTGGAATCCTGAAGAATGCTGAGGTGTCCAAAGGAATCCTGAAGGGTACCCAGGGGGGATCCGGAGGGACCCTTAGGAAACCTACGGAGGCCTTCAGGCATCCGGAGGAATCTTGGGGGACCCTGAAGAATCGCCGTCGATCCTGAGGAAGAATCCTTCGGACTCATTTGGGGGGGAGGGTCCTGGGGAGCCCTCAGAAATCCTAGGGGGCGCCGAGGAGTCCTGAGGAATCCTAGGGGGCCCTGAAGAATTCGAAGATACAATGAAAATTCCTGAGGGGCCCAACGGAATCCTGAGAACCCCATCGGGAGATCCAGAAGCACCATCCCTATGTTCATCCGGGCTCTCTTTTGAAAACATGATGTATGTTGTTCTATGTTATTATGTTCTGATAGAGTGATAAGAACATGACATATGTGAACACTACGTTTTCATAACGCACGAACTGTTGTCAAAACCTATATTCGAACCCTATATTCGAATATCGATTGGCCCTTCTCCCCAGTGTTGGCCTTTTGGGTGCTTCTCGGAGTCTCTTCGGATGTCTCTCATGAGCTCCTTGGAGTCCTCCTGAGGCATCTTGGGAGCCTCTTGGCGGTGGCGGCCCCGAGGGCCTCTTGGAGCGTCTTGGGTGCCTCGTGGGAGCCTCTTGAGGCCTATTGGGGGTCTTTTGGGAGCCTCTTGGGGACCTCTCGGGGGCCTCATGGGGCTCTCTTGTGGCGCTCTCTTGAGGTCATCTTGGAGGGGATCGATGAAAGGGGGGGGGGGGGGGGGGGGGGCTGGCCTCGCCCATTCGTTGTCATGCGATTCTCGTTGTCCTACTATCCTCCTCTTCCGCTGGCGCCTGAACGGCCGCGCGTGTGTTGTTTTCTTTTCGTTGTTTTGTGCGTGTGTGTGTGTGTGTGTGTGTTTGTGTGTGTTTCTTACTTCTTTATATTTTAACGGTCGGCGCTGGGGCGCAGCGAGTCGGACGTCCGTCGCGATGACGTCGACAAACAAACCGCGCATCCTAAGTTGAGCAACTTTGTCAGCGCGTCGCGCCAGCCCGCGACGCGTCGCAAGCATCCTGACGCGGGCGCGCATCCCCCCCCCCCCCCCCTCCTGCCCGAGCCCTGCGGGCCCCGACGCATCAACGCATCCGAGGGCGTGCCATGGTTCGCCCGTGGGCGCCGAGAAATCAGGTCCAGGGCGGGGGTATGGAAGGTCGCCTCGAGACAGTCTGAGGCCTCTCTAGGCCACGCGGCAGGAACGTTAAAATTGCGTTGCAACCTCCCCAGGCGAAACGATGCCCCCCTGCGCCCCAGAGCCGCGGGCGGGATACTTTGACATGGCACCTGGTGAAACCAGAAAGATAGGAGAGGATGTCAAGGACCTCGTCGATGCGCAAAAAATGATTACTCAGTGCTTCCGAGGCGCCGCGAGGCAAAGCTATTGGCGCTGATCAGCGGGGGGGGGGAGGGGGCAGGAAGAGGAGGGGGGGGAGGGGAAGGAGGAGGAGGGGGGGAGGGGGAGGAGGAGGGAGGGAGGAGGAAGGAGATCGGGGGAGGAGGGCGGAGGAGGGATGACAGGAGGACAAGGGGGAGGGAGGAGGGGGAGGGCGAGGAGCAGCAGGAGCAGGGAGAAGAAGGAGCGAGGAGAAGGAAGAGGGCAGAGGGAGGGCAAGGGAGGGGGGAAACACGAAATATCAATCGTCGTCAACCCTGCTGCTTCACCGGGCTCCGAACGTTTGAAGGAGGGGGGCATTTGCCACCAGAGGGCGCAGCGAAATCGGATCCTGGGGAAGTCTGGTGCGTTTTTCAAACGAACGGCGCGGGGCGCGAAAGATTTCGAGCCCCTCGCGAGCCTTCCACGGAACTGCAGGTTTTTCGGCGCCCCTCAGCGGGCAAGGGCCCCCTCGCGCGTCTGGGCAGGATGCAGACTATCCGTCGGCGGGGGCGGATGAGGGTATCAAAAACCTCGCCCTTGCACAAAAAAACCAATGGTAGCGGGGCGGACTCTGACGTCGCTGCGAAAAGACAACGCTCGCCAGCGGCGCCAATCGACAAGACAGCGCCTGCCGGCGGCGTCAGCGTCATCAGCGGCAGACAATGCCCTTGAATTCAACCGAAATCTAGCCGCCGATGCTGCAGAATATCAACACCTTCGTTCCCTCGGGCATGTTGGCCTGAACCTCGGCGGCGCTCTCAGTGGCATCGCGGCGCTGAGTTCCACCGCCAGCCAAGTGGAGCTTGCGAAGCTAAGTGCTGCGCATGATTATCGGCGGCATCCTGCCGCCATCGGCCCCGTCGAGGCCGCGTCGGCGGCAGCGTGCAATGCATGTCGCACGGCTGGTCTAGTTGCAACGTTAACTTGCACGCCCCGAGGTTCGAGCCCAAATGGCCACTGGGCGGGCGGGTGGGCGGGCGGGGGTGGGGGGGGGGGGGGAGGTGGCCAGGGGCCAGAGGAGCTTTAGCTGACTAGCAACGCATGCTTGCTTGTTCTCTCCTGGTTGGCTGTCCCCACTGGAATTAGTTGAACCTAGCTCTGGACATCTGGCGCTCGGCATCTTATCAACTCGATAGGTTTCCCAGTGACTTCCAACGGCGTTCCAATTGCATTCCGACGCGAGTCGGCCTCGTCCCTTTTCGCCCGCCTGGGGCCTTGAAGTTCTCAAAGGGTTCCTTCCATCTTTGTCTCCTGATGATTTGTATGCGTTGTGTGCCGCGCTCTCTCTCTCTCTCTCTCTCTCTCTCTCTCTCTCTCTCTCTCTCTCTCTCTCTCTCTCTCTCTCTCTCTCTCTCTCTCTCCTCTTTATTGCTGTCGTGTGTTCTCCGCGCGTTGCCCTTCCCCCCCGCTCTCTCTGCTGCGTTGCTTTCGCCGGGCGCATGGCCCAGGGCAGGGGCGAGTCTGGGCGAGATCGGCTGGGCGAGGGCGTCGACTGAAGGAGGGTGGCGCTGATGGAGGAGACGAGGATGCGGAGCTGGAGAAGGCGGAGGCCACTGAGGGAGGGAAGTGAAGTTGTCACGACCCGCATCGGCCGCGCGCCACGGATCGCCTCAGCAGCCAGCGTCAAAACGCAGCGCCCTGGCAAACGCGAAAGATCTGGCACAGCGGTCGATCCCCCCCCCCCCTTACTTCCCCCCCCCCAAAAAAAAACACACGCACACACGCGCACACGCGCACGCGCACACACACGCGCACACACACACCACACACACACACACGCACACGCACACGCACACGCACACGCACACACGCACACACGCACACACGCACACACGCACACACACACACACACACACACGCACACACACACACACGCACACACACACACACACAAACGCACACACACACACACACACACGCACACACACGCGCACACACACACACACGCACACACGCACGCACACACACGCATACACACACAAACGCACACACACACACACACACACACACGCACACACACACACGATCCTCACTCCCTCTCCGCGCTTCCTCCTCCGAGTCCATTTGGAGACATCGCTTCAGATGCCGCCGTCGCTGTCGCTGTCGCTTGGGTCCCCGACCATCCTCAGGGAGTCTGCATCTGGAATGCGGAGCAACGGCCGAAAAAAATCGCGCCAGCAATAATCATCTCGCTGCAAAGACGGGAACACGCAATAGCCAATACTGCAAAGCCAGAGGGTCGCGAGGGCCCCAGGGTGCGACACGATCTCATAGCTCGAAAGGAACGGAACCGACCAACCATCCAGGCCGAGGGGGGCCTGTGACTCGTCATATTTCTGGTGCCCTGGCATCAAACATCAAATCTGGACTGGCGAACGTTCGCTGCCGATCCCCGCCCCCTGCCCCACCCCGCGCCCTAACTGCCTCTCCTCCAGGATTTCATCCTGACTCGGATGGGGGCAAAAGGGGCGCGGGTAGGGAGGGGGCTGTTGCACGGCAACGCACGTTCGCGAACCCAGATTTGGTCTCGTCGTGGGGGCCTTTCGCAAGTTAGTGGTCGCGACTATGCCAGCATGATTGTAAGCCACGTGCTTGTTTACGTTCGAGAAAGCCCCGACACTCTTCGCTTCGCCCATGGATGCCTTTGGGTGGAGGGGGGGGGGGGGGGGGGGGGGGGGGCAGGATGATGACGTGAGGAGCGAGAATGATGGGAAGGACGGGGGGGCGAGGCCCGCGACCGTCAACGCCAGCGCGTGTCTGCGACATTGCGCCGCGATCTCGAGGTCCCTCGCGAAACTATCTATAGGCTCGCTCGACGACATGATGAAGGGCTCTGGGCTCGCAAAGGAATCCACGGTAAAAGCGCTCGGGCCTAGATATATGAACTAGCAAACGAATCCACGGTGAAACATGAGCGCAAGGGCTTGGCTGCACTTTGACTGGAGACCGTTGGAGGTGGAGCAGGTGAGGAGTGGGTGAGGAGATGGGAGAGGAGGGGAAGTGGCGCAGGAGATGGAAGAGGAGGAGGGGAAGGGGGAGGCCGAGGATACAATATTGACGCATACAGAAATTATTGCCTGGCATGTCCACTCAATTCCCTTTGGCGCGTTTGTTAGGTTTTGTCTGCGCGTGCTTTCTCGGGGGGGGCAACGTTGTCAGACCTTGTCTGATTGCGCCCGAAATGGCACCCCCCCCCCCCCCCCCCCCCCGCGCACACGCAGGACTAAAGCCCCCCGTCGGCTTTGCAAACGTTGGTTGCATTAATCTCGTAAGTGGTGGAAACATGCGGGAATGGCTGGTGCTTCTCAAGGGGTGGGGCGGGGGAGGGGGGGGGGGTGGGGGGGGGGGGGGGCGGTGCAATCGATGGGCAATTCTCCAATCGACGGCTCGGGCGCGAGCGTCGCTACCCGGGGGGCCATTTCTCAAGATGAGTGCGTTCTCAACTCGTCGCCGTTAAGCACGGCTACGCACGCTTGCACGCGCGTGGGAAGCAACATCCAGGGCGCCCAACATGCATTGGAGCTGCGCTTAGGTCGAGCCCCCAACTGACAGGGTCAGGCCAAGATGCAGAGGGAGTGCGCGGGGCTGCCCGCGGGCGAGCGACGTTGTAGCCGCGTAGAAGGGGCGGAGAGAGAGGGGGGGGGAGGGGGCCATGCATATATATATAGAGAGAGAGAGAGAGAGGGGGAAGAGAGCAAGAGGGACATACAGATACGTGGAACGTGAGGTGACGAAGACGCGTGAGAGAGTTAGGGACGGCGGATATCAATATAAGGAGAGGCAGGTCGCACGCACAGCGAGAGAGAGGGACCGACCAATGACAGAGAGGACCAGCGATCACGGAAGAGGAGGTTGGGAGCGGCAGGGAGAGAGAGAGAGAGAGAGAGGAAGCGAAAGAGATGGAAAGAGGGAGAGAGAGAGAGAGAGAGAGAGAGAGAGAGAGAGAGAGATAGAGACAGAGAGAGAGAGAGGAGGAGACGAAACAGCAAACAGTGACCGACTCGAATATACGGACACATCGCCATATAGTGAGGCGTGGATGGGGCAGCCATCGATTGAAATGGCCAGCGAAAGCGGGCGTGACCGTCATAACTAAAGCTCTATTGGTAGAAGTGAGGGAGGGGGGGGGGGGGAGACGCAGGGAGAGAGGGAGAAAGCGGGATCTGGAGATGCACGCAGCTGGGTGAATGATTGATGGGCAGACGCGGAGGAGGCGCCGAAGAAACCTGGCGCTGGGCAGGCAAGGCAAACGAACGCGGCAAAACAAACGGGATGCCCCCGCGCGCGGCCAAGCGCAGCGGAGACGTGCTGAATTGCACTGCAAATGAATTAACACAACTTGAAACCGATTGGCGTCACCACAGACGCGCGCAAAACACATTCACTTGCCGACCTTGCCAGCCACGGCACTCACCAACTTGCGACAGAAGCCGGCAGGGTAGGTCTGCGATGCCTTGAGGGATTGGCCGCTGTGGACTTTGGAGACCCATCCATCTTTGGCCCACCCCATCCTTAGGAGCTCCCAGGGTGTTTGCGTTTGGTGACCTGTGTCAGTGGCGCCTTGTTTGGTGTCCTCTCGAGGGCCTTCTTGGACCGCCGAATGTCTGCTATCAGAGGCGCGCAACACTGATCTGGCAACGTGGTGAAACAGTCTAGAGGCTTCAGGCTGGGCGCCCCAAAGGCTGACAGATACGTGAAAATGCGTGTAGCCTCGATGAGCTCCAAAACAGAATCAATGGCGATGTGCTTGTACATCATGTTGTTGGCTGGCTGCTCCACGAACGCCCGCGCGCCCCTGGTCTCGGCAACAAAAATCACCCAAGACCTTCGGGCGCACCGCGGCGTTGCATGCCCCAGCCCCATCCTTCCTCAGCAAAGCCCTACCTAGCCCCAAGAATGTCAACATCCGATTTGCGCCGTGGCATTAGAAGGCAAACCGGGCACGCCCCCCTCCTGAAGTGCGTCGACGTCACTTTCCTGGGGGCGGGATCGGGTTTGCTGAGGGAGAATGGGCATAGCGCGTCTCTAACCAGATCTAACCATCTCTAACCCCCCACCCGCAGCCCTCTCCTGCCCTGCCCTCCCAGTCCTGACTTCCTCGTCCTCCTCCTCTCTCATGCCGTCTCTTTTGGCTACCCAGGGACACTAGCATGGTGGTATGGTTCGCCTCCAGGACGTCTCGCCGAGATTCATTTCCAAATGTGTTGGAATACGGTCGTTTTGTATGGCCCGTGCTTAGATGTATCCAGGTGCTGCATTGGGGGCTAAAGTGGATGCACCCTCCGACGACCGCTGTCGTGGCCAGGAATGCTGCGCATAGCATCCCCCAGAGAGAAGTTGCGTCTTCGTGATCGCCATGTTGTTAATCAAATGCATAAGCCGTGAGCCCCTGATCATTGATCACAGAGTGCGTCGCCCCGCCCTGTCCAGAGAACATCTCTAGAAACGAAGTGCCGCGATGCATCCCAGGGACAGCTTTCCATGCAGCACCGATTGGCCTCTGCAGCATTCTGAAAGTGTCCGCAGAATCTCTCAGCTGACCAGGAATGCCAGCGGCAACGAGATCCCGCTCCGTTGATTTGGCCCAAAAGTAGCCATCATCGTGGCGAGGATGTGGCTTTCTAGATACCTTCCCCATCGAAGCGCAAGGCATAGCGTTGGCGAGCATCGTCAGCGCCTAGAAACAAGGGAACTGCATGCTGTCGAATTGCTAGAAATCCAGCGCGATACCTTGAGAGCACCTGCTAGCTCGAAAAGGGAATGGCACCTGAACTCAAGAGTGCTGCGGTGGGCGTGCTGGTATATGTCCCGAAGTAAACTATTCAGACCTTCGTCCAGAAAACAAATGTAAATGTTGGGAGAGCCGTGCAACCAGATCCTCGGAAGGTCTTGAAACTGTTCGTTCGAACCCCTCGCCCTGGCCCCTCGTCTCGATTATTCTCTGCTTGGACCCAGAACCAATTTTTAGGGGGGTGTCCCGCCCGCCTGCCCTTCCCCCTATGTCCCTCTGCCTACCTGCCCACCGGGCTGCGCGCCTATTGCCTCTTTCGGGGGCCAGTCGGATTGGCGCCTGGACGCGCTGCTGGGCCACCTGCAGGCTTTCGGCCGCAGGAGGGGTCAGGGGTGGGGATGGTAGGGAAGAGGGCAGATCGAGTCATATTCACCCGCTTGCATTTGAATTGAAGGAGCGGGGTGGGAAGGAAGGAGTTGACAAGGTGGAGTTGAGAAGGGGGCTGATGCCCCACGTGATGACGTAGTCGGGGCGGCTTCGGTAGGGGCAAGAGCAGGAGTGCATCAGACGGAGTAGAAGGAGGATGGGTGAAGGGCGACAGTTTGAACGACAACAACAACAGAGGGTGGGCTCCTCCAATATTGATTTCATGTTTGGGAATCCGGTTCGCCAGGCGGCGCGCCTGGTGGTGCTTGGGCGCGAGAGCAACGAGCGCTGCCTTCGCGCATCGCACGTGAATATCCATGTAGTGCTTCATGTGATGCTGCACGTCAGGCGGTACAACTACAGGGCATTCACGCATGAGTTTCATAAAGCTTTGTAATGTTGCGCCAGCTTCCAGAAGATGCGGACCGAACACGGCGCTCCCCCCCTTCGTTGGCAGTACGTCCATCACGAAGTCCAGCATGAGAGCCGACTCGGCGGCGTCCAGGCTCATCCCGCACCCAGGGTGGTTTGGGTCCTGGAGGTCCACAATCAAAAATTGTTCGGCGGTTTACAAACGACCCCGCAACACCATTGTTGGTGCCCTGCCCAATAGATACGTTTGGTCTTCGAAGAGAATCCGCGCCGTTGCGACGATTGTACCGCTGGCCAGCCCAGGTTAGACCCGAATTCACCCAATGCGTCCTGGAGGTCATGCCCCTTCGTTTTCCCCAGCATCTTGATCGTCAAATGGTGCAGACGTTGGTTTCTTGGAATGCCCTTCGATTATTGCCAGGGTAACAACTCATCGTGCAAGCGCATGCAACCAGACTCTACGATCCACGCGTCCGCCCCAATTATCCGCCAAGGGTTTTCGAGAACAGGCCGCCACATGCATGCGGACACGAAACCTAGCACCATCCCCCAGGCGCAAGCAACGCATAGCGTCTATAGCAAGACTTCGCGCTTGAGAACTCCCCAGCCCCGGGCAAAAGAGGGGGCACCTGTGCTGCGCGGAGCCCAAGCAAGCGCCACCCGCCCCTACGCGCGCGGGCCAGAACGTGACGCGGCGCAAAGGAGGTCGAGAATACTCCATGCGAGCGATGTCAAAAACCAAATCTAAAAGCTCGAGGCGGTCGCACAGCTTCAAGGCGACGCCATTGATAACGGCATCTCTGCCCACTGCCCTGCTACGAAGCCGGGTTCCCCCCTGTCTGTTTGAACCGCTTGAGGGAACCACGTAGTTGATTCAACTGATCCCTGTTGGCAATGTCTACAACTACCTCGCACCTCCCGCCTGCCTCCTCGTAGCCCTCGTGGGGGCGAAGAAGCCAATGAGGAAAAATGTGTTCCTGGTCAAACATTTCCGAATGTTCACATTCGCAATATTGATAGCAATTGTGGTTCTGGCTCCACGGAGCCAAACCCAGCGCTCGAGAATGTTCGCACCAATCCCCCTCGATGAAAATTAATGCCGCGGTGTGCGTCAAGTCTGATGCGTTTGGGGCCTGCGTCGCTGGAAACTATTCGCCTGCGTGCGTGACTATTGCGCGCCTGTCTTCAGCCATGCGCCTCAACTGCCACTGGGCGCACTTCAAAAGCGGAAATGTTGAGCACCGCGCTCTGCAGCCGCGCGCGCGCTCGTCACTGCGGCGCAACGTGCAGGGCATAATCCTCTTAGAGGATAGAAGGTTTTTGAAACCAAGCGCCTGAAACTGAATCTGACCCCCCTGCTGCGCGCGAGACATACCTGACCCCGTCCACGTAAATGCCGATGGGGACGGGGCGCGGTTTGCCAGCGCGTTCTGCCTGCAGAGCCAGCGGGTGCTCTGCGTGCGCGGGGATGTCCAGGGCACATTGGTCGCGGTCGCCTGGGGGTGCATTCAAGCGCTGCAGCACTGCGGGGTCTGACCTCAATTCTTCCTCTAGAACCTCGTGCCCAAGACGAACTGGCACACTTCCTGTTGTTCTCGTAACCGAATGGCTAACGTTCATGGGGGGCCTGCGCGGGATACAAGTGATCCACGACTGGTAAAACTCGATCGAGGTGTAATTGGTATTTCCCCGACTGGAGCCCTTCAGGGCGAGCGTATGCATCGAAGCGCCCCCTTGGACATTGGCCTTGCTGCGCAGATCGCGCAGCAAGCAGAGATGTTGCGCGGTAATCCTGCACGAGGCGTAGAGACGAAGAAACGCATGGAGTAGGTCCGCGCCCGCTCTCCGCTCATCGGCCGAAGCGTTTCCCCGGGAGGGCGGCGTGGCAAACGCGCTATGTTCGGCAATCCGAACGCCATGTACCACAACAGCAGCAGCGCGGACACATGCAATCGCCAGAATCACGCCGCCCCAAGGCCCATCCCCACCATCGTTCCAACAGCCTCATCAAATTCAACGGTGGCCTGGCCCCACCCCCACCCCTAAAAAAAAAAAGCGGGTCGCTGCCGCGGCGAGGGCCAGAACGGGGAAACCGGCGGAGGCAGAAGGGGCCGGGGGGGCGGGGCAAGGTGGACAGCGAAACGACAGGGATGATTGGGAGGAGGAGTCGAGACGATGAGATGGAGGTGGCGAGACCAGCAGGATATGCTCTGCATTGCGTCGTTGCCACTGCGTAGCGACCCCCCTTGCAACGCAGGCTTGCCGTGAGCACTGCTTCGTCGCCAGCTGATCGCCGACTGGCCCAACTCGAAACAAGCAGAGCTCGCGCGAGCTACGAGCAAACAGACAGCGCGGCCGCGCATTGCAATCGCTGGTCCCACCCTTGCATGCGAGGAATATTCCCCCCCTCCCCCTCCCCCAATCGCCCCCCCTCCGACAGACCCCCCCCCCTTCCCTCCGCCCCCCCCCCCCTCCCCACCCCCCTCGCTGCCCGTCTCCCGCCCCCCATCCCCCCCCCCCGTCTCCATTCCCGCCCTCGCGCTCCTCGCCCAGGTGGCGACTCTGGCGCCCCCGATCGACGGCGACGCATCAGAGGCCCCGCTCGCCCTGGGTTTGCCGGGGGGATGAAGGGGGGGAAGGAGGGGCAAATGACTGAAGATGAGGGCGGGAGGGGGGGGGGGCGGAGGAGGAGGAGG
>CAUYUJ010015194.1:762585-964863 GCA_963575745.1 Prorocentrum cordatum | reverse complement strand
TTCGCCCGGCCGCTCGCAGGCCTGCGGTTGCGGGCGGCCTGGGAGCCGTCGCATCCGCAGGCCAGCGATGCTGACGAGCTGCCGCTTAAGATGCGAGACGCCGCAAGCCTGCCGCGGCCGCGGGGCGCAGCTGCATGCCTGCGCGGCGGGGGGCCAGCAAACGCCTCCTCGATGTCCACTTGCAGCGCTGGCCCTGCCGGCCCTGGCGGCGCCGTGGCCGACCCCGAAAGGCCCAGCAAGGGAGCAAGCCGAAAGCGGCCATGGACCCCTTGCGCGATGTCCAAAATGGACATCCGGGCTAAACAGCCCTGCCAGCAGAAGAGAAGGACCGCGAGGCGGTGGAATATGAGGCAGGAGCTGGACGAGCAGGACGAGGATCAAGAGGGCATGGAGGAAGGAAGCAGGAGAGGCGGAGGCGTAGAGAATGAGCAGCACCAGCAGCACAAAGAGCAGGGAATCCAGGACGGTAGCGAGCTCGATGGAGGAGGAGGTGGGGGGGGGGGGACAAAGGCAAGAGCGGGGGGCAGGAGCAGGAGCGGAGCAGCAGCAATATGAGAAGCAAGGCAAGCACGACTGCAACGCCGTCGGATCAACACCGCCCCCCCCCCCCCTCCTCCGCCCCCTCATGCGGCTGATGCCTCTCCACCTCCTCACCCGTTTCACCTCCGTGCCCCTAACGTCCTTCTCGCCAGCCTGTCCTCGATCATCCTCAGACGCCTCCCCCGCGCCTGTGCCGCCCCAACGCGACGCTGGGGGGAGGGGCTGCCCGCGCGCGGCGGGGGGCCGAGGAGTGGGCGACAACGCGGCACCCCGCGAAGGGAAAGAAGGAGCGCGCGCGCGACGGCTGAGGCCGCCCGCCCCCCCCCCCCCCCACCCCCCCCCCCCCCCCCCCCCCACCCCCCCCCCCCCCCCCCTCCCCCGCCCCGCCCCCCTCGCCCCCCCGACCCCCGCCCTTCGGTTTTTGGCCCAGCTGGCGGAGCGCCCGCGCCTCGGCGGCAGTCGGCCGCCGCCAGCCGCCTCGGACAGCGCGGGGGCGGCGTCCGCGAGGAAGCCGCAGACCTCGGGGGGGGGGGGGGCGCGGGGCCGCGGGGCTGGTCGGCGAGCACGGGGCAGGGCTGGTCGGCGAGCACGGCGCAGCTGGGCGCGGCGAGCACGGGGCAGGCCTGGTCCGCGACGATGGTTCACCGGGCGCTCCGACGTGGCGATCCACGAAAACACCCAGCGGATCTGACGTGTCACCTGACGGCGGAACCTCAAAACACCCCAGCGGATCCGACGCATCACCTGATGGCGGAGCCTCAAAGACCCCCAGCGGATCTGACGCATCACCTGACGGGGTCAGAGGCTCCAGGGGCGGCGAGATACTGCAAGACCATGCAACCTTTAGAGGACTCGTCGGCACCATCGACGTCGGAGACAGCGACGGAGACGGCAGCTCTGTGGGAATCGACTGATTCTCCGACGGCACGTCCGTCGGAGAAGGAACCCCCTTCGCGCCGTCAATCTTCTGGGGCAACTCCTCCTTCTTCGGGGTCGGGGGCGACTCCAGCCGCCGCGTTTTCACTGGTGCCGACCGCGGCGGGGAAGTTGGAGGTGGCGATGCACTCTGAGGTTCAGTGAACTCGGGCGTCTCGAGTTATGTGGAGCTTCCTGCCCCTCGCTGAGCCTCCTCCATCTGCGGCGCAAGCCATGCCCCCCCCCCCCCCCCCCGCTGAGCCGACGTGGGCTACGGTGACCCCAGCGGCCTCGACATGGCAAGCGGGGGGTGCGGGGTAGTCTCCGCCTCCTCCTCCTCCTCCTCCGCCTCTTCTTCTTCCTCCTCCACCTCCTCCTCCTCTCCATGCCCATCCCACCGCCGCCCTCCCCGCCATCCCCCCCTTCTGCCTTTCTCCTCGTGCGGCAAGCTGGCTGAAGAGAATGAAGATAATGATGGCTGAAGAGTGCAAGAATACTCGCGTGGATACCATCGTGACACCCCCATCAAATAAACTACGCTACACCTGACCCCCTGCACTGAAAACTGCGGCTGAGGGACCCTCGCTGGGACGCAAGAGTTCACGAGCGTATAAAACCTGTAAGACATACACTTGCGCGTGAAAATATTTGGTGTACAATTCATTTATACTTGGGAATTACATGGGAAATCATCAAACATTTTCTCGTATTGCTGGAATTTATCGCAAGTAATTTCGCGGGCCGTTTACTTGATATTGATTCTGTATCGTTCTACAGGGCCGCTCAACGAATGTGAGATCGATTGTGAGATCGATAGTGAGATCGATGGTGAGATCGATAATCAGATCGATCGAATGGAACAGATCGAGTGAGATCGATTGCGAGATCGATCGAGTGAGAACAATCGAGCGAGACCGATACTGAGATCGATAGTGAGACCGATCGAGTGAGACGTTGGTTCCTCCCCCCCGAAACTCCTTATCACCCGAAGGGTAGTCGTATAGGTATGTATGTATATGTATATGTATATGTATATGTATATATACACATGTCTGTATATGTGTATGTCGGAAAACGGAACGGAGAGCTCCCCTACCGAGAAATCGGTTTCGGTTTCGTGTTCGTGCGTGCCGTGCGTGCGAGGCGAAACTGCCTGGGCGGGCGAAGAGAAAGTCTCCTCCGGCTGAGGCGCGGCCGGACCAAATGATTCCTTTCCGGAGGCCGGTGGCCCGCAGTGTCCCGCCGGTGTCCCGCCTCCGACTGAGGCCCGGCGGGACCAAAGGATTCCTTTCCCGGGGCCGGTGGCCATCGGTGTCCCGCCGGTGTCCCGCCGTTGTCCCGTCGGTGTCCCGATGATGATGATGATGATGATGATGATGATGATGATGATGATGATGATGATGATGATGATGATGATGTCGATGATGATGATGATGATGATGATGATGATGATGATGGTGACGATGGTGCCCCGATGATGGTGATGATGGTGATGATGATGATGTTGACGAGGTTGATGATGGCTGCGGGCGTGTTGATGATGTTGATGATGTTGACGATGTTGGCGATGTTGACGATGATGATGTGCCTGTGGCGGAAAGGCTGCGGGCGTGGTGCCGGGGGCCCGTGGGTGCAGCGCTCTATGGGGCAGGTGGTTGGGCTCTCTGTCAGAATAACGTACACTTCGTTGAGAAGATGGGAGTTTAATCATATTAGGGCTTTCCTGAACATGAAGAAAACCAGTGAAACGGAGGGAAATCACGAGTACAACCGGCGCACCAACCGGAAGATGTATGAGAATTTCGTAAATTACAAGTTGGATCCGATTTACGTGGTCTTGAAGATGACGTTCAATTGGGCGAAGATTTGGTGGACATTCAAGTCAGACGATGGCGCCAGACCGCTTTATGACTACATGAATTGACGCCCCGCGGCCACTTGGGAAGAAACGAGGACTCTGTGCAAGAAGCGGGACTACAACAACCTTACAGGGTGGGGACACCAGCACAGCGGCAGGAGACTCTGTTGGGAAGACGGCCTGAACAGCTCATTGCCGCATTGGAGGCGGTACCTTGGCACACTTACCGGAAGGACTATTTGAAGAATATCACGTTGGAGTACAATTTGAAGACGGAGGGCCTCGCTGGTTTCCAGCAGACTCCCAGACCAAGCAATTTTGCACATGGACGGAAGAAAAGAAAGTGCTCAGATCTGGAACCGGCGAGTGGCGGTTTCTTAGCCTACGACCAATGGGCCGTATCGGATTCATTGGGCGGTAATCTTTACAACACGGTTTTGGCAGATTGTTTGTGGGAGAGGCCCCACACACTCGAATTCGTAGCCGACAACGAGACACTCGTGAACAGAGTTTCTGGAATTGCAGCGGCCGGAGACGCACACAAGGACATAATAGCCCACGCGATCGGTAACATCTCAGAGATGATGGTGGGGCATAATTGGAGGCCCAGGTGCACCGACAGCAGCCCCATCAAGTGGTTACGAAGGGAGTTCAATAAAGAGGCCGATTATGTTGCCAACCTCTGCATGGACGCACGGGAGGACTTCGAGCACGTCAACACGGAGTTTCTGAACATTCACATGGGGAACATCGCGAATATACAATGTTGGAGCGACGGGGGACACCGCCCAGAACATGGAATCTCGAGCTTCGCGTGGGTAGTCAAAGGGTGGGTCAATGATCACGGACCACGTATCCTTGCAGTCGGAGGCGTATTTCAATCTTACAGTGCGAGCAGCAGTTAAGAGGTAGAAGCAAAAGGTCTCGACAAAGCTACGGAGGTATGCTTGGGAATCATCAGTGGCACTATCAATACTACCAATACCAGCCAGAGGTGTTCAGCAAGTAGCGGTAACAAGGGCGCCAAGTCTTTCGAGGCCCTGGTGAAGGAGTGATGTGGCAGGTTCCAGGGCAGGCTCGGTGAGATTGACCTCAATGCCGATTGAAACAGAAACATAACAGATGTTGATGATGATGATGATGGTGATGATGACGATGGCCATGGTGGTGATGATGATGGTGTCCCGGTGATGATGATGTTGATGCTGCGGATGTTGCTGGTGATGATAATGATGGTGTCCCGATGATGATGATGATGATGCGGATGGTGATGATCATGATAATGTTGATGATGCTGAGATGATGAGATGATGGTGATGCTGATGGTGATGAAGGTGGTGAGGATGGTGTCCCGATGATGATGGTGATGATTAGGTTGATGATGATGCTGTTGATGATGATGCTTGTGATGATGATGATGATGGTGTCCCGATGATGATGATGATGCTTGTGATGATAATGATGATGATGATGGTGTTGATGATGACGATGCTGGTGTCCCGATGATGATGGTGATGATGATGAGGATGATGTGGTGATGATGGTTTTGATGATGGTGGCCCGATGATGATGATGCTGATGTTGATGATGATGATGATGGTGTCCCGATGATGATGATGCTGATGATGATGATGATGATGGTGGTGTTGATGATGAGGATGATGATGATGGTGACGATGGTGATGGTGTCCCAATGATGCTGATGATGATGTTGCCGATGATGATGATGATGATGATGATGATGATGATGATGATGATGGTGTCCCGATGATGATGGTGATGATGTTGTGCGTGATGATGTTGAACTGATGATGATGGTGGTGGTGCTCCGATGCTGCTGATCATGATGGTGTCCCGATGATCAGGATGTTGATGATGATGATGATGATGATGATGATGATGATGATGATGATGGTGACGATGATGGTGTCCCGATGATGATGATGATGATGATGATGATGCTGATGATGATGATGATGACGATGATGATGGTGGTGATGATAATGGTGGTGAGGTGATGATGGTGTCCCGATGATGATGATGTTGATGACGATGATGTTGATGATGATGAGGTCAATTGTGAGATCGATAGTGAGATCGATAGTGAGACCGAATGTGAGATCGATTGTGAGATCGATAGTGAGATCAATTGTGAGATCGATAGTCAGATCGATTGTGAGACAGATCGAATGAAATAGATCGAGTGAGATCGATTGTGAGATCGATCGAGTGAGATCGATCGAGCGAGACCGATAGTGAGATCGATAGTGAGACCGATCGAGTGAGACGTTGGTTCCTCCCCCCCCGAACCTCTATCACCCGAAGGGTGGTCGTCTAGGTATACATAGATACACATACATATGTATCCTATACACATATGCATATACATATACATCTACGAATACACATACATGCACACATATGTATGACTGGGGAGCGATGTCCAAAAGTGATGTGGCTAACAATCGCGGGGCCTTGAATTGCGCCGAGGCGACGTTGAGGACACCAGATGTCATGGACATCACTGTAAAGGCGCCGCCCTCAGCGAGCACGAGAAGTACACAAATGGAAACCATCGGGGGTAAAGACGCGAAGCTCCCAACCATGTGAGATGGAGAGGACTGTGAGAAGGGCCTGGGAGAGGAGCAGCACGCGGGGGTGGCGAATGATTGCGGACGGGGATGATCACCAGCAAGACCAAGACAAGGAATTGACAGAGTGTGGACAGCGTGGGGTAATGATGACTACTTGTGATCTCCCCACTGGCAAACGGACAAGGATGATTCGTTCGCTGCTGTCGAAGGGTGGCGGGGCCGCCCCACACAGAGACCCCGCTCAGCTTAGTTCACCCGACAGAGCCAAGTTCTGGATGGAAGAGGAGAGGAGGAAGAATGTGAACACCGATCCACACAAGAGAAATGATGCGGTTGTCAGGGTTCGTAGTTCGTGATGTGTGCGAGTGGCGACGACGACAATCGGGACTACTGAACAAGACCATCGTAACTTTACGATTCGAAGGTAGCATGCTTTGTCAAGAAAGCGCTGCCTTACTTACCATCAATTGTCGCCTGTTTGATACTCATCCCTGGCTAAGGGCGGTTCAATGATCGCGAAAATGGAGGTCACGAAATCGTACCACCTGAGCCGCGCGGGCGCTGGAGGTGAAGCCTTTCGATCGTAGAGCGCTGGCGAACCCGTCTGCGCGCGACACCTTCCCCCCCGCGATAGAGCCAAACAAATGTCATCCGCGTGTGTGAATGGGGGGGCGCGCTGATGGTAAAACCATTTAACATTGAATCCGGAATCGGGAGATCGGATCGAATCGGAAAGAGCAACGGATCGGGCCGGATCGGCACGGAGCCCAAATCGAATCGAATCAGCCTCGCCAACGTGCACAACGGCGCCATGCGAACACTGGACCGCATCAGATCGTCGGCAAATCGTCAAAATCGAATCGAATCGGGCCAGATGAAATCGGCATCAAATCATCAATCGGATCGAAGTTCGCCCTGTAGCGGCAACGGGGAAGGGCGGCGCGGCTGGCAGCTAGCACCAAACCACGGACCTCGCGGAACGCTTGCAAAGCTGGCGCAAGCAGGCCCCAGCGGCAAACACAAACCATCACAACCCACCACAACCACCACCACAACCACCACCACAAACCACCACACCCCCACCACCATCACCACCACCGCAGCCACCATCACCAAAACCCACCACCACCACCACAAACCACCACACCGCCACAACCACCACGACCACCACCACCACATTCCACCACCACCACCACCACCACCAGCATCACCAGCAGCAGCACCACCACCACCAAAACCACAGCCCAACACCACTACCACCACCACGACAAACCACCACGCCACCACCAACACCACCGCCACCACCACCACCACCACCTCAACCCACCACCACCGCCACCACAAACAACCACATCACCACCATCACCACAGACACCACCACCACCACCACAACCGCAACAACCCACCATCACCACCACAACAATCACCACCACTATCACCACCACCACAATTATACCACACCGCCACCACCACCACCACCACCAACACCACCACGACCGCCACAACAACCGCTACCACCACGCGCAGCACAACCCAGCACCACCACAAACCACCACACCACCACCATAACCACCACCACCACCACCACCGCGAACCACCACACCAGCACACCAACACCACCACCACCACCACCACCACCACCGCCACAACCACCACCACCCCACAAAAACAACCTACCACCGCCACCACCACCATCACAAACCACCACATCACCACCACCACCGCCAACACCACCACCCACCACCAAAACAACCTACCACCGCCACCACCACCAGCACAAACCACCACATCACCACCACCACCGCCACCACCACCAGCACCACCTCAACAACCCACCAACACCACCACCACCACCACGACCACACACCACCACACCACAACCACCATCATCACCGTCACCACCCCCACCACCGCCACCGCCACCACCACCACCACAACCCACCACCACCACCACCACGACTACAAACCACCACACCACCACCACCCACCACCACAAGCACCACTACCACAACCAACCACCACACCACCAACACCACAACAACCATCACCGCCACCACCACCACCACCCACCACCACCCACCACCACCACAACCAGCACCACCACCACAACCACCACGACAAACCACCACACCACCACCACCATCACCGTCACCACCACAACCCACCACCACCACCACAACTATCACCACCACCACCACCAGAAACCACCACACCACCACCACAACCCACCACCACCGCCACCACCACCACAGCCCACCACAACCGCCACAATAACCACCACCAAGTGAAGGTCGCTGGGGGGGCAGCGTCGCTTCCAGGGCCAGTCAACAGCAATCCTTACGGCCGCCCTTCGCGAAAAGCTCTGATCTCAGGTTTGCTCTTGCCGGCGATTGGGCTGCTCAGGCTTGCTCTTGTCCTACAAAAGCATTGCCCTCTCCTCCGTCGCCCCAGAAGCACAGATCGCGTTCGGTGCCCCTCAGCGAGCTTCAAACCACCAACACCAACACCAACACCAACACCACCAACCACCACACCACCACCATCACCACCACCACCACCACTACCACCGCCACAACCACGAGCACAAGCACCAGCACCACCACTCCCCACCACCACCACCACCACCTCACAGAGGCCCCAATAGACGCTCGAGAGGCGCCCAGGAAGCTTCACGAATGCATGTCTGGTGCCCCCGAAAACCCTCCGACGAGAACCCACGAGGCATCCATTAGGACATTCGTACTCTGACCCAAAACCAAGGCATGGTGGCGGTGCGTCGTCGTCGTCATCGTCGTCGCCGTCGTCCTCGTCGACGCCCCACGCCGCCGCCAGCCGCCGCAGGCGCCGGCCCAGAAAAAGAAAACGTCGTCTTCATCGACACTCCCCGCCGCCGCCGCCAGCCGCCGCCGACGCCGGCGCCGGCCCGAAGGGCAGGGAGAGATGAGGGGGGGGTTCGAAACCCCCCTCCATCACGGAAAAGGGGGGGGTTCGAACTGTAGATGTGTAAGCTGCTCATGCTCTGCCATGTCTACTGCTCTCTCGCTACTGCTGTGGGGAATTCGATGCACGTCTGAAGACTGACGAGTTTGGGTTCGTTCGAGCCTTCTCGTTTGGGCAGACCGTAAACCTCCCTCAAAGTAGTATCCACAAATATCGCACAACGTTTCCTAAGACAAACGTCGTCCACCCCAGCTGATCGTTTGCATGCGTATGTCGATACGGTTGATGGCATGGTCGTGTTGCCACGACGTTGTCCTTGTTCTTGGGCCATCGCGTTTGCAGTTCAACCCAGCTCAAGCCCTGTCGCGTCGCCACGACTTCGACTTTGGAAAAATAATGCCTTGCGCGTGATGGAAGCCGAAACGGACAACGAGGGAACCGACCTAATCGGTCGGCTAAATGTTCTCTCAAGCTCGCCCCAGGGCCACAACGAACAACGAGGGAACCGACCTAATCGGTCCGAAAAAGTCCGCTCAAGCTCGCTGGCTGGGCTGCTGTCTACAATCAGTCAATTGCCTCGCGGTGCGCTCTACTATGCATAGTTCTTCATTTTGCCGAAGACTTCACTGAGTCTCTCTGATTCTGTAATTGGGGGGCTGAAGAGTTCAATTATCCACCCGCCTCCTCCACGTCCTTCAATGACGTCTTAATTCCCCCATAGCCTGGCGAAGTTCTGGTCCTGGTCATGATGCCAGCATGCCGCCCGCGGTGTTCTTCGCGAGCGGACCAGCCGCGGTGTTCTCCACGAACAAGCCGTCGGCTATATCACGAATCGGCTGCAAACCGCGATGTTGAAGCGCTCGCTGAGCATGTTCCATTCAGCCGAACCCAGACCGCCTCAGGCCATCAAAAGCTCGGTAAAAGCGCAAAGCTGGAAGTCTGAATTTGGGCGTGCTGTCACTGTAGAACCATTCCCTTGAGGCGCGCTTGCAAATGCGGTGCGTTGATGTTTGCCTGCAGGAGGGCGAGTACCATAGTACCCCCCCGCACCGCAACTCAGACTCCTTCCAAGGAGGCAGGGGTTCCATGCACATCTGCCTCAATAACCTGCACACCTCTGGCGCCATGGAGGACGTTGCGCCCGGCCGCCAGCCAGGCCTTCCAGATGGGGGGGTGCCCGCCCGCGGCGACCTCCGCGTGCTTGACGCCAAGCAACAAATTAGAATGCGCGAACAGAGCGTCAGGGCACGCGCGCGCGATGTCGTGCATCTCCTGGGCGTTATCGTAGCTGTCGAACGTCTTGTTGGCCACGCTCTTGATCTCCATTTCGATGGCCGCCTCCGCCTCCGGACACTTGGCCTCGCGGGAGTCGAGCTGAACTCCGCGATGCACCGCGGCGCAGCCCCGGGCGGCCTCTGCACTGCAGTATTCGAGCTTGTCCACGTCGTCACCCATCACCTTCAAATGAGCTGCGAGTCGAGTGCTAGGCCAACCTCGTCCGGCTCCTCGAATCCGCCCCCAACTGTGGAAGGGGCCCCTGGATCTCCTCGTCGACGCTGGGCGTCTCGAACATAAATTCGGCGATCGTGGCGTCATCGGAGCGGGCGCCTCCGGCGGGGCCCGCCGGCGCAGGCGCCCGCGCGTCGACGACCTCCGCCTGCGCCTGCTCCGAGTCGCCCATGCGCGCGCGTCCCCCCAGAACGCATCTGGGCCCCTCCTCGTGCAACGCGTTCCCTGGGGTTTTACTCTGGAGACGGCGGGCCTTCGCTGTGCTTCCCCAGCAGGCGGGGCAAGTGGCCTCCAACGTTGTCGTGTATTCACCGCGCGCCTTGCAACTTTCAGCTCCCGGGGGCGCCGGCGCTTCTTGTTCGGGCGCTCCCTCGCGCGGCGCGAGGAAATGCCGCGCCACGTAGGGCTTCGCCGCGGCCTTGCTGATATCCCAGATCGGAAAGCGAGAAGAACCAGAGGGGAACTTGACGTCGCGCGCGGTGCGAAACGAAATGACACCTCGGCGCGCGAACGGCTCCAGCCTCAAGAACATCTAGAAGTTGCGGGCGCCGCAGCCCGCGAGGACACCGAGTTTGTCTCTCGGCTCGAACTTCGCCAACGTCGTGGCGCCATGGGAGCGCGGCTCCTTGGCGAAGAGCACCAGGCGTCCAAAGGGGTGCAAATCAAGGGTGCCCTCGCATTCGTTCTTCAAGGTGCAAGGCGCAAGTCTTTCACCGTGCCCAATTCGGTTCCAATGCTCGGTCCGGAACGCTGCTGCCGGAGAAAACCACTGGTGTGAGAATCCAGATTGGCAGCAAACGGCGCGGGCCGCTTCCCCGAAAATTCGGCGCCGGCGCTCTTTCCGGCCGAACGTCTGCAATCTTCTGGGGGCGCGCTGTGAGATGTCGATGGTGGTGCGGCGACAAAACGCCTCGAAGCGCCCGGCGCACTCCCCGCCCCAGTCTGGGCGCGCGGCCGCGATGGGCCGGATCAGAAAGGCACGCGGCCGCGAAGGAGTCAGCGACGGCACTGGGAGTCCTGTTGCCCGGGCACGCATAGCGCAAAATCCGAATGCTCGTCTCGGCCACGGGCCCCACGAGATCAAGATGGAACCGATTGCCACATGCTCGAACTCGAACAAATGTTTCAGCCCCCAGGCAGGTGCGCGCGATCTGAGCGCAGTTGCAGACGTCGCAGTCTGGATGGGCCGGCAAGTGCATGGGGCCGTGGCGGAAGAAGTCTCGGGGGTCAGGGCCGACCCATCTGCGCCAGGCCTTCTCTTGGATCTCCCCCTTCTCCCTGGTGGTGTTCTCCTGCCTCGACTCTGCGGTCCCTTCCTGCTTCTGCTCCGGGATCCCCTCCTCCTTCTCCTCGTCGAGCTTCTCCCCCTCCTCCTTCTCCTGCGTCGCCCTGGCGGCCGTCGCGGCCGGGCTGGCGCCGCGCGAGCTCGGGGCGACGAGTCCGAGCGCGGACGCGCGAGCATGGCGCTCATTTGCGCAGAGGCATCGCGACTGCATCGGCAGGGCCTTCCTTGGAACCTAAGCGCTCGCACCCGCAGTCGTCGCGGTTGAGCGCGTCGAAGACGGAATCGATGGAGATGCGGCGGCGCTTTCGGAAGTGCCGCAATGCCTTAGAACGCCCAGCTGCGAACGCGCGCTCTGCCACCTCGGCGCCCCCGCACATCTTGCGATTGGTCTTGGCCTCGGGGGAGATGTCCTCCAAGGCGCCCATGGGCGGTCATCCGATGTCTTTCAAGCCGAGCGCGCCCGCCGTGACCTTGTCCGCCCCAGTTGCCGCAGCGGCTCCACGCGGGCGCTTGGTTTTCCAAGCAATTAATGCTCGAGTGCCGAACTCCCCGACGATTGCAGCATCGGCCTCTGGCGCCGAAGGGGAGGCAAGCCTGTCTCCGCCGCGGCCCGCGTCAGCGCGTAGGAGGGCGCTCGAGTTCACGACCCGCGAGCCCCCAACGAACTCCAGCAGCGCCTCCGGGCAGGTGTCGAGGCATGCAAAAACTCGCACAAGGGCTTGGTTACATGGTTTGGACCACTGGGCGACGCATCTCCCGAGGGCTGCAGCGGACACGGCAGTCTCGAACCTAACGCGCCGCAACAGGTACAACAAGCCCCCGCTTCGTGACGGTGCGGAACTAGATTGGCTTGGCACGTCGGACTCTTCGCAACCCCCCAGCTCGTTGCGGTCAGTCTCCGCAGCCGGAGTGTTGACTTTGCGCAGCTTCTCCTGCTTCGCTCCGGTCTTGAAGTTGTCGACGATGTACCTGGCGTACTCGTTCTGGCCGATTGTCGATTTCCTCTCGGTCCCTTGACGGGGATGGAGCTTCAGTTTCATTCCCAAGAAACGACTTGCAAGCACGGGCTCGCCCATGTCGAAATCCGCACTGGACAGTTCCTGTTCCAGGATGACGCACGGCAGTTGGCTGGTCTCCCCGACTGGTTTCTCCAACCTTTTGGGAAGTGCTGGCGGGGAAATGATTTTCCACCCTTAACGACGGAAACCAGTACGGGGCAGTCAGCCTCGACCGTGGCGGTGAGCTGGCGGCCCTCGACGCCGACCAGCGCGGGCGCGTCGAACTCGCCCCACTTCCAGGTGAACCGTAACTTGTGATCGTTGATGAGTTTGCCAATAGCTGCGACCTCTGGGGCTCCAGGAACATGGATAGCGTCGAGGTTTGCGCTGCTGTCTGGCGCGGTGCGCTCGAGCAGCTGGTTGTTGGAAATAAACCCACCTTCCTCCACCTTCACGTCGCCCTGGACGGCGCTGACTGTGACCGGGCGGCTGAGAGGACGGACTTGGGAGTCTCTGCCAGCGATGCGCCAGGAAGCCCCGCGACTCAAGAGTCGCGAATTGCTGTGGCTGGACCTGGTTTGGGCTCGCATGCCATGCGCCTGCTTGACGGCTGCGCGCGCGGCTCGGAACTTGCGGAAGCTCTCGATGTCGGCCGCGCTGGCCGGCGGAGCTGCTGAGGAGGCTGACATTGCCGAAGGGGCAACCGAAGCAGCCAATGGCAACGTGGAAGAAGCTGACGAACCAGCAACCAGCGCATGTAGCGCCATGTGCTCGGCGGCCAGCCCGGGCGGGCGCGCTGGCTGCGCGGCCTTGCCTTTGTACGAAGGCGACTCTGGTTTGCATGATCAATGATATGTGCCATGCCCTGGTCTGCCACAGTGGTCGCATCTCTTCTTCTCCTCTGGCTTGTCGCTCCTCTTTTTATAATTGTCATTGTCCCTTGCCTTTGTCTTTATCCTTGCCCTTTCCCTTGCCGCCGTCCTTCCCCTTCCCGTCTCCAGGTCCTCTCGAAGCGAACGCTTTCTCCATCGGCTTGGCGAGTGTCGTGCTGGCCCTCTGTTCCATGCGCAGCCGCTCGAGTGCAGCCAGAAAGTGTGGGGGAGAAGCGCCCTGGACGAAGTCATGCGACGCGAGGACGGGGGCGATCTTCGTGTTGGAGTGAGACAAGTAGCGGGTCATGCTAGTGATCATGCCGTCGCTCGGGAGATCTGGCGTGTCTTGGAGCTGCAAAAGAATCTGGCGGATCTTCAAGATGATTGGCTCTACGTGCGCCGTGTCGTTGACCGGCCTCGTGGCGTGCAGATCGTTGAGGAGCATTTGGCGGCGACGTGGGCCATGAGTCGTAAAGTCCGCGTCGACCACCCGGAACGCCTGGCGACAGGACCCCAGACAGACTCGCTGCTGAATGGTGACCACGATCCTGCTCGTGTCCTCGTTGCTTCTGCCGGTGAGCGTGCTGAGGATGGCGCCGTAGATCTTGGCGCCCCCACGTCTCGAACGCAGCGGGCCTCAAACGCACGAGGTCGGCATCATACATCTGCGGGTCCGCTATGGCTGAAAGGAAAACAACAGTGTCCTGTGGCCGCACAGGCGAAGCGATGATGTTGGCCATCGCCGATTTCCTCCAATTCCAGTCGGACTGGTGGACTGCGCCCAGGCTGATACGATCAGCCTCTTTCACGGTCTGGTGTTGCACGGGCGCTGAGGTCGTTGGCGAAGCTGCCGCCCCAAAGCTCTCGATCAGTCTGAGCACGACGTCCAGTGGGACAACGGGCTGGTCAGGCTGAACTGTCGTTGCAGGCTGGGCTTGCCGTTCGTCCTCATCGCAGTCCTCCGAAGCAATGTCTGGAACAAGCAAGTTCTCTCCAACGACCCCTTTGGCCGTTTGCGTCTGCGCGGCAACCTCTGGAGGTCGCGCCTGTGCCTGTGGCGCGCGGGCTGCAGACAGAAACGACGTCAGCTGCTAAATCGCCCCCCCGATGCTGGAGGTGGCCCGCGTGGCTGGCTCAGCCTGGGGCGTCGCGTACTGCGACGGCGTCGTCAAAGCTGGCGGCACCACTGGTGGAAAGAGCGGCGCCGCCGAGGCGAAAGGATTCGCCTGACTCGGGGGCAATGCGAACGGACTTGCCTGCACGGCCGGATGACGTTGCTCCAGCGTGGCGAAGGGGTTCACGGACGTCGGCCGATCTATGGAGAGCATCGGGTTGAGCGACTGCGCGGGTTCCACGAACTACGACAGAATGGGCTGCTGCGACCACAGCGTCTGGGAAGGCGGCCATGGCGCCCTCGAGCCCACCCCTGAGCAGAAGGCAGCACCGCGGGCGCAGGCACCAGCGGCATCGAACTCGCCGAAGATGATGGCCACGGTCCTTGGCCATACGGCAGCGCTGGAATGGACGTAGGCAACGCCAAGTGGGTGGCAGGCTGCGCGTCTGGACTTACCTGGGACTGGCTCGCAGCCAGGGGTTGGTTCAAGGCCTGATTTGGCAAGATGCGGCCAGCTCGCACGTCAGTCATCAGCGTCTCCTCCATGACGAGCCGCTGCGTAGTCCTTGGGCTCAGAACCTGTGGATGTGTATGCTGCTCATGCTCTGCCATGTCTACTCCTCTCTCACTACTGTTGTGAGGAATTCGATGCACGTCTGAAGACTGACCGGTTTGGGCTCGTTCAAGCCTTCTCGTTTGGGCAGGCCGTAAACCTCCCTCAAAGTAAAATCCCAAATTATCGCAGTACGTTTGCTACGACGGATGTCACCCGCCTCAGCTGATCGTTTGCATGCGTGTGTCGAGGCGTTTGATGGCATGGTCCTGTTGCCACGACGTTGCTTCTCGAGCCATCATGTTTACAGTTCAAGTCAGCTCAAGCCCTGTCGTGTCGTCACGACTTCGGCTTTGGAACAAAAATGCCTTGCGCATGAAGGGGGCCGAAACGGACAACGACGGAACCGACATATTCGGTCGGCAAAGTGTCCTCTCAAGCTCGCCCCGGGGCCGAAACGGACAACGACGGGAGCGACCTACTCGGTCCGAGAAAAGTCCTCTCAAGCTCGCCCCAGGGCCGAAACGGAAAACGAGGAAACCGACCTACTCGGTCCGAAAAGTGTCCTCTCAAGCTCGCTGGCCAGGCTGCTGTCTGCAGTCAGTCAGTTGCCTCGCGGTGCGCTCAAATATGCATATTTCTTCAGTTCGCCGAAAGCTTCACTGAGTCTCTCTGAATGTGTCATTGGGGGACTGACGACTTCAATTCTCCACACGAAGCCCCCCATTTCAATCCAGGGGGGGGGATCCGGTTCCACCTCCCCCCTCCAAGCGCCGACAAGACACGCTCTTTCATGTATATATATATACACGGTGAATTACGAGCCACCTGCTCAATGTACAAGCTGACTCGTTCGATGTGTGTGTATGCATGCATGCCTGTAGCGCGCACACAGGCTTACGATCAGTAATGCGCGCATGTCTTGCCTAGGATTTCTCGCCTTCACCTTCATTATCGCCGTCATCGATGATCTTGAGGACGACGACGACCTCGACGACGACGACGTCGACGTTGAAGACGACGTCGACGACGACGACGACGATCACGACGACGACGACGACGACGGCAAAATTCTCGACGTCGACGACCTCTACGAGGACGACGACCACATCAACCTCGGCTCGCGAAGTTGCGCAAGTCATCGACAAAGCGATCGCGGCAGCAGCTGCGCTGATGCAGAGGGCGCAGGTGGCCGAAGAGGAAACGAGGATAGGACGACCTCCGACGATCCCCGAACCCCGACGATCCCCGACGGTCCCCGATCTCCGACGATTCCCGATCCCCGACGATCCCCGATCCCCGACGATCCGCGACGACCCCCGACGATCCTTTATCCTCGACGAACCCTTATCCCCGACAATTCCCAAGATCTCCGACGATCACCGACGTTCCTTGACGTTCCCCGATCTCCGACGATCCCCGATCGCCGATCCCCGACGATCCCCGATCCCCGACTATCCCCGGCCCCCGACGATCCCCGACGATCCCGGCCCCGATCCCCGACGATCCCCGACCCCCGACAACCCCTGACGACCGACGATCCCCGAAGATCCCCGACGACCCCCGACGATCGTCGTCGAAGTCGTCGTCGTCGCGGCCATCCTCTGCGATCGCCATTCGTCGAGGACGCGAGGAGGGAGTTTCAGGGATTCTGGAGGATTCTTGGGGCCTGGCGGCCGCGGTGTACAGGGCGGGCGATGCGGTAGTTCCAGGGAGACTGCGGGAATACTGGGGCCTGGCGGCAGTGGTATGTAGGGCGGGCGGGCAAGCGAGTCGGGAATGCTTCTCTTCTTCTTTACGTAATGCTTAAAAATCCCAACCTGCTGGGTGAGGACTGAGGACGATGGAGGATGGATGGACGATGGTGAGATGGATGGTGATGAGATGGTTGGACGATGGATGGACAATGGATGATGGACTGTGGGCTTGCAGGAGTCCTGTCAGCTGTGCCGATTGTGCCAGTCTTGGTGGTCCCTTGGGGCCCTCTTGGGCCGTCTTGAGGCCCTCCTGGGCCGTCTTAGGGCGCTCTTCGGGCGTTCGTTTACCGTCCGGGGGGGTATGCATTCAGGGGCCGTCGCGGGGCCGTCTTGGGCCGTCCAGGGGTCCCTGGAAATCCCAGGACGGGGCCTCCGGAGGGACCCAAGACTGTCTGTCAGGACCCTCTTGGGCTGTCTGGGGGATCGTCGGGGATGAACCCCCCGCGCATGGCCGCTCCGCTGCGGACGCGCGCGCGCGCACGCGCCCCCCTCGGGACTTCCCCTGAGCCGAGAGAGCTCTACGTGCGCAAAGATTTGACGTCTGACGGTACTGGTACGGCTGGCACATCTGGCACAACTTGCGCTCCTGGCACAACCAGCGGAACTGGAATACGTACGTGCGTACCTAGCACACCTGGCACACCTGGCACTGGGGCACGGCTGACACACCTGGCGCAACTTGCGCTCCTGGCAGAGCTGAAACAACTGTGGACACTGGCACACCTGGCACAACTTGCGCCCCTGGCACACCTGGCAGAGCTGAAACAGTCCAGGCTTGGGGATCGTCGGGGATCGGAGGTCGTCGGGGATCGGGGATCGTCGGGGATCGGGATCTTCGGGGGTCGTAAGGGATCGTCGGGGATCGGAGGTCGTCGGGGATCGGAGATCGTCGGGGATCGGGGATCGCGGGGGAACTGGGGATCGTCGGGGATCGGGAATAGTCGAGGATCGTCGGGGATGGGGGATCATCGGAGATCGGGGATCGTCCAGGCCTGGGGATTGTCGGGGATCGGGGGTCGTCGGGGATCGGGGATCTTTGGGGATCGGGGGTCGTTGGGGAAGGTGTTCCCATCTTCGCACGCGATACTCACCCATTACATCTCACCCTACACCCACACCGCAATCCACTTACGTACCCACACACTTGCCGACAGATCGGCCAAGACGCCCAAGACAGCCTCAAGATGGTCCAAGAGGCCCCCAAGACGCCCCAAGAGGCTTCCAGGAAAGCCTCCAAGAGGGCTTGGCGAGCGAGCGAGCGAGAAGCCGTGCACGTCAGAGGAGCATTGGCAAAAAGGGGGTGTGAAACCACAGCGAAATGCGTTGCGAAGCCTCCGGCGTCGCTGGCTCCATGCACAGGGAAGGCTTGCCAATCTCGTCAGCAATTCCTCCCTAAAATCAGTCATAAACATCAGCCGCATAAAACTCGCACACCAAAAACAATCAAACGTTCTGCCCTTGATGCCACAAGGCGTGCAACGCTTCCTCGCCGCCGGCCGTCCGGCAAGCAAGGTCGTCCTCTGGCTTTTTTATATGTTTTTCGTGTTTCTGTTTTTTCGGCTTCCCCACGCTCCGAAACATCCCAAGAAGCTCCAACGATCGCCCCGAAACTGCTTCAGAAACCCCAAAAAGGGCTCCCTCCCGGCCAGAGGGGCACCCCTGACAGCCCAGGAGGCATTCAAAAATACCCCAAGGGTTCCAGGATCGCCCCAAGAGGGGCCTCAGAGAGGGAGTACGGACCAACATTTCCAGCGTCCCGCTCAAAGAGACCCCCAGGGGGATCCAAAAGGCCCCCAAGAGGCCCCCAAGAAGCTTCCAAGAGGCCCTCATGCAGCCCCCAGAGGCCCCCCCAAAGCCCCCAAGACTGCCCAAGAGTACCCCAAGATGGTAGAGACGCCCCGACAAAGCGGCACAGCGTCAAACGGACAACACGGGAACCAGCAACGTGTGCCCTATAGGCATGCTCTTCTTTGCTTTTTAAGGGGGCCTCAAGATAGCCCAAGAAGCCTCCAACACGGCCTCACAGCCCAAACAAATCCCGGGAGAGCCCGGGACGAGCCTCCGGAGGGAACCAAAGTCGGCCTAAGAGGACCCCTGGACGGCCCAAGACGGCCCCAAGAGTGGCACAACTGGCCCCATATGTTGTGACGACGTCCGTCACAAGATCCGAAGAAGCACAAATCATTGATTTCCCTTTGATTATTGCAGGATTTCCGCACTCTCGCCGTTTCAACCTTCTGTCAGCTCAAGACGGCCCAAGAGGCCTCCAACATGGCCCCACGACGGCCTGAGAGGCCTCCACATAACTCAGGAGGCCTCCAAGACGGCCTCAAGACAGCCCAAGAGGGTCCCTGGAGAGCCCAGGACAGACCCAAGAGGGCTCCAAGCTGGCCGTAAAGGGCCTTCAGAGGGACCCAAGACGGCCTAAGAGGACCCCTGGACGGTGATGATGAGGATGACGATGATGACTGGAACAACTGTGGCACAAGAGGGCTCCAAGGGAGCCTCCAGCAACACCCGAAGAGGCACAAATCATGGATTCCACCTTAGATTTTTGAAGAATTTCCGCACTCTCTCCTTTTCAACTTTCCGCCGGCTCAAGACGACCCAAGAGGCCTCAAAGATGGCCCTACGACGGCCCCAGGGGGCCTCAAGATGGCTCAAGAGGCCTCCAAGACGGCCTCAAGGCAGCTCAAGAGGGCCCCTGGAGAGCCCAGGACGGACCCAAGAGGGCCCCAAGCTTAAAAGACTTCCAGAGGGGCCCAAGACGGCCTAAGAGGACCCCTGGACGGTGAGGATGAGGATGACGATGATGACTGGCACAACTGGCACAACTGTGGCACAAGAGGGCTCCAAGGGAGCCTCCAGCAAGACCCGACGAGGCACAAATCACAAATCATTGATTCCACCTTAGATTTTTGAAGAATTTCCGCACTCTCTCCTTTTCAACCTTCCGTCGGCTCAAGACGGCCCAAGAGGCCTCCAAGATGGCCCCACGACGGCCCCAGGGGGCCTCAAGATAGCTCAAGAGGCCTCCAAGACGGCCTCAAGATAGCCCAAGAGGGTCCCTGGAGAGCCCATGACAGACCCAAGAGGGCCCTAAGCTGGCACTAAATGGCCTCCGGCCTAAGAGAACCCCTGGACGGTGACTGGTACAACTTGCACAGCTGTGGTACAAGAGGGTTCCAAGGAAGCCTCCAGCGAGATCTGAAGAGGCACAAATCATTGATTCCTCTTTGATTATTTGCAGGGTTTCCGCAAACTCTCCTTTCCAACCTTCCGTCGGCTCAAGACGGCCCAAGAAGCCTCCAACATGGCCCTACGACAGCCTAAGGGGGCCTCAAGATGGCTCAAAAGGCCTCCAAGACGGCCTCAAAACAGCCCAAGAGAGCCCCTGGAGAGCCCAGGACGGAGCCAAGAAGGCCCCAAGCTGGAACTAAAGAGCTTCCAGAGGGGCCCAAGACGGCCTAAGAGGACCCCTGGACGGTGATGATGGGGGTGACGATGTTGACTGGAACAACTGGCACAACTGTGGCGCAAGAGAGCTCCAAGGGAGCCTCCAGCAAGACCCGAAGAGGCACGAATCATTGATTCTCCTTTCTAAAAAGAGAATAGACTCTACCCCCCGGAGTTATCGCTACCCTATCGCTACCCCTTTCGGGTATGTAAATCATATACATGATTCTGAACACATGTCCATCCTAACTATGAATTTACACTATCCCAGGGGGGCCGGTATCGACCCCCCTGAGGTTCCCTTGTAAAAACACTATGCGGTGACATTTTTGTTCTAGCATATTTTTTTTTCGCGGATCCCTTGCGAAAAAAGTCGAAGTGCACACGTGCGCGGTGTCGCGCGCATGCCGAAATCCTTCAAAACTTTCGGTGCCGGAAGGATTTCGCAATCGAGTTTCCGAAAAACATGCAACACATGGTTTCGCAACACTGATTTGCTAAAAAAGCTTCCGCGCGTCTTGCGAAATCTTAAGCAAACCATCGGTTCTTCAAGACTTACACAAAATGCTATTAAACGGGCTTCGCGCGCGCGCATGTCGAAATCTGTCGAACACCCTTGCGCGTGTGCCGTCGCGAGAATCCTCTGCAAAAAAATGGGACGAAGTGCAGACGCGCGCGTCGTCGCGCGCGTATGCCGAAAACCTTCAAAGCCCATAGGTTTCAGAAGGATGTCAAAATCGTGTGTACAGAAGACCTACAAAAACACAAGGTTTCGCAGCACGGATTTTCAACAAAAGCGTGCGCGCGCGCTCTTGCGTCGTCGTCGTCGTCGTCGCCGTCCTTTCTTCTCCGTCGTCGTCGTCGTCGACGTCGTCGTTCTCTGTCTTTCCTCGTCGTCGTCGTCTTGGCGTCGTCGTCATTTCCGTCGTCGTTGTCGCCGTGGTCGTTGTTTCCTCTTCCCTCGACGTCGTCGTCCGTCGTCGGCGTCTCGTCGTCGACCCTCCTATTTCGTCGCCGTCGTCGTCGCCGTCGTCGTCGTCGTCGTCGTCGTCGTCGTCGTCTTCCCTCCTCCCTCGTCGTTGTCGTCGTCGGCGTCGCCGTCCTCCCTCCTGCTTCGTCGTTCGCGTCGTCGCCGTCCTCCCTCCTCCCGCGTCGTTGTCGTCGTCGTCACCGTCGTCGTCCTCCCTCCTCCCTCGTCGTCGTCATCTTCGTTGGCGGCGTCGCTGTCGTCGTCGTCATTGTCTTCGTCGCCGTCGGCGTCGGCGTCGTCATCGTCGGCGTCGTCGTCGTCGTCGTCGTCGTCGTCGTCGGCGTCGTCATCGTCGTCGTCGTCGGCGTCGTCGTCGTCGTCGGTGTCGTCGTCGTCGTCGTCGTTGTCGTCGTCGAAGTCGTTGGAGACGTCGTTGGTGTCGTCGTAGTCGGTGTCGGCGGCGCCGTCGTCGTCGTTGTCGCTGTCGTCGTCAGCGACGGTGTCGTGGCCAGGTGCCATGTGGTACCTACCGTCATGGTCTTGTCTTAAGAGGTGTTGTGACCAAGTTGCGGGTGGGAGGGTGGGATGTTTGCACGAGCAGTGGAGAGGACAGCTTCAAGACGGTCAAAGTGGATTCCCTCTTAGATCGCTGAAGGATTTGAACCTTTTCAACCTTCCGTCGGCTCAAGACGGCCCAAGAGGCCTCCAACATGGCCCCACCACGGCCCAAGGTAGCCTCAAGATGGCTCAAGAGGCCTCCAAGACGGCCTCAAGACGAACCAAGAGGGCCCCTCGAGAGCCCAGGAGGGACCAAAGATGGCCCCAAGCTGGCCGTAAGGGCCTCTGGAGGCACCCAAGACGGCCTGACAGGACCCCTGGACGGTGAGGATGAGGAAGACGATGGTGTCTGGCACAACTGGCACAACTGGCACAAGAGGGCTCCAAGGGAGCCTCCAGCAAGACCCGAAGGGACACAAGTCATTGATTCCACCCTTAGATTTTTGAGAGATTTCCACACTCTCGCCTTTTCAACCTTCCGTCGACTTAAGACGGCCCAAGAGGCCTCCAACATGACCCCACCACGGCCCAAAGGGGTCCTCAAGATAGCTCAAGAGGCCTCGTAGACGGCCTCAAAACCTGGAGAGCCCAGGACGGACCCAAGAGGGCCCGAGGCTGGCCCTAAAGGGTCTCCGGAGGGAACCAAGACGACCTAACAGGACCCCTGGACGGTGAGGATGAGGATGACGATGATGACTGGCACAACTGGCACAACTGTGGCACAAGAGGGCTTCAACGGAGCCTCCAGCAAGACCCGAAGGGACACATACCATTGATTTCCCTGAGATTTTGGAGGGTTTCCGCATTCCGTCGACTCAAGACGGCCCAAGAGGCCTTCAACATGGCCCCACGACGGCCCAAGGTAGCCTCAAGATGGCTCAAGAGGCCTCCAAGACGGCCTCAAGACGAACCAAGAGGGTCCCTGGAGAGCCCAGGACGGACCCAAGAGGGCCCCAAGCTGGCCCTAAGGGCCTCCGGAGGGACCCAAGACGGCCTGAGAGGACCCCTGGACGGTGAGGATGAGGATGGCGATGATGACTGGCACACCTGGCACAACTGTGGCACAAGGGAGATCCAAGGGAGCCTCCAGCAAGACCCGAAGAGGCACAAATCATGGATTCCCCCTTAGATTTCTGAAGGATTTCCGCACTCTCGCCTTTTCAACCTTCCGTCGGCTCAAGACGGCCCAAGAGGCCTCAAAGATGGCCCGACCACGGCCCAAGGGGGCCTCAAGATAGCTCAAGAGGCCTCCAAGACGGCCTCAAGACAGCCCAAGAGGGCCCCTCGAGAGCCCAGGAGGGACCCAAGAGGGCCCCAAGCTGGCCCTAAAGGTTTGCTGGAGGGACCCAAGACGGGCTAAGAGGACCCCTGGACGGTGAGGATGACGATGATGACTGGCAGAACTGGCACAACTGTGGCACAAGAGGGCTGCGTGCGCGTGCTAGGGTTGGCGCGGCCGCAGAGATGCACCAACCAACGCCAAGCATGCATCGCAATCGCCACCGCAACTTAGTTTTGCAAACATAGTTGCGAGTGGGTGGGTGGGATGTTTGCAAGAACATGGGGTGCGTCAACTCGTTTGAAAACAATTCATTGAACCACATAGATTGCACCACATTGGTTGCACAACGCATATTGCTAGAAGCACACTGTGTGGAGCCCACGCTGGCTAACATTGATCATTGAGATTCGCTGGCCCTATTTTGGGGCCATCAGACTCCCGGGATGCGGTTTCCAACCTCCAACGAATGTGGCACTTCTACCATCTACTTCCCACTGTAAATGGTTACTCTCCGCGCGAGTGGGGGGGGACCGCACACTGGCAATTTCAGCACGCCCGAATCGCGTGCTTTAAATGTCTGAAGGCCCTGGGATATGCAAAAATACGTGAGACTCGCGCCCCCGAGGCAATTGTCCTTTGTAAACTGCACTAGGCGCGCCGGAATCGCCCTCGAGGCCAGACTCCCTTATACATTGCACCAGGTTCGCGCCTTCGATACCGAATCACCCAAAACAAATCCGCCATATTCGTGCTGGCGAAATGAACTTTCGCTTTAAGTTTCGCAGCTCACGAAGCCAAATTCGTTCGTAACTTACGCAAGACACAAGGCGTTCAACAGCGCCGACATGTCCGAGCACAACTACATGGAACTACTTTGCAAAGAATTATGGGGAAATCGATACCGGCCTAGCCGGGTTGCTCTAGTCACGGCAACGACCGTAATGCGCTCCGTCTAGACCACCGCTGTGCCGCAGCTCGATCGAGATCGAGCACCTTGCTTCCAAACATCCTAAGTACGCATCCTCTTCCCCCCGCCTCACCAGACTCACTCACACTCAAACTCAAACTCACTCACTCTGGGACCCACGCATATTCAAACTCATTCGCGTTCAGCTTCGCCCGCAACCAGGCTCACTCACACTCAGACCCACTCACACGCATAATCTTGCACACTCAGACTCACTCACACTCAGATTCACCATCATACTCAGACTCGCTCACCCATGACCACGGCGATGTAGTTGGCCTAGCACTTAGGCATTACAAGGAAAAGCCGCCAGAGAGTAGAACACCAGCCCGTTCGCTGAGATCGCGGGGATGTCTCACGCGAAACGCTGGCGCTGGCTTCCACGTCCTTCATTTTGATGGCCTCATGAGCACAGCGATGTTGCAAAGCACTTGGGCGCGCCAAAGCGCCCAGGCTGTGGTGACATCTCCCATGTAACGCTGGTGTTGGCTTCCCAATGTAGCATGCAACGCATTGGAACACTGGCTCTCACAGCTCAACTCACTCACACTCAGACCCACTCGTAAACAAAACCTGGCGCACACAGACTCACTCACACTCAGTCTCGCAATCATACTCAGGCTCGCTCACACATGACCACCGCGATGTAGCAAGCCTGGCACTCAGGCATGCCAAGGGGGAGCCGCCATAAGGTAGGATATCTGCACGTTCGCGCTCAGACGTTGGGGGCATCTCAAACGAAACGTTGAATCTGGCTTCCCCCGCCCCGTTGGTGTGCCAGCCCACGATTACAGCATTGTAGCAAACAAAACACTTGGGAACCACAAGTGGGGAACCGCAAACGGGGTAGGACACTTGCCCACAGGCGCCCAAATAGTGGGGACGTCCCAAGTGTGATGCTGGTGTTGGCTTCCCCGACCCCTCTTTTGGGAGCCCCGTGATGACCGCGATGTAGCATGCACAACAAGTTGGCACCCGCAGGAGGAACCGCCATGGGGGTAGGACACTTACCCATTGGCGGCCAGCTTGTGGGGACGTTTCAAGCGCAACGCTGGTGCGGGTTCCCCCGACTTCTCACTTTGAAAGCCCCATGATCACAGCGATGTAGCATTCACAGCACTTGGGCATCCAAGGGGAAGTCGCCCATGGGTAGAACATTTGCAGGATTGTACCCAGATTGTGGGGACGTCTTAGTCGAAACTCTGGCTTGGGCTTCCATGTATTTTTTTTGCAAGCCTCATGGCCACAACGTTGTAGCAGCCGTGGCACGTGGGCACCCCATGGGGGAGCCGCCAGAGGGTAGGATACTTGTCCGTTCGCGCCAGGATTGTGAGGACTCCTCAGCCGAAGCCCAGCTTGTGCCTTCCCCGACTTCTCACTGCCCCATGATCACAACGATGTAACAAACATAGCATGTGGGCACTCCAAGGGGCCAACCGCCAGTGGGTAGGAGACGTGCCCGTTCACGCCCAGATTGAACACATATCAAGCACAACATTGCTTGTCGGACTTCAAAGCATTCGTTGTTTTGAAACCTCTGTGATCACCGCAATGCAGCAAGCATAGCATCTGGGTACCCGCACAGGGAGCCACCGGGACGTACGACACTGGCCCGTTCACGCCCAAATTGCAGGAACATCTTAAGCGAAACGCCAGCTTAGGGTGCCCCGACCGATCTCCTTCAGCTCCACAGTAGCTGCGATGTAGCAGTCACTGCTCTGGGGCCCAGCGAGAGGGAACCGCCAGGGGAGTATGACACTTGCTCGTTCGGGCACAGAATTGGTGACGCCTTAAGCGAAACGCTGCTGGTGATGGTCGTGCTGTTGTTGATGATGAGATGGAGGAAATTATAATGAGAAGCCTCAACAGAATTTGAGCGGCCCGTTCTCACCAAAATCCCCCCGCTTCGGTCGACAGTTCCTACCTGTGAAACGCCGCCCAGCCCAGGGTAAGGTCTGGTCGCCTTGGGTGGACCCCGCTCCCAGACTTGAAATTCGTATTGCCTTGGCTGGATAGCTTCCGAGGGCATGCTCCCAACACGACTGACTTAGCGAACAGACCCTGGTGCAACAAAAGCAAGCGCACCGCAAACAGAAAGCACATCCGTTGCTGTCTGGTCGCGGCACACAGATTACATCATGAGGGGGACGGGTGGCTTTGGCGCCACCCTTCTGTGCGCACCGCCGAAATGTTTCGGAAAGTCAGACTCGACATCCCAAAACGCAAACTTCTGTGAGATTTTCTGAGTCGAACTACGGTCTCCACGATCACGCATTTATCTCAGGCCGGGGCCGGAGGACCGCGCCGCATCAACGATGCATCGGCGACGGCGGTCTGGAGACAAACGGGCTCCAGATCGCGGCATGCCGCCGATGCGCCGACCTGCGCGATGGTCCGACCCCAGCTGCTCTGGCCGCATCTGGGAAACTCGCGGCGCTCCCTCTCGCCCCCCCTCCCGCCAGGCTGCTGGTGGGCGGGAGCGCACCTCCTCTCGCCCTTACGGATGACCACCTCGCGCGAGAGGCGGATAGCATCGGGCGCTGCCAAATGGTGGCCCTTGCCCACAGCGGCCCCAGCTACTCCAAGGAGGCCCAAACCCAGACATCCAGCGCTTCATTTTTGTTCGATGCGGGAGCGCCCCTGACCCATCGACGAGGGGGTCCAGCCTTTCATCCATGGTCGTTTGGTGGCGATCCCGATGCCCGAAACTGCCCTCCTAAAGTCGCAAAAGGGCAGCAGTCCGGCCGCCTCGACGTGAGGCGCTGGATGTCGGAGGATGGCCTGCAGAGCACAACCCTCACGAGGCCCAGAGCGCCCCATGGGGGCACCCAAAGGGAGGAAGAACAGGGACAGCCTGGGCCAAGATCGCATCTGGCAACCTCCGAGAAAAGGCGGAGGAGGTCTGGACCAGGAGGATCGGCGAGGTTCGAGGACATCGCCAAGCTGCAACCATAAGAAACGCAAAATAAGGAGCAAAACCCTTCTGGGCCCCAACAGCGCCTGGGTGCATGAGGAGCGCTAGATGAAAACCATGTGAAGGACAGAAAGAACAGCGAGCCCCTTCCGAATCCGAACTGGTCCTTACTTCAGCGTCCTGAGTGTAAAGCGTCGGGTTTGTTCCCAACCATCCTGTGGTGTTGGGTCCTCGTTTTGAAGAGACAGCGCCCCGCGTCCCTCCTCTCCTTCCTCCTCCCCCTCCTCCCTCCTCTCATCCGTGCCTCTGTCTCCCTCACCCAGCACAGCGCTTCGTAGCCCCATAGGGACCTCCACCGAAGGCCCCAGTGGCGGTGTCCACACGCGTCCCCCCCACTCAGCACAGTGTTTCGTGGCCCCATAGGAAATTCCACCGAAGGCCCCAGTGGCGGTGTCCATACGCGTCTCCCCCACTCAGCACAATGTTTCGTGGCCCCATAGGGCGCTCCACCTAAGGCCCCAGTGGCGGTATCCATATGCGTCTCCTCCACCCAGCACAACGTTGCGTGGCCCCATGTGGGGGCTCCACCTAAGGCCCCAGTGGCGGTGTCCACATGCGTCTCCCCCAGCCAGCACAGCGTTGCGTGGCCCATAGGGCGCTCCACCCAAGGCCCCAGTGGCGGTGTCCACATGCGTCTCCCCAACCCAGCACAGCGTTGCGTGGCCCCATAGGGCGCTCCACCGAAGGCCCCAGTGGCGGTGTCCACATGCGTACCCTCCACCCAGCACAGCGCTTCGTGGCCCCATACCAGTGGCGGTGTCCACATGCGACTCCCCCACTCAGCACAATGTTTCGTGGCCCGATAGGGCGCTCCACCTGAGGCCCCAGTGGCGGTGTCCATATGCGTCTCCCCCACCCAGCGCGGCGTTGCGTGGCCCCATGCTCCACGTAAGGCCCCAGTGGAGGTGCCCACATGCGGCTCGCACAGCGTTTCGTGGCCCCATATGAAGCTCCACCCATGGCCCCAGTGGCGGTGTCCACATGCGGCTCCCCCACCCATCGTGGCCCCATAGGGAGCTCCACCGAAGGCCCCAATGGCGGTGTCCACATGCGTCTCCCCCCACCCAGCAAAGCGCTTCGCTGTCCTATAGGGGACCCCACCAAACGGCCCCAGTGGCGGTGTCCACGTGCGACTCTCCCACTCAGCACAATGCTTTGTGGCCCATAGGGAGCTCCACCGCAAGCTCCAATGGCGGTGTTCACATGCTTCTCCCCTCCCCAGCGCCGCGTTTCGTGGTCCAATGCGGAGCTCCACCTAGGGCCCCAGTGGCGGTATCCACATGCGCCATCCACCCAGCACACCGTTTCGTGGCCCGATAGGGAGCTCCACCTGAGGCCCCATCGGCGGTGTCCACATGCGTCTCCCCCATCCAGCACAACGTTGCGTGACCCCACGGGGTGCTCCACCTAAGGCCCCGATGGCGGTGTCCACATGCGTCTCCCCCACCCAGCCCAACGCTTCGTGGCCCCATAGGGAGCTCCACCGAAAGCCCCAATGGCGGCGTACACATGCGACTCCCCCACCCAACGCACCGTGTTGTGGCCCATAGGGAGCTCCACCGAAAGCGATACCTACTGCGGTACTCACACTTGCATCTGGTTGGGTCCTTCGCTGGGCTGTTGTTCGCCCGCGCTGGGCATGGAGAGGCGCGGGCCTGTGCCTCTCGCTGTCCCAAGGCTCTCCTCCGACCTTCCGAGCCCAATGCACCGCCCGAGACCGCTCGGCTGCCGAATGGGCTGAGGCGTAGTAGTAGTACGAACATGTATGATAATAATCGTCGTCGTGTCGTCGTATAAACGAAACAAGCTCTGAATGCGTGACCCACGGCACTGTGATGCAACATGTACGGAAAACGGCCGAGACGACGCAAGCCTCTGGGTCGCGCGCTCTCCGCAAGTGAACCCGACTGTGTCCGTTCGGACGTGCCGTGGAGGCCGTAGCGTCACCAGGGTGCGCATTTAAACAACACGCTGACTGGCCGCGTATTGTGTGCGAAGACATGACATGCGAATCGGGTCGGGAGCGGGGCTTGGACAAAAAGGAAACCAGAGTCGGACAACTGGACAGGGGTTCAGCAGTCGGGGGGGGTGAGGCGGGGGGAGCCAAGGGGAGGAGGGAGGAGGGGGGATGGGCTGAGGGTATCCTTGGGGAGTGGAGGGTTCTGGACATTGTCTCCTGTGCCCCCTTTTCATCCTCCTCCTTTTCCCTGTGTCCCTCTTCCCCTCCTGCTCGACCTCCCCCATCATCAACATCACCACCACCACCATCAGCAACATCATCATCAACATTATCAGCGTCGTCGTCAACATCGTCACCAATATCAACATCGTCGACATAACCATCGTCACCGTCATTGTCATCATTATCGTCATCATCATCACCACGATCAGCTTTATTATCACCACCATCATCGCCATCGTCATTGTCGTCAACACCATCAAAATCATCATCACCATCATCATCACCAACGTTACCAACGTCACCATCAGCATCCTCATCAACATCGTCACCATCATCAGCAGCATCGTAACCACGATCATCACCATCATTAACACCATCACCCTCCACCCTTTCCCCCTCCTCATCATCCTCATCGCCAGAACTATCATCATCAACAACAGCACGTCATCCCCACAGTCACCATCATCATGCTCGCCGCCAAAGTCATCGCACTATCACCACACAGTCACCGTCGTCGACCTCATCGCGTTATCATCACCGTCGTCGTCTCGTCGTCGTCATCATCGCCATCGTCATCGTCGGCGCCATCACCACCGCCACAACTATCACCACTACCGCCGTCGCCCTCAACATCGTCATCAATATTACCACCACCATCAACATCACCACCATCAACATGACCACCATCAACATCACCACCGTCATTGTCACCATCACCGTCACCACCACCACTCTCACACTTTTTCATCATCATCATCATCATCATCATCATCATCGTCGTCACCATCGTCATCATCGTCGCCATCGTCATCGCCAGTGCCACCGTCATGGTTCTCATCCCCGACATCACCATCATCATCGTGACCATCATCATCATCATCGCCATCATCATGGCGGCCTTTGTGTCGACACTCGCGCGCCAGAGCCCGACCCTGGGTCAACGCCGCCCCATCGGGCCAAGTCTCAGAGACCATCACCTCCACACCCCCTGCGGGAGAGACCAGAAGAAACTGGTAGCGGGGCGGGCGACGGCCACGCCCGTGTCACAAGGCTGAGACAGCAGGAAATAGCTGGGGGCAACTTGTGGGTCAAGCCCCTAGGCCCAGGCAGCTGCGGAAACGTTTCTTGCCATACCCCCGCGCAGTGCGGTAAACCAGAGAGCGCATCCATCGCGGCGCCCTTTTTGTCGACAGTCGCGCGCCAAAACAACGCGTGCGCACGTTGGCGCGAGGGCCAGGCGCCCCCCCCCGCCGGCCGCGCCGCGTAGCCGCGCGGCGCTCGAACCAGGCGCGCAGCGGGCCGCCCCTCTGCGAGCCGGCGAAGGCCCCCGCGAGGGGCCGCGCAGCAAAGCAAGCAGCGCAGGCCACTGCTGGGCCCGATCCACGGCGCCACGCCGGGCCCGCAAGGGGGCCACGCAGCGCGGCGGGCCACGGGGCGCTTTCCCGCCAGCGGCAGGGGGGGGGGGGGATTCCGCCCCGAGCCTGACCCAGTATCAACGCGGCCCCACTCCACCATTCCCTTATCGCTTTTGGCAAAGGAGCTGCGCGCGGCGAACTGGAATCACCCGCCGCGCTCGGCCTGAAGGTTCACGCTGCGCATGAGTTACCCAACGGGCAGCGAAACCAAAAACGCACCTCCGCCGCCGCCCTGCCCCAGGATGCTTGAACCGCTGCGTTCTGGAATATTTGGACCGCCCCCAGCTCTTTTGACGCGCAGGTGGCTTCCTGTAGCTTTACAAAAGGTATCGGTGATGCATGTCTGGGCAGTCTTGATGTTAGCCCAGCGCCCTCTCAGGGCAGTTTCATCGATGTCTCTTTCATGCGATGATGATGACTTGCTCCGCCCCTCCTTGAGCCGCGCGGTTGACCCCCCCCCAAACAAAAAACGCGCGCTGACAGCCCGAGTGCCCGAAGAGAGCCTCTGAGAACTTGCGGAAGTCAGGGGGCGCCTGGGCAACCGCTGGGCCCCCTGGGAGGAGCTGCTCGACGACTCGGGCGAGCCGCCGCACCAGGTTTGCGCCACTCACGCTCGCCATCTCCTGCTGAATCAACCTTTGACCAGACTTAGTGAGACGAAGACTGATGACAACATTTTTCCGATCTTGGCGATCGCAACGTCTCGCTTCCGAGTCGCCGAGACCTCGCCCGCCCGCAGCGCGCAACGAAGCGCAACTGGGACGGCGAGAGCGGAACGCGGGCGCCCCGCGTCGTGCACTGCGCCTGCGAAATCTAACGTCACCGCCCGAGTCAGCGGCGGAGCCCGCTCCGCCCATTCTAACTTGCCCCATGCGCCCAGTGTCTCTTCGCGGAGCAGATCTTTGTAGGCACTCTCCCACGTCTGATAACGACGACCGATGAGCTCAAATGCCGCCACGTTACACACCTGCACCTGGTCAACCGTGAGAGCGACCTCCGGCAGCTGGGATAGCAGCAGGTGCCCATCTACTCCCACGTCCGCCGCGGCAAGACCCAGCACCAAACGCCACCAACAATGATGTTGCACCGGCCCCTGGTTTCCTTCGTGGATGCGCTCCGCAACGAAGTAGGCCAAGCGTGGCCCCTCGATCTCCCAGCCCGTGCCGAAGTCCACCTCCTTCATGGCGTGCAGAGCCTCCGCGAATGGTCGACGGAAGCGCCGCATGCCATCGCGCTTCACGGGCAGGATGCGCGAGCCAGACACCTCCACCGTCACTTCCTTGACGAGGAAGTCTTCCAGCCCACTTGAGAGCACCGCGCCGTCCGCGAGAGTGAACAAGCACCGATCGTTGCCGACGTGGGCCCACTCACCCATGTGCGCCGGCAAAGAGTCGCAGATCTTCATTCCAACCCGGCTCTCAGCGGCGACCCACTTGCCCGCGGGCGTCGCGGGCGGGCCGCCCTTGCCAGGAGGCGCGGGCGCAGCGTTCGCCCCAGCGCCAGCGGGGCGGAGACCTTGGCCAGCGCCTCCCCCGTGTCCATGTAGCACGGCCTGTCCTTGCCGAGCGCGAAATGATCGATGCGGTACACCGCCCAACCCCGCAAAGCGGCTGGCAAGGCCCCGCCAGCGACGAACTTCTTGAGCTCTCCGCAAGGCTCTCCTCGAAAATGTCGAACTCCAGCGAGTTCACGACCCAGCTCGCCCCGACGATGTGGGCGAGGAGCAGCCTCTCATGCCACTCCACCACCGCCCCGTCCACGTCCTGGCAGTAGCAGACGAGGGCCCGATCGCCGATTTTCATGTGCTGGACCCAATCGGGCGTCGTTATCTGCGCTGTCCGTGGTGATGATATCAGACGTCACATGGAAGGCGCGGGCACGCGGGACACACGGCGGCCAACGCAGAGATCCGCGGTAAAGGCGCCCACGAGGAGAGGCACGACGTACAGCCGTAGCCAGGCGGCTGTCCAGCCACCAGCGGTGGCCTGCGTCTCGCACTGTCAGTCGCACTGGCAGACACTGCGTGGGGCGCCCCACCAAATCAGCCAGCAGGCAGCACTCGCCAAACACAGCCGCCTCGGGAGCGGCCACCTCACAGTGGCAATCCACGGGGCAGGAAAAATAGGCCAGTGCACGGAGAAAGGGCCAACTCGCGCACGGCAGAGAGGCTGGCCAGAAAAGGGCCGAAGGAGTCCATACACCCCTGAACGAAGAAGCCGGCAAAGCGGAAACACGGATGTCGAGGCCACGTCATTCCCGTGGGGCACAAACGTCATCATCATCATCATCATCATCAGCATCATCCTTATCATCATCATCAGCATCATCATAATCATCCGCATCATCAGGACACTTTTTATCATAATCCGCCGACCCTGTCGGCGTGTGTGAGGGGTTTCTCCGTTCGACTCGTCGTCTCCGTCGTCTCCGCTCTACCCCTCCCAGGGCTCTCCTCCTCAAGCGCGCTACCCAAAGCGAAATTAAACGACGTCGTGGTGGAGTCGAAAGGAACCCCCTTCCCTTTGATCCCTTCCCCGCAGGGGGGGGGGGGGGGCGGGGCAGATGCGACGCCCGCCGGGGCGCACTTTCCTCGAGCGGGCACGCACGGGATGCACTTCCTCCTCCTCCTCCTGGTCCTCCTCTCCTCCCCCTCCTCCTTTTCCTTTTCCTCCTCCTCCTCCTCCTCCTCCTCCTGCTCCTCTCCTCCTTTTCCTTTTCCTCCTCCTCCTCCCCCTCCTCGTCCTCCTCCCGCAGAGGCGTCCTGGGAGCGGGCCCCGAGTCAAAATACCACCCCCCTAGGGCGCATTTTCCTCGAGCGGGCGCGCCCGAAATGCACTTCTTCCTCTTCCGGGAGCACGTCCCAAGTCAGAATATCACACTCCCAGGGCTCACTTTCTTCGAACGGGCACGCAAAGGATGCACTTCCTCCTCCTCCTCCTCCTCCCCCGTCCTCCTCCTCCTCCTCCTGCTCATCCTTTTGGACTTGCGGTCAGGATTGTGCGCGCGAAGCGAAACCCATCAGGAGCAGGGAAAAAGGGCGCAGGACAGGGCCGAAGAGAGACAGCGCAGAGAGCGAGCAATGCACGCGAACGGTCCCGGGAGCCAGCCGAGGCAGGAACGGGGGCCCGACGCCCTGTCAGCGCAGGGGCAGCCTGCGCCACGGGCCCGCGAGGGCTCAGGGCATCAGGCGGAGCCGCGGGCCCGCCAGGGCTCAGGGCTGAGAAAGAAGCGGACATTGCAGAATAAACGGCGACGAAGAGCCCCGAACACCCGACACCAAGCGCAACGAGCCGAGCCCAGCGAGGCGACGAGGGAAAACGAGCCGAATCCAGCAAACACGCCCACTCAGCACACTCGCTAAACCTCAGAGCTGGTGCAAGGGGCTCAGGAAGTACTGGAAGTACTTGGCCCCATGCGCGCGTACCACTGGTCGAAGATCTGCTCGTGCTGGCACAGATCTCTGAAGAACATGCCAACGCCCGGCTGCCCTTGACTCGCTGCGAAGTCGTAAAGCCTGTCGAAGACGTCATTCGTCATGAACTTGCTGTGGTACTGGAATCGTTCCGCTGCCTTGTGGAAAGCATGCCTGAGAACCTGCTTGGTGCTCTTGCCGACGCACTCTAGGTTGCATGGGCGAATGCGTAAGGCCTCCGACCCAGATTTGAAGACCCAACGGTCGCTGCCAGCATCATACGTTCCCAAAACGCCTTCGGTGCCATTGAGGAGCGTGCGGCCCTTGATGCCCGCGATGCGCACTGCCTGACCTTCCAGCAGCACGCGAGCAGGATTTCCCGTCTGAAGCGCCCGCCCCACGGGTCCTTGCTGGTCTGCGTCCGCTGCTCCTTTGGCAGCCCGTTGGCTGTCCTGCAGTGGCTCCGCCTCAACTGTCGCGGCGGCGGGCACCTCGTGCTCCATCGCGGCCGGAGGGGCGACAGAACTCGCTGCGGAATGGCACGAGCTTCCCCCTGCAGAGTGCGCCCGGCTCGGGATAGGCGTGCTGCGCCTGCGCCCGAGAGTGGAGTGCTCGCCAATGCTCTCCTCGAGGATGGCGGCAGGAGTGGACAGCTGCTCGTCCTTGGGCGGCTCGATGGGCGCTGGAGGAGGTGGTGGAGCAGGCGGCACTGGAGGAGGCTCCGCAGCTGGTGCAGCGTGACGGGCAGCAGGTGGAACCAGAGGCCGTAAAGCAGCGGCCAGTGCTGCACCAATCCCGGTGGCCTGGCAGCTTCTGTGGTGCAGGGAGGCAAAAATCTTCAGCAACGTCTGTGCGGCCCGGGCCTGCGCACGCGCAGCCTGCTCGCGCCGAGCGCGGGCTGTGCGGCGGGGCCGACCTGCACGCCAAGGAGGATCCATTGCTCTGGGCGAGGGGGCAAGGAAGATAGCGGCCGAGGGCCGCCTGGCTCTGGCTCGCACCCTCCGTCTGGAAGCGGCCTGAGCCCGGGCTCTGCTCCTCCTCCTTGTCCTACTCCTCCTCGTCCTCCTCTTCCTCCTCCTCCTCCTCCTCCTCCTCCTCCTCCTCCTCCTCCTCCTCCTCCTCCTCCTCCTCCCCCCCCTCCCCCTCCTCCTCCTCCTCCTCCTCCTCCTCCTCCTCCTCCTCCTCCTCCTCCTCCTCCTCCTCCTCCCTCTCCTCTTCCTCTCCTCCTCCTCCTCCTCCTCCTCCTCCTCCTCCGCCTCCTCCTCCTCTCCTCCTCCTCCTCCTCTCTTCCTCCTCTTCCTCCTCCTCATCCCCCGTTTCCTCCCCCCACTCCTAGCCCTTTCGATCAGGGTGGTCGGCGCCGGCCGTCAGGCCGCTCCAATCATCATCATCATCATCATCATCATCATCATCATCATCATCATCATCATCATCATCATCATCATCATCATCGTCATCATCAGCATCATCATCAGCATCCTCATCCTCATCCTCCTCATCATCATCACCACCACCATCATCATCACCATCGTCATCATCCTAATCAGCATCGTGGCCATTGATATCAGCAACAGCACCATCATCATCGTCTTCATCAGCATCACAATCACCATTGCCATCAACATCATCATCAACATCACCATTACGATCAGCACCATGATCACCATCATCATCGCCATCAACATCATAACCACCATCACCGTCATCAGAATCATCGTCGTCATCATCATCGTCAACGTCATCACCGTCATCTTCTTCTTCTTCTCTACACCTTCTGCGCAAGTTGCCGCCCTCCGCCCCCCGTCGCTCTGGATCACGATGTTGGCGCAATTCGGTTTCAGCTTCGTGGTGTACCGTCTGCTCCAGGAACATCTTCTGTCCATAGTCAAGTCGGCAAGGCCATCAGCCACTTTGTTGTCCTTCCTTGTTATCCACTGCACGGGGTCGTCGTCCATTCGGGGTGGTCGCCAACCTTTCCCATACAGTGCACATCATCATCATCATCATCATCATCATCATCATCATCATCATCATCATCATCATCATCATCATCATCATCGTCATCACTATCAACATCATCAGCATCATCAGCCCTTTCACCGTCATCGTCATCACTATCAGCATCAGCATCAGCATCAGCATCACCATCAGCATCAGCATCATCATCATCATCATCATCATCATCATCATCATCATCATCGACCAACCCCTCATCCTTCCCTTTTCGATCCTCTTGAGGGGTGCAGGAGAGGGAGATAGAGAGAACGAGAGAGAGAGAAGGGGGATCGCGGATCGTCTCGATAGAATGGGGGATCGAGGGAACCACCCTCGTTCCATCTTGGGCCGAATTGTCACCCACCCACCACTCACTCGTCAGAGTCGAGGAAAGTACGGCAGAAATCACTACGTCCAGCACCAGATCGGCTAATTAGGCGGTGAATGTGGAGGCAGCGCCTGTGACTCGGCGTCAAGCACAGAAAATCGGCACTCACGATCGAGAGGATCGATCCTCACGGTCGAGACGGTCGCCTCCCAAGTGCTTTCCGAGCAGAAGGTTTCGGAGGATCGCGATGCATCGGCGCCGTCGGCGTGGAGACGTCGAGCTTCACATCGAGCCGCACCGCCGATGCAGCAGTGATGCAGCGCGACCCCATCTACTCGCATCCCACTTGGGAGGCCTGAGCAAGAGGATCAACCCTCACGATGCCCCTCCCCTCGAAACCGCGGCCCACCTCGACGGGCGACAGGTCGTAAGAGAACTTGGCCTGCGGCACCTGCGCCGCGGGCCGCAAGGGCGAATGATCGGTCGGCGGACCCAGCGGCTTCGGCCACACGCCAGCGAGTGACCCCGGGCAGCAGTGACCCTGCGGTGCACGGCCTGCTGATCGTGGCGTGTGATGCGACAACGGCGGCCTGCGTGCTTGGGCTTGGCCCCCCGCCCCGCTGAGGGGACATCGGCTGACCCCCTCACCTGTCCTGGCCGGGCCCATCTTGGGGCCGACATCGGTGCAAAACGCCCTCCTGGCTTGGACTGGCGGGCGTAGACACCGATCCCTGGTCACAAGATCGGTGCGGTCAGGACCAGTGAGTGTAACAGTTGATGCCCCCCGACCCGCGCACCCCTAAAGCCGCACCTCAGACGTCACTGTGCCGCAGGGCCACCCTGTACGTGCAGCCGGCCAGCGGGGGGGGTCAAGGACACAGGATCGAGGTGGATCGAGGTTTTTCGTTGGTATCGATTTTTCCCAAACATCCTGTGGTGTTGGGTCCTCGTTTTGAAGAGACGGTGCCCCGCGTTCCTCCTCTCCTCTCTCCCCCTCCTCCTCCCCTCCTCCCTCCTCCCCCTCCCGCCGCCCATTCTGGCACACCCCTCACACGTTTCGTGGCCCCATAGGGAATTCCACCGAAGGCCCCAGTGCCACCGTCCACATGCGTCCCCCCCACTCAGTACAACGTTTCGTGGCCCCATAGGGAGCTCCTCCGAAGGCCCCAGTGCCACCGTCCACATGCGTCCCCCCACTCAGTACAGCGTTTCGTGGCCCCATAGGGAGCTCCACCGAAGGCCCCAGTACCACCGTCCACATGCGCCCCCCCACTCAGTACAGCGTTTCGTGGCCCCATAGGGAGCCGCGCCGAAGGCCCCAGTGCCACCGTCCACATGCGTCCCCCCCCTCAGTACAGCGTTTCATGGCCCCATAGGGAGCTCCACCGAAGGCCCCAGTGCCACCGTCCACATGCGTCCCCCCCCACTCAGTACAGCGTTTCGGCCCCAGCTCCTCCGAAGGCCCCAGTGCCACCGTCCACATGCGTCCCCCCACTCAGTACAGCGTTTCGTGGCCCCCTAGTGCCACCGTCCACATGCGTCCCCCCCACTCAGCTTCGTGGCCCCATAGGGAGCTCCACCGAAGGCCCCAGTGCCACCGTCCACATGCGTCCCCCCCACTCAGTACAGCGTTTCGTGGCCCCATAGGGAGCTCCACCGAAGGCCCCAGTGCCACCGTCCACATGCGTCCCCCCCACTCAGTACAGCGCTTCGTGGCCCCATAGGGAGCTCCACCGAAGGCCCCAGTGCCACCGTCCACATGCGTCCCCCCCATTCAGTACAGCGCTTCGTGGCCCCATAGGGAGCTTCACCGAAGGCCCCAGCGCCACCGCCCACATGCGCCCCCCCCACTCAGTACAGCGTTTCGTGGCCCCATAGGGAGCTCCACCGCAGGCCCCAGTGCCACCGTCCACATGCGTCCTCCCCACTCAGTACAACGTTTCGTGGCCCCAAAGGGAGCTCCACCGAAGGCCCCAGTGCCACCGTCCACATGCGTCCCCCCCACTCAGTACAACGTTTCGTGGCCCCATGGGGAGCCTCACCGAAGGTCACAGTGCTACCGTCCACATGCGTCCCCCCCACTCAGTACAGCGTTTCGTTGCCACATAGGGAGCTCCACCGAAGCCCCCAGTGGGACCGTCCGAGTGCGTCCTGAAACACCCAATTTGGCATTTTTGCCAAATCATTACAGCGTTTCGTGGCCCCACAGGGAGCTCCACCGAAGGCCCCAATACCACCGTCCGCATGCGTCCCGCATTTTCACCCACCCAGTCGAGAATTTCGTGGCCCCGTAGGGAACTCCACCGAAGGCCCCAGTGCCACCGTCCGCATGCGTCCCGAAAACCCAACGTGGCATCTTTACCCACCCAATACAGCGTTTCTTGGCCCCTTAGTGAGCTCCACCGAAGCCCCCAGTGGGACGTCCGCATGCGCCCTGGAAGCCCAATTTGGCATTTTCACCCGCCCAGTACAACGTTTCGTGGCCCCATGAGGAGTTCCACCGAAGCCTCCAGTGGGACCGTCCGCATGCGTCCCGGAAACCTTACTTGACACACCACTCACCCAGAACAGCGTTCCCCCCCACCCAGTGCAGCGCTTCGTGGCCCCATAGGGAGTTTCACCGAAGAAGATGTTCACAATTGCGGTACCCACAACTGCACATGGTGGGGTCCTTCGCCAGGACAATTGTTGACGCTGGGGTTCAAAGGTCGAAGTTCGACCCAGATATCTGACGCAATTATTGTTACTGTTCCGCCCCAAGGGGCAGCTTATCCGCCGACCCCTTGGGGTTCATCGGCGTGTGAGATGCTTCCCCCTCCCCAAACCCCTCCCCAGGGAGCCCGGTCGATTTTGAGGGGGGGGTCTATCTGGGCCAGCCGGGGTGTGGGGGTACTTTTCAGCAGAAATTCTGCGAGGGGGGCATCGAGGGCCTCAAAACGGGCCACGACGGCCACGCGAGACCTCCAAGACGGTCCAAGAGGGCCCCGGGTCGCCGAAACATCGTCCCAGGACGCTCAAGATGGCCTCCTGACGGGCAAAGATGCTTCCAAGACGCTCTAAGAGGCTTCGAAGGAAGAGGCCTCCCAGGATGGCCCCAAAGGCCAAAATCGTTATTTTCACTCGATTTTCAGCAGGGTTTGTGGCTTTCTTGTCTTTTGGGGCTTCCGACGCTGGAAGATTGCCCAAGATGAGGCCCCCAAGGAGGCCCCAAGAGGCCCCCAAGAAGGCCCCAAGACGGCCCAAGAGGGCCCCAGGACGGCCCAAGAGGGCCTCAAGACAGCCCAAGAGGGCCCCAAGACTTCCCCAAGCGGGGCCCAAATAGGCGACCACGAACCGAAAATTCTAGCTTTCCGCCCCATGAGGCCCCCGGGAGGCCCTAAGGGCCCCCCCAGAGGCCCCAAAACAGCCCCCTAGAGGCATCCAAACTGCCTCGGGCAGGCCCCCGAGAGGCTTCCCACGAGACCCCAACGAACATCCAAGAGGCCTCTGAACCACAACCCAGGCCCGGTGGCGGGATGAGCTGAAAGCCACTATAGATCCGCCGCCCCCTATCGATTCATCGCAGGGGTGCCTGGCGCGCTGGACTTCTTAGGTTTTGGTTTTGGCTATTTTTCCAAAAGAACTCCCCCTGGGGCTCCAGCGCGTCCCGCCGGCCACCAGGAAGGATGCCGAACATTTGCCCAGAGGTGGTTGCAAAAGGTTTTTCCGTTCCAGACGGCTCCAAGATGGCCTCCAAGACAGCCAAGATGGCCTCCAAGCCTCCAATACTGCCTAAGATGCACCCAAGACGGCCTAAGATGGCCTCAAGATGGCTAAAACCCAACAGGCTCCCAAGAGGCCTCCAAGACGGCCCAAGAGGCCTCCAAGAGGTCCTCCAGGACGGCCCGAAGAGGCCAAAAACACAGAATTTCCATAGATGTTTGAAGGATTGTGGTATTTACGCCTGTTCGGCTTTCCGACGGCCCAAGACGGCCCAAGAGGCCCCCAAGGTCGCCCCAAGATCGCCCAAGAGGCCTCCAGGATGGCCCCATGACGGCCCAATGTCGCCCGACGGACGACAGCGATGAGGCTAAGATGTCGGATCCCTCTCCACCGGGTGGTGAACTTCCACTCTTTCCACAGTACGCAACGTCCAACGCTGCACAAATCCAGCACAAAACGTTGTAGGAAGGGATGGGGAATGGGAGATTGGTGTGAGTGATGAACGATACAAGGTGGATCTTGAGCCAAAATGGTTACGACCCATGCTCGTGACCATCAAGCTCGGGGGGTCGAGTTGGGCACTGATATCTGAAAACGCAGGCCTCTAGACTCGATTCACACAGCGCCCCGACAAATAGTGAGCTCGCTAGGTCGAGAAAACCCTGTGGCACTTCTCCGAGCTGGTGGATCGCGCCATCTTGGGAGACGAAAGTAGCCACACTGCTTATTGCTCTGCTGCTGCCGTCATGCCAGAGTAAGCCTGGCGACCCTGGTCCGGCTTGGCTCTGCACACGTGTCCCGCACGGCATGGACGGCCACAGAGAAACGTGCGAATGCTTTGTCCCGCCAGACGTGACGAGCGTCACTCGGCGTGGGACGGCTGAGCAGCACTGGCCTTGACACCACCCTGCAGCTGCCGGAGTTGTCTTTGGGATTCAACTCTGGAACGGCCTCTCTTTCGGGGGTCCTCCCGTCGGCCCTCGAGGGCCCCGCTTTCGGCCGAAAGACGCAAGCACCCAGAACGGAGGAGCTCATGCTGAGCCGCGTTCGTTTTCGCCAGGTCCGATTTCGTCATGCAGTCGACTGGAAGCAACGGGCGTGGCATCCATCGAATCACGCTGCCGACCTCCTGCATGACACCTTTGACGACCGACGATCGCGGCTCGACGATCCGATCGAGAACCGTTCGATAGCTTGCTGAGGGTGTCATAGATTCCCTTAGCGTCCACAGTGCTAAGGCACTCCAAAGAAGAACGAGAGATGAGCTGGCAGTCGTCTTTCAGGATGGCCGCAAAAGGGGCCCACCTTTCCCTGCCAGGTTTCTGACACCACGTCGCCTCTCACAACATCTTCGAACATGAGGTGAAGCCACTGAGCTTCCGCGAGGGCCCCGGAGAGCGCAAGCGTTTCTCCTGCGAGAGTGCTCGCCATTTGGCGCTTGACTCGGCAAGATCTCCTAGCTAGGGGGGTGGCTCTCGCGCGGCGTCCGTGCGCCGGAGCGTTGTCGGCCAGGTAAACCTGCCAAGCTTGCTGAGGATAAACGCAGTCGTCCGAGCCGCCTCCTCCGCAGTCGCTGGCCGTCGCGAAAATGCAGCGGGCGGGGTCGAACTTGTGGATTATGGCGGGCATGCTAGCGGTGGGCCTGAGGTGGTCCACCATCTTGTGTGCCTCGACTAGATCTCGGTCACACTGTGAATTGACTTTCGTCGCTAGAATCGACGCGCAGCCACCCGCCTCAGCCCGGGATTCACGTCCGACCCAGTTTAGCTTGCGAGCGAGGATCCGAAACTCCGCGACCTCCGTCCCAACCAGGGGACTGGAGTGATCCCCACGACGCCCCCGAGACAGCGGTATCTTGCGGACCTGCTCGAGTGCATATTTTCCTGGCCCACCAAGATGCGAAAGGGTCGACGCCACCTGTCCCACGCGGCGAAGCCTCCGACCAATGTATTCAACTCCTTTCTCATCGAGCTTCTCCATTATTCCAAGCGTAAAACGCTTCTCAAACTCGGTCAGATACTTCTGTTGTTGGCCCGGAGGGAAGGCGATATCCCAGTTGTCAACCTCAAGCAGCGCCTCCGCGACCAAGCGACCGTTTTCCTTCTGAGAAAACCAACGTCTCGAGAAGCCTTGCCCCTCAAGGAACTTGGCCGAGGTCTCGCGAAACGCAAGGGGGGCGTCATCCAGCCCGCAAGCGGGAGCTATGAACTCAATGAGAGCCCCGGCCGGAATATTTAAACCATCGCATGGCTCCACGAACACGCGCCCACAAGGTTGCTTGATCGGGCCCGACTGGCAACAGAGATTTTTGATGCCGCCTATATGAATCTCCAGGCCGCACATGAACGCAATCGCCAGGAAAAGCATTGGAGACTCCATGCGCGGCGTAGGAGCATAAACCTGCAGCTCGGCGGCGTCTTCATCTTGATGACCTCTCACGCGCCAGCGTGACTTAGCTTTGGGCCGAGCTCCGACACTGCCCTGAGGCTTCCAACGGCGGGCCATCCGGCTCGAAACCACTTGGCTCGGAAAAAGCTTCCTAAGTTGACGCCCCTTTGCTGGGGCGCGAACCTGAACGGACTTGGCGGCCACTACCCCCTCCCGAGTCGGAAGAGGCAAACTCCCCCCCCTCTTCAGGGTTTCAGACGCACTTCGCACCCTCGATTAGCCAGGAGAGAGAGAGAGAGAGAGAGAGAGAGAGAGAGAGAGAGGGGAGAGAGAGAGAGAGAGAGAGAGAGAGAGAGAGAGAGAGAGAGAGAGAGAGAGAGAGAGAGAGAGAAAAAAAAAAAAAAAAAAAAAAAAAAAAAAAAAAACACGCCCGAGTCTCCGGGCAACATTTCACAATCGGCATTGCCGTTGCGATACTGAGTCCATGTGCCACTCCACCCCTCTTCGTCTAAGGCTTCTTTCACACCAGTGATGCGTGAGACAAGTTCTCCACCACTCATTTCCAGAAGCGCGTCTATCTTCGCGTCATTCATGTCGAGAAAACCCGACACTGGAGCGTCTTCCATGGCCGAGCCTGCGGCCTGCTCCGGGGGGGGGGCCTGGAGCGAACCGCGGACCTGAGTTCCCCTCGGCCCTCGAGCTCCTGGACCTGGGTCCGAACCCGCCCTGGCGGGGTCCCCCTGAAGTCTCCTCCCCTCGTAACAGAGTGACGCATGCTCTGACGCCTCACTCCTAAGTCAAAGGTCTCGTTCCGAAGTGCCGTCCCATCCATGATCGGCCGCGGCCTATTGGACTCCCCACTGGGCGTGACTCTGCCCGGGGCCTGTCCGGCACTGTGGCTCTCGTCCATGCAGGAGTCTGATGCCGGATCAGCATTAACGGGCGCCTGCTGAGGCTCGGCCCCCAGCCGTCCTCCTTCTGGAGCTTGAGAGGGTGGGGGAGGCAGAGAGGAGGAGGGGGCGGAAGATTGGCCCTGGCCGACCTCTGAATCAACCATGATGTAATTGTGAGGTCGTGACTCTTCTTCCTCGTCCCCCCCGTCGGCGCTAACATGCCTGGAGCGGGATAGATCTGTTGGAGGCCTAGTTTCACTCCCTCGACCTGAAACCCCTGAGTCAACCACTTCCTCTGGGATAGAGGGCAAGCCCAGAGGTGGAATGGGTCTCTGAACGTTGCCGCCAGGAGCCCTGGATCTGGCCGGGGGGGAAGAGGGGCCTTTATGGGGGATGCCTCGACCCCCGCACTGTGCCCTGGCTCCCAGGCCTCGCGGGGCGGCGGCCCCTCGGCCGCCGCGTTGACGCCGGCCCCCGTGCGGCCCACTTGCCCCCCCCCCCCCCCCCCCCCCCCCCCCCCCCCCCCCCCGAAAAAATTATGCACGCCAAAATCGGGCACGACCTCGGCCCCCTGGACCTCGGGCGACGTCGCCAGCCTCACTTGTCCTGACGAACATTTTCACAATCGGCTCCTCATGGCGACCCAAACGGCCCCTCCGGACTGGAGAAGAACTAACCGGGGCCCAACCCAGCGGTCGCGCTAAAGCGCGTACGTTTTCTTCCCAGAGGTGTGAGCCCGGCGCCAGACGAAAACCCATTGTCCCGGGTGGACCTCGGCGTCCCGATGGACGCCCCCCTTGGGTGCCCCCGCCAGATTCCGCCGACTTGACGAGCGAAAGAGCTCCTGTCGCACCAAGTCCCGGATGGCGCGCTGGCTGGCGTAATCTGCTGCCGCCGCGCCCTGGTCCCAGGCCGCCTGAACAAGATCCCCCCCGCACACACTTGTCGCATACCGTCGTCTGACAGCATGTCATTGGGTAGTCTCGGGTTGACCCCGTAAACGAATTGAAAAGGGACGCAGCCCCCCCTGTGGAGGTGGGGGTTCTCGGCAGCCACGACCTCGTGGAGAAGAGGCTCTAACCCCGCTCGGGTGGTGATGAGATTGCTTTCGGAGGCTCTTAGTAAAATCTGCTTCGCCCATCCCCCGTGGCGTTCAACTCGGCCACTCCCCCAGGGGCTCTCAGCGTCTATCACGCGCTGAAAGACGCCGAGATGTTCCAGGCCTCTTTCGACGTGACCCTTGAACTCTGCCCCCCCCGCCCTAAAGGACCATGTCCGGGGGCCCGAAAGGCTTGGTCCAGGCTCTGAGAAACGCCCCCACACACACACACAAACACACGCCCCCTCCGCGGCCCCATCGAAAACTTCTGCGATCTGAAGGTTGGTGCCGTGACAAATGCAGTTCAGTGCAGGAATCGAATGCCCCTCAAAGCTAATGAAAAGGTATGGGCGACCGCATATCACCCTATTGAACTGAAATATGCGCGGCATGGCCACTGAGCGGTGTCCCGCAGGCTCCACTTGGGCCTGACAATCAGCACACTCCTATTCGTCCCGAGCGAATCGAATGACCTCTGGGCGGGCGCGCGCTGCGCTCAGAACCCTCAGACACATTTCCTTGCGAGGATGCCCTCAGTTCACATGAACCTTGTGAATCAGACGCTTCATAGGCGCGGTTATCTCCACTTCGTGCCCCCCCTGAACCCCTGGAGGTGCCCGCTCCTCGCCCTCGCCTTCAGCGTCTTCCCCCTGCTCGGAGGCCTGGTCTGGGGGCACAGCGTCGTTTGGGAACGCCTCGGCCCCAACCCGGCACGCCCCAGGATCTCACGCAGGCCTCAGCCATTTCCTCATCAGTGAGAAGACTTTCCTGCTCCTGGATGCTCCTAAGTATCGCGTCCGCGAAGGCCTTGCAAAGTTTTTTTTTTTTTTTGGGGGGGGGCCTGTGACCCTGGTCATGTGACACCCTCAAGTGGTTGATGATCGCGTCCGCCCCTACGCTGCCGCCCTGACAACTGACGAAAATGGGGGCGGGGCCGTTGGTCATGGCCCGCGTAGACTTACGTGATAGAGTCCCCTTGGCCACTGACAGACCGAACCCGCATTGATCTATGACCACTTCCATGACCCCTGGGAGTTTCCAAATCATGTCCACTACACGCAGTCGCCACGACGCGGCGCCGCTCGGGAGCTCAAACGCAAAACGACGACCCCCTTGGAACTGAACCAGGGCTAACTTCATACAGAAGGCCAGGTGTCCGAGAGCCTCCTTCTTCTTTTGCCCTTGAACCTCCAGAGGTTCTGGTGAGGTTCCCCGGGGGAGCTCCCAAATCAGACTGAACTCGGCGCAGGGGGGGCCCAAGAAGATCATCCAGGGTTTCTTGGTCCGAACCAGCTCCACGGTCCTGTCCTGGTCGCATTTCTTCCTGAAGTCCCACCCGGTCACCAGATCGAGACTGCCGCGGGCGCGCGCACCCGCTTCCCCGAGGAGAGGGGCGACCCGAGGTGGGGAAACATATTTCTAGAAGGGACCTCGACCTGAGGTCCAAAGGGACCGTTCGGTCGGTCCTCAGGGCCCGCAGCTGCCCCCTCTCGTTTTTCTTTGTTTGTAAGAAACACCTCGTGGTCATCGTTGCATAGATCTCCCCGCGCTGCACTGGCCCAGGAGAGCATGAAGAAATCCACCCCCCCAGGCTCGGTCCTGGACGCGGGCGTCGCCCCCAATGACAGAAGCGAATCCAGCGCTTGGCAACGCTTGAGCCTTCCAGGAGAAATCGAAAACCTGACGCCCTCGGGATGAGGCAGCTTCCTTTCCCGCAGCTCCTGAGAAGCGCGCTCGCTCATGACCAGCGGCCGTTGTGGTAGGTATTCCATCCGGCCTCCTTCCACTCCTTCGGCTGCTGCTGCTGCTGCTGGAGCGCCTCCTGGCGCCTCTTCTCGGCGGCCTCCTGCTCTGGTCCCGGAGTCCACGGGCCCTCGCGGTCCTGCCTCTTCGACCGTGGGGCCTTGCTCTTGGCGTAGGGGCCCCGCGCTGCCTGTGGAGCTGCCACGTCCGTCCCCGGGAGCGAGATGCTGGCACCCGTGGTCAGCGCCCCCGTCGAGCCGATCGCCGCCTGGCCCGCAGTGCAGAGGCGGCTCGGGTTGCAGAGTGGCGCCGCGCCCGCCACCCTGGCCCGCAGTGTAGAGGCGGCTCGGGTTGCAGAGTGGCGCCGCGCCCGCCGCCATCGGATGGGCCGATGGCCCATGCGTCGGGCATCCCCCCAGCGCTGGCGGCATCGTCGACTGAGGCGCCCCCGCGTTGACCGCTGCCTGCTCGTGCAGCATCGCCTGGGAGGCCATCGCCGGTGGCGCGGTCTTGCCGTCGAGAGGTGCCGTCCCGATGTATGCCCACTGCGATGGGATCACTCCCGGTGGTGCCCCCGCCGCCAGAGGCGGGGAACGCTGGGGCTGCGGCTCTGTCATCCGCTGGCCCGAAAAGACATCCCGCCTGCGGCGCCTGCTGCGGCGCCGCCTGCGCCGGTGACGATTTGACCTCCGTCTTGGGGGGTGAGTCGACTGCGGCGGCTTTGACCCCGGTTGGGTCCGCCTTGCTGCTCGGGCTGCCCTGCGCGATAGCCTTGATCAATCGGCTGGCCTCCTGTGCCTGTCCCTGTGCCGTCGCAGTCGCCGCCATCTGCTCCTTGACGGCGTTCGCGACTCGCTCGGGCCCCACCTGCTGCGACGCCTACGGAGCCATCGCGCCCTGGATCATGGCCTTCATCTCCCCGAACTGGCGCTCGACCATGTCCCTCGCGTCCTTCTCGGTATTGGCCTGTAGCTCTCGCGCCTCCTCGAGCGGGTCGGCGGCAGTGCCCATGGCCTCCAGGTCGCTCTCCTGCCGGCGCTTCGCCGATGATGTCCTGCGAGCGGCCGCGCCTGCAGACCTCTGCCCCGCCTGGTCAGCGCCTCGGCGGCCCTCGCCGCGCCCGCCGCCGCCCGCTGGCGCCCCAGCTGTTGAGGCGCCGCCAGGAACGAGCCTCTTGCCAGGCCCCCGGCCACCATGCTGGGATGGAGAGGCATCGGGGCCCTCTCGGTCCCGGGAGGCGGCCGGGGCACGCTCGCCAAGGCCTTCCACTGCGGATCGATGCCCGCCTGGGCCCAGCCCTGCCCGCACAGCGTGCAGGCCGCGTCCTTCCTCTTGCACAAGCACATTTTCTCCTCCTTGACGGTCCCCGCGGTAGGCTTCAGCTCCTGGTGCGCGACTCCCATCGTGCACCCGCTGCACGCGAACCACTTGCCCCATGAGCTGGCGCCGTAGCCCACGGGCGTTCGAACGGCAAGTCGTTCGGCCAGAAGCGCCTGGCGCGGCACATCGCGCCGAACTCTTCCGCCATGCGCCCGGCCCAGTAGAGCGCGCATCCTGCCAAACAAGCCCATCCCTTCTCGGCCTTGCTAAGGTTGTCCGGCACGCGCGCCCCGGTCGCTCCATGCGCCCAGGCCGATTCATGATGATTCTGCATCCGGTCGGTCATCGTGCGAGGACGCCCCCGAGGGCCTCGACGCCCCCTCTGACCTCCCACGCGCGTCGTCGGCGGAGCTGGTGGCGTCGCGGCCTGCTCCCCAGTCGATCTCTGAGCCCCCGAAGCTGTTGCGGTCGCTGGATTGCCGCGAGCTCAACGGTTTGAGCCCAAGTGCTGCGGAGAAGGTAGACGAGGTAAGGGTCGAGATCGCGGCCCGCGTCGGCCACCTCCAGCCCCGCGCTGTCGAGCACCCCCCGGTCCTGAAACGTCTCGTCCTGGAACTCAGAGCCCCGGTGATCCCCGAGGCGCACGCGCTGCCCCGCGCGGCGTCGGATTTGCCGCCCGACGCCGAACCCCTTAATGAAATAATCTCTAGACCTGAGTCGTTCGGCCCGACTGAGCCCCCGACGCGAACTCCGATTACCTCGGGCCCGAGATTCTCCCAGAAGAACCCGGACCTTCCCGATCGGCCTTCTGTCTCCCGTGGGCCCCCCCAGCAGTGTCCCCCGTAACTCCCTCCTTGGCTCAGGCTGACGGGAGACGCGGTGATGTACTTCACCTTGGCTTGAAATGCGTCCTCCTGCAACTGAGGGTAGGACATGAACGCCGAGGCGGGGGCCTTGAAATCCTTGACTGGAACTGAAAACTTGCCCACCTGCATGGCGCGGTGGGCTGGCGGGGGCCTAGTCAGAGGCGCTGCCACCCCTAATTTCAGAAACGTCAAAACTTGGTTCGGATGATCTACTATTCCCCCCTAGCAACCCCTGAAATCCCGTGGGCAACAGAGGCGGGACATCCTGATCGAAAACGTCCAGCTCAATAACCCCCATGCGCCCCTCGACGCCGAGAGGAATCAGAGCGGCGTGGGTGACCTTTACTCCCCCATCTACTCCGCGCGCACTGCGATTCCTGGGCGGAACCCTCGGAACTGCGAACCCCTCTGAAGCCCACTGCTCCTCAATCTGTCGCAGCGCTGTCCCCCCTGCGAGCTCCTGGCCGGCCGCGGCGCCCACCGCCGCGGCCGCGGGGCCCACGGCGAGCGAAACTACAGCATAGGTTGGAGGGGGAGGGGGCTCATCGAAACAGGGGGAGGAGGCATGATCAAGAGCGTTCACATACCAAAAACATCATGCCCGCCATCGGAGGCGCCTTTTTCATCTCTGGCCCCGGCGCCCAACTTCTGCGGGCACCCCCGAGGCCAATGTCCCTTCTGATGGCAAATGCGGCAGCTCGTGCGCTTGATCAGCTCAGCGAGAGGCAGTCGACTTCTGCGCGCCCTGGGCGCGCCGTCGGCTGCCCTGCGGCCGGGCCTGCGAGACCTCTCGCGCCCATCGCCGCCGCGAGCTGGGCCGGACCTGTCGCTGGACTTCCAGTCGGTCTTCAGCTGCCTCTTAAGGTCTCGGTTCTGATTCCAAGTCTTGCGGCGACCCTAATTGATGGCCGCCAGCGCCGCTGGCGCATCGTCCTCACCGACGTCGGCCGCATCCAAGATCGCCCGCGCCGCGGCCCCCCCGTCGAGAATTCATGGAGGAGACGTCCGAGTAGACTAGCAGAGACTCGTCGTCGCGGTCGACCTGGCAGGTTGGAGTCGGAGGTGGAGGAACGCCCGGTCCCACTGTAGCGTGCGTCCTCCGATTCACTCTGAGATGCTCCCTATGCGAGATGTCCATTTCTCGAATCGCTGACAGAGCCGTCTTGCAATCCTTCTGGTCCTTCATAAGCACCTTCACCATCTGCGCCGAGCGCTCATCTAGCGAGACGCCTCCTCGAGGAACATCAGTTTCCAGGCGCCTGGAAGCGGCGGCCCCTGCGTGGCCACCCGATCGAACGCCGTATCCACTCGAGCGCAATACTCGGTGAGGTTCTCTCCCTGCTTGCGTGCGTAGTCCAGCAGGCATTCCCTGGCGACCTTGCGTCTCTCGTCGCCGTGCCTCTCGCCGGACATCAGATCCAGTCGTGAGATGATTAAGTCAAATCCCTCGGAACTGCATAGCGTAGTGTCGTCTATGTCTTCTAGCTTCCGTTGCAGATCCTGGTCGAGAGAGCGGAGGAGTCGGTCTGCCTGCTTATGGGGGGGAACGTCGGTCAGCGTCCTCCAGCGCAGCACCTTGCGGCGTCACAGGCGATAGCCCCCCCAACCACTCCACTTCTCGGGGTCGGCGAAGTCCTTGCCGGAGTTGAAGCTGGAGCCGTCGCCGTCGTATCCGCAGTAGCGCTTATTGGGCTCCCATTTGCTGTCCTGGTGGGTCTGGCTCCATCTCCACCCCGATGACCAATCGCCGCCCCCGGTGTACTCGTTCTTCCAGGCTCGATCCTCGTAGCTCTCCCATGTCGAAGTAGATGCCCATGACTGTCTTGACGAGGCCCACTGCTGCTCACCAGATCCCTGGTCTGGTTGCTGCCATGTGCTTCCCGTCGTGCTCCAGCCACCAAACTGCCACTGCTCCGACCAGCCATGGGACGCCTCAGTGGCAAACGCAGCTGCGCCACCATCGGGCCATGTCCCAGCACTCGTCGACTCATGCTCTGGCTGTGGTGCTCGCCAGCCCGTCCACGAGTGCGCCTCGGCCCCTTACCACTGAGCGTCTGAACTCCATCCGTGGCCGGGCCAGTGCCCGCCGGCGTCGCCCCCACGCGAGTCTCCCTGGTGTCTCTGAGAGCTGGCCGGCACGACGTCGAGTAACAGGAGACGTGCTAGCTTCTCCGCCTCGTCATGCTCGAGGTTGAGACCCTCGTGATGCATCAGTGTGTCGGTCACTGCTCGTGCTGCTGAATGCTCCTTTTGTTCATCTGGCGGTGCTCTCCGGTTAGCATCCTGCCCCGCTGCTGCCGTCATTGGTCCGCGGAACCAGAATTGCCCACAGTTCCGCTACCACTGTCGCCCGACGACGACAGCGACGAGGCTAGGATGTCGGATCCCTCTCCACCGGCTGGTGAACTTCCACTCTTTCCACAGTACGCAACGTCCAACACTGCACAAATCCAGCACAGAACGTTGTAGAAAGGGATAGGGAATGGGAGATTGGTATGAGTGGTGAGGAATGGGTAGAAGGTGGGTCTTGGGCCAAAATGGTTACGACCCATGCTCGTGACCTTTAAACTCAGGGAGTCTAGTTGGGCACTGATATCTGAAAACGCAAGCCTCTAGACTCGATTCACACACCAAGAGGCCCCAAAAACGGCCCCAAGAGGGCCCCAAGATGGGCCAAAAGGCATCCAAGACGCCCAAGATGGCCTCTAAGACGGCCCCGAAGCGCCCCAAGAGGGCCTCAAGTCGGCCCAGAGAGGCCCCCAAGACGGCTCCGGACGGCGTCAGACGTGGTAGGAGCCCACCAAGACGGCTGAAGATGGCCTCAAGATGGCCCAAGACGGCCTCCAAGAGGGCCTCCAGGAAGGCCCGAAAAGGCTAAAACCATGGATGTCCCCAGAGTTTTTGAAGGATTGTGGCATTTGTTTTTTTCGCTCTTCCGACGGCCCGAGACGGCCCAAGTGCCCCCAAAGATCGCCCAAGACGGCCCCAAGAGGCACCCAACACGGACCAAGAGGCCTCCAAAACGCTCAAGATGGCCTCCAAGACGGTTCAAGAGCCCTCCAAGACGTCCTCCAAGAAGGCCCGAAAGAATCAAAATGGCCTCCAAACGGCCAAGATGACCTTCAAGATGCCCACGTGTTCCCCGAAGGCTTTCCAAACCGATTCGGGGAACACATGGTCCGATAGTTTGGCAGGTCTGGCCTCAACGTTCGGCCACATAGGCGCTTCCAAATAGGCAGGGGGCGGCGGTGATTCGCCGTAGGCGTCTTCGATCCGCCGCCACCTGTTGATTCATCACAAGGGTGCCTGGCGTGCTAGACATCTTACGGTTTGGTTTGGGTTCTTTTTCCAAAAACGAACTCCCCCTGGGGCTTCAGCGCGTCCCGCCGGCTGCCTGCCTCGTCGGCTTTTTCGCTCAAGATGGCCCAAGATGGCCTCCAAGATGCCTCCAAGACGGCCTCCAAGACGGCTAAGATGGCCTCAAGACGCCTCCAAGACAACCAAAGATGCACCTAAGACGGCCTAAGATAGCCTCAAGATGGCCCAAGACAGCATAAGAGGCCCCCAGATGGCCCGAGACGGCCCAAGAGGCTCCCAAGAGGCCTCCAAGACGCTCCCAGAGGTCCTCCAGGAGGGCCCGAAGAGGCCAAAACCATTGATTTTCCTTGGGTGTTTGAAGGAGTGTGGCATTTGCTTCTCCTCGGCATTCCGACGGCTCAAGACGGCCCAAGAGGCCCCCAAGATCGCCCACGAGGCCCCCAAGAGGGCCCCATGACGGCCCCAAGAGGCCCCCAAGACGGCCCCCAAGAGGGCCCCAAGAGGCCTCCAAAACGGCCAAGATGGCCTCCAAGACGGCTAAGATGGCACCAAGATGCCTCCAAGACGGCCCAAGATGCACCCAAGACGGCCTAAGATGGCCTTACGATGGCCCAAGACGGCCCAACAGGCCCCCAAGAGGCCTCCAAGACGGCCAAAGAGGCTTTCAAGAGGTCCTCCAGGAGGGCTCGAAAAGGCAACAAACATGGATTTTCCTTAGGTGTCCGAAGGAGTTTGACATTTGCTTCGTTTCGGCCTTCCGACGGCCCGATACGGCCCAAGAGCCCCCAAAGATCGCCCAAGGATCACCCAAGGTGCCTCCAAGATGGCCCCAGAACGGCCCAAGAGGCCCCCAAGACGGCCCCAAGACGCCCTGTAAGGCGCCTAAGATGGCCTCCAAGACGGCCCTGGAGCATTCCAAGAGGGCTCCAAGTCGGCTCAGAGAGGCCCCCCCAACGGCTTCCGACGGCGTCGGACGGGCCAGGGGCACACCAAGACGGCCGAAGATGGCACTAACATGGCCCAAGAGTCGGTTTGGATGGACAGACTTCGGGGAACGCGTGGGGAAGCAAGAAAAGGAGGATGGGGAGGATGAGGAAAAAAGACGACGAGGAGGAGGAGGAGGAGGAGGTGGAAGAGGAGGCGGAGGAGGTCTCTTGGAGGGTCCGCCGTCCGCGCGAAAACGATTCGCGCGAAAACTGCTGCCGTTCGAAAGAAATTCGCTGGGCGCGTGCGCGCGAAAAGGTGCACGCGGGTTCCCGGCGCTCCCGCGCGCCCCGCGGCTGCCGGGAACCAAGATTTTGCAACGCGGCGCCCGCCGCCTCCGCGGCGCAAGACGGCGTCGATGCCAGGGGCCCACGGCGGCCCAGAGGAGGGCGGGAACTAAGATTTTGGAGAGATCGAGGCTGGAAAAACCCGAAATCCCGGTTCCCGGCTCTGTCTGGCGCCCTAGGGGCCCACGTCGGCCCAGAGAAGGGCGGGAACCATGATTTTGGAGTGATCGAGGCTGGAAAAGCCCACACTCCCGGTTCCCAGCTCTGTCTGGCGCCCCAGGGACTCTCGGCGGCCCAGAGGATGGCGGGAACCATGATTTTGGAGAGATCGAGACTGGAGAAACCCAAATTCCCGGTTCCTGGCTCTGTCTGGCGCCCAAGGGACCCACGGCGGCCCAGAGGATGGCGGGAACCAGGATTTTGAAGGGATCGAGGCTGGATAAGCCCGAAATCCCGGTTCCCGGCCCTGTCTGGCGCCCCAGGGACCCACGGCGGCCCAGAGGATGGAGGGAACCAGGATTTTGGAGAGATCGACGCTGGAAAAGCCCAAATTCCCGGTTCCGGGCTCTGTCTGGCGCGCCAGGGACCCACGGCGGCCCAGATCATGGCGGAAACCAAGATTTTGGAGAGATCGAGGCGGGAGAAGCCCGAAATCCTGGTTCCCGGCTCTGTGCTCTCTGCTGCACTGCTGCTCTGTGCTCTCTGCTTCTCTGCTGCTCTCTACTGCTCTCTGCTGCTCTGTGCTCTCTGCTGCTTTGTGCTCTCTGCTGCTCTGTGCTCTCTGCTGCTCTGTGCTCTGTGCTCTCTGCTGCTCTGTGCTCTCTGCTGCTCTGTCCAAACCCGATTGGTTTTCGCTCGATTGGTTTTCGCTTGAACGGATTACCTTTTCGCTCGAACGAGCGTCTTTTCGCTTGAACGATCCACCCTCGGTCTCTTGGGCGCCTCTTGGGGCACTCTTGAGGCCTCCTGGGAGCTTTCTGGGGGCCTCTTGCAGGGTTTTGGGGGGCCTTGGGGGGCTTTTTGGGAACCTCTTTGGCAATGTTAGGGCGTTCATGGCTTGCCTGACGCCGTCGGAAGCCGTCTTGGGGGCCTGTCTGGGTCGTATGGGGCCGTGTTGGGGCATATCAGGGGATCTTAGAGGCCATCTTGGGCGTCTTGGAGGCCTCTTGGCCTCTTGGGGCCGTCTTGGGCTGCTCTGGGGCCATCCTGGAAGCCTCTTGGGCGCCTCTTGCGCCGTCCTGAGCCGTCGGAATGCCGAGAAGAAGTCTTTCCAAAACGAACGGGAAATCAATGATGTTGGCCTCGTCGTGCCCTCCTGGAAGACATCCTGGACGCCTTTGGGGCTGTCTTGGAGGCCTGCCTCTTGGGGCCCCCCTCTTGGGCCATCTTGAAGCCATCTTAGGCCGTGTTGGGTGCATTTTGGGCTGTCTTGGAGGCATCTTGGGGCCATCTTGTCCGTCTTGGAGGCCATTGTAGCCGCCTTGGGCCTCTTTGGCCCTCTTGGGACCGTGTTGGGGGTCTCTTGGGCGGTCATGGGGCCATCTGGGAGGCCTCTTGGGCGATTTTGGGGGCCTCTTGGGCCGTCTTGAGCCGTCGGAATGCCGAGAAGCACATGCCAAAATCTTTCAAACACCTCCGGAAAATCAATGATTTTAGCCTCTTCGGGCCCTCCTGGAGGACCTCTTGGGGGCCTCTTGGGCCGTCTGAGGCCATCTGGAGGCCAATTCAGGCCGTCTTGGGTGCATCTGGGGCCGTGTTGGAGGCATCTCGGTGCCATCTTAGGCGTCTTGTCTTGGAGGCCACCTTGGGCGTCTAGGAGGCCTCTTGGGCCGCCTTGGGGCTCTCTTGGGGCCGTTTTGGGGGCCTCTTGGGCCGTCATGGGGCCATCTTGGAGGCCTCGTGGGCGATCTTGGGGCGATCGTGGGGGCTTCTTAGCAAAAATTCATTATGTGTGGCCTCTTCGGCCCCTTCAGGAAGACCTCTTGGGCTGTTTTGGATGCCTCTTGGGGGCCTCTTGGGCCATCTTGAGGCCATATTCAGCCGTCTTGGGTGCATCTTGGGCCGTCTTGGATGCATCTTGGAGGCATCTTGGAGGCCATCTTGGGCCGTCTCGGAGCCGTCTGGAGCAAGAAAGCCCTTTGCAACCGGCTCTGGAAGATCCTGGGCAATCCTTCCGGGACCCTGGCGGGACGCGTCGGAGCCCCAGGGGGAGTTCTTTTGGAAAAGAACCAAAACCAAAACCGAGGAGGCTCAGCACGCCGGGCACCCCTGTGATGAATCAACAGGGAGCGGCGGATCGAAGACGCCTACGGCGAGTCACCGCCGCCCCCTGCCTCTTTGGAATCGCCTCTGCGGCCGACAGCTGGGCCAGAGCTTGGCCAAGCTATCGGGCCAGTTGTTCCCCGACTCGGTTTGGACAGACTTCGGGGAACGCGTGGGGAAACAATTACTCACTGCGTGGAGCTCCCCATATGTGCATCTCATGTTTTATGTCATGCCGTGGCGAGCGTCTGTTCATGAGCGGTCGACTACAATAGCGCGTCCACGTGGGCGACAGGGCCGACGAAGACGAGTGACCCCTAATGCGAGTGATTGCGTATGAGTCAGAGTGAGCTTTGAGTATGGTTGAATGCGAGCCTCTTCCTCTTCATCCCCCCTCCTCAGCTGCCAGGCCTTCCCCTTTTCAGCCCGTGGTAGCTTTGGAGCTTCCCACATGTGCATATGTTGTAGGATAGTTGGCAGTGGGATATGTAAGACGAGCGTTTAGCCACACAAGGCCATAAGTGCATGTCATGTTGGAGGATAGTGCCACGGTGAGCATTTCCAACGATCCCCGCACACAACCACCCCCCCCCCCTCGCAGTCACCCCCTATGAATACATATATATACATATATATACATATATATATATATGTCCTGGACTTCGGAACAAACGTTCTGCTCGCGTCAAGGACCTTCGAGCAAAGCGCCCTCCTCCTCCTCCTCCTCCTGTTCCTCCGCCCCCTCCCTTCTCCTGCTCCTGCTCCTCCTCCTCATCCTCCTGCTCCCCCTCCCCCTCCGCACCCCCATGCCCTTCCTCACGATCCCCCGCCTCCTCCTCCTCCTCCTGTTCCTCCTCCTCATCCTCGTTCCTGTCATTTCCCTCCCTGTTGAGCCCAGAAACAAGCGAACCGCCTGAGACATCGCCACAATATGGCCGCGAACGTGCCCGTGCAACCACCCCTGGCGGCTCCCCATAGGGGTGCTGCAGTCGAAAGTGAGCCTGGTAACTCAAATAGCATCCGATTCCATGGGAAGCGGATGGCAAATAGCGTCCGGTATCGTACTGAGGCTGTTCAGTAAGAGGAATGGACGGATAAGATAGGATAAGATCGATGTAGTGATCTTTCCAGCACATAGCGAACACTCGCGGTGTCCGGGCAAATAGGGCGCGCGTGCCTTGAGCCAAAGGCAACGGCGCGCGAGCTATGCTCCCGATACTATAACATCTCCCAAAGAGCTACCCTTAAAGTCGGGAGGGGAGGAGACGGAGAGCATAGCCGCGCAGCCGTTAGGCTCTACAAAGGCCGCGCGCACAACTGTTTGCAATAAAGAAAACAGTGTGTACAGTCTGGCCTAACACCAGACTGCAAGGCGAGTTTCCTCGCAAGGCATTTCACGCAAATACAAGATAGCCCCTTCGAACGATGAAGGGCTATCGGCTCAGTTAGAGGTAAGCCAAACGGGCCATACCTCACCGAGCAGATATGTATTAAGGCAAAGAGCCTGAGTCATGCAAAGCCGGCTCGTTGCCAGGCGTGAAATGTAAGGCTCGTTTCCGAGCAACTAGAAGGGCGCCTCTGTAGTAGGCGCCCATGCTGGCAAATTGGACCGCGGGGGCAACACGGACAGACTAAAATTGATTAGACTTGGGTTTGTTTCTGTCCTCGGGGCCCCGAAAGGGAACAAACTGCTTCACGTCATACTTGAATGACTGAGTGCCTGACATCACTTCCAGAAGTAGCTCCCGATCGATGCTTCCCTTTGTATGCCCGTCTGCGGTCATATCCCTAGTATCACACCACTGCACGTTATGTACTATACCTATATCCATGAGCTCACGTATCCAACTGATATGTCCAAGCAGAGTCCGCTCTGTCGTTATCTTAAGATCCCTGCTCGATACTGATGTATAAACGGACTCGGCGTCTATGGTAAGAGAGACTTTGATAGCTCGGCCTCCAACTTCACGCATATCTCGTAGTTGTCGTGGAGTCAGAGCTCCTGCCTTAAGCTCGTGGAGAGTGATGAGCATAGGGTAACACTCATCGAGGTTATGCGCAGCTGCGAGTGCCTCCGCAGCATAGCTGGACCTCACCTGCAATCGGTGTGATTTGCATAGTCCGTCACAGAGGTGAACGACGGACTTGCCTTGAGGCGAGTTTCCTCGCCGTAGTGCATTAGCCCCGCGTATGCCGCAGCCCTTGGTCTCATCATCCTCCTCCCCGGTAAGCTTCCGATACCCCGAATCGCTATGGATGTCAACTTCATTCGTCGGCTTCATCCGAGGGAAGGTGATGCGTTTCGGGCTGCTGATCAGCTTTCGCGTCACAGCATTCAAACGTCTGACTTGCAGATTGGTGGGCTCTTGAATTTTCTGGAGAGAGACCACGTATACCATGAGCCAGATTTGAATAAGAAGGGCATAGGCGAGGGCTCCTCGCAAGCTGACGAACATGTCGGTAATGAGTTTCGTGGCTTTTGCATCGGCCGCCGCTCCTGTAAGTTCTGGGTGTGTGATGGGACGTAGTTGTTGATATACTCGTCCTGATCCATGATCACATCCCCTTGATCATTCTTATTAGTGTAGCGAACGGCGCAGTTCGTATATGTGTGTTTGTTGAGCTTGCATTTGCCAAACACCTTTTTCGACGCGCTGTACATAGTCGTCTATAGTTTTTCTCTAGGCCTGTCATGTTAATATCATCGACATGTTTTGCCGTAAGCAGATCTTGGCTGAATTCAAATTCAGGATCATAACTGGTCGGCGCAAGGCCTATAGCTCGTGTGGTCGTACGAAGTTTGAGAGAGAACGCTCTTGGAGCGTCCTTTGTACCCGTTCCTGGTTTGAGGCATCTGAGGCAATGTCGGCTTTCGTCATAGGATGAAAAGCCGGGTAGTGTACGAAGTACCTGGGCACTTCCCGGTGGAAGAGTGAAGCAGACCATGCGAGTTTCCTCGCCGGTGGCATGGGCAAGTTCCTCATAGGCCAAACCCTTGAGGAACGCCTTGTCGATATCCATGGATGCTAAGATCCACTCTGGATGGCATGCCGCCTCACTTGCCAGGAGTCGTTGGGATTGCCTTCGGGCGGCTCCCGAGAATGTTTTCACATCGAAAGCCTCAGTATCCATAAATCCGCGAAGGACAAGTCTGAGACGAATGGTTTTAACGTTCTCGGTACCCACCTTTACAAACTTCCACTTGTATACATACCTGGATGTCATGATGTTGGAAGCTTTGGGTAAATCATACATCTCAAAGCATCGGTTGTCAATCCAGATTTTGAGCTCAGTATACAAAGCTTCACTAACCTCCTTTGGATGTGCTGCTATGTCGGCTTTGGTCAGTAGATCATCTTCTTTAACGACCACAGCACGTTTAGCAGCAGAGGATACATATACTCTCATCGTTGCGACCATATCGGTGTCGAGCTGTGCAAGTTGAGTCTGATCCAACACTATTTATGACATTTCTGATGTAAAACATAACTCGACGTAAGGACCATATTCACCACTGTCAAGAGAGTAGCTCTCGTCAGGTGTGGTTGAGCAGAGAGAGACTAGACAGGACTCTCGTGGTTCAGGCTCGTCTCCGAGCGTGTCCGATGATATGATATCTTCTTCGTCCACAGATGCTGAAACCAAAACACATTGGTCGGGCAGCATGGTTGTTGGGACGCAGTAAAGGTAATCGTCGGTAGTCGTCGTAGGATGAAGGTCCATACGTAGCTCGTCGTACCACTCTTCCAGCATCATAGCTTCGATATTATGTTCCTCATTTTCCTCATAGATTGTCGACAGACGGCCTTCACTCGGCGATGAAGCACCTGGGGTGTCTGGAGGAGGCCTGTTTCCAGGCGACTCGTGTTCTCCAGACGTGTTGCTTGAGTGCTGATATTTAGCCAGGTCGTCGTGAAATCCTAAGGAAGGGACACGTGAAGTCAAGCATTGAATGAGTCTGGAATGAGTGCTACCAGTGATCTGAGAAATGTTTAGGCCGGTGCCCACACATTCGTAGTAGTGAAAAGCCGGGCTGATGTCGTTGTCATAGTGGATCAGCGTAGACCCGGTGGCGTACTTTACTGCAGGTAGGCTTGACACACTTTTGGCCAATCTTACTGCTACTACATGTTCTACTCGGAAGTAGTTTCGTACGAGATACTGTAGTGCTAGATGTACGCGCGGGTGAAACTTGCTGTCGTCTGAAAGATTGAGGTTTCCTTTGTAATCGGGGATATAGCCGAAAACTTTGGCAGGTTTCCCTGCGCCGAGGTGTGCCACATACGTAAGGACGGTTTGCATGGCCATATTATCCATGCCGAGTTCCCGTGTGAGGAGACATTCGATGTATAGTGTGTGACGAGCATCAGGATACATCACAACTACCTCACGAGATCCAGCCTTGACAACAATATGTCCTCTTTCAGGCACATTACGGATCACCGGGAATGGGCCATTCCAGCCTCCATGATCGTCCTTAGGGGCAGTGGGTCGGTGGTAATCGACCAAATCCCCTGCAAAATAAAGGCGAGCACCATCAGGAGTCGTTCTAGCCCTAAGAGCCCGATTTGTCTTGGCCACAGCAGTGGCCTGAGTTATGGCTTCTAGGCTGACTTCCCTCGCACGACGTTCTCGTTCGCGTCCTGAAGTCTCGGGTCCCTTGGGAAAGTCAAGGGTGTCAAGATCAGGGAGAAAGGAGGGCTGACGTCCTGTGTGTGTGCTTGGTATGGCGATACTCCGTTATAAAACGTAAAAGCATTAGTAACGAAGATGCATTCCGCCAATACTCTAGTGAATACCACAGGGATATTGTGTCTATTCAGTTCTTCCTCAATCATGTGGAGGACGCCTCTGAGAATGCCGTTTCGTGATTCAATTGAAGTCGCGTGTTGGCCAGGTGCTCGGACACGAAGTTCCGTGCCCTTATTGGCCATCATGGCTTTAGCGGCATCATTGTTCAGGGCGCCTTCTCCGTCTGAGTCGAAGACTTTGAAGGGTCCGCGTTAGGCAATCCAGCAGTAGTGGTAGGCGTCAAGGATAGCGTCACGTTCTCTGTCGGAAATTTCTAGGCCTGCTGCCAGGCGAATACAACGATCCATAATGTGAAATATGGTCCGTTTCTTGTAGAACATGAGGTCCATTTCGCCTTCGTCGAGCCAGTTACCGGGAAGGCTCACCGAGGGTAGTGTTGAGTTTCCTGGACGTTCCCATGCTCTGCATTCCCGACAGGTATCGCAAACTTCCTTGATCATGTTCAGTCGAACGCTATCCAGCCCCACTTTGTCGAGGATTAGCCTCATCTTAGGTTCCTTCGCATGATGCCATCGCAGATGCCGTTTCCGGAGTTCCTTTTTCACGACATGAGGTTCGTGACTACGGAGACTTTGTAGACTGCGTTGGATGTCGAATCTCGTCCAGTCGGGTAGTCGTGGAGCCCCAGAGCCGGTAGAGGCAAGAGGGTTCCTTGTAGCTCTCCGTAGTTGGTCCCCTGCATTGACTGCATCTGGGGGTGGTGGTACGCCTTGTAGGCGGCCGCGACGGGCCGCTACCTGTGGCGCTTCGCTGGAGGACGCGGAAGGCGTGTTTCCATGCTCGGGGGCGTCTCGTAGCATGTCGTAACTGCTGGCACCAGATGTCGGATCGACGTTGCCGAAGGATCGTGGTCTTGGTGGCCTGGCGCGTGCGCCTTGGCGGCCACCTGAAGCTGAAGCTTGGCCCTCACCTGGTTTAGGTAAGGGTTCCCACCAAGCTGGCACGGTTTTGCCTTCGGGGTCGTGGTCGTCTGGAAGTTTAAATGGTTCAGCAAAACAACATTTACCAGGTTCGGTATCGAGGTGGTTCTTAACACCCTTGCATCTCGTAAGATCCCTCTGGCATGCGGGACATGGCCAATATACAGAGATGGAATCATGATATTTACACTGCGTAGGGTCTCTGTTATGGCTAGGGCTGTCCTTTCGGACGTTGTCGATGCATGCCGGGCAAGTGGCCACCTTTGGGATGATACGATCACCGATGCGTCTCATACCTTCGCCTGGTTCAGCTTGATCGGGAAGGTCTGCAGGGTAAGCATGTGCGGTACTTATAGGCGCGTTTCCGCGCGTAGTATCAATGGCTTTCGCCAGCTAGACGGCTTCCACGAAGGCAGACTGCAGTCGTCGAGTGTATTTTTGTGCCAGTGAAAGCTCTTTATTGCACGGTTGTGCGTGCACATGCTGACCGTTGCATTTGAGTCGCTCAAAGGGTTTAAGAATTGTCTCGTCGTTGCTGGTGATATTTGTCGGCTTCTTAATATAGTCACCAGCCGTATCTTTGAGTCCCGTAGCACATTGATCAATGCGTACGGTTGTAATGTGTGGTCGGTTGGCAAGTTTCTTCCATGGGGAAATATCATCCACCCATGTTCCTGTAGGTTGTTCGCGAAAAAAACACCTCCGAGCGTCATCTTGGGTTACAGCAATTTTACCACAATAAGTTATGTGTGGTAAATCTTCTTTGTGGTGCTGTTCCCAAGTGTTGTGATTGACTTTGTAGTTGTAGTAGGATGGTGGTCCTGTGGTGCGGCAACTTGGTTGTAGTATGGCAACTCGTACGTAGCATATAGCGAAGTAATGATCTATAACCCGCTGCACCGAGGGGTCTCCCAGGTCGACATATGTAGTCTTGTCTAGGTTGCCTCCTGAGGAGAGCCCCCTTGAGAAGGCAAGCTCTGAGATACCACCGTCACCACCACAAAGCTCCAACATATCCACGCAGTTGCTATGACCATAGCATCGTGTAGCAACTATGCTGTATATGTTAGCGTGTGTGTCGGGCATAGATGTGGGGAGGGTAAGGAACAGGTCATCGTCCTCATCCGAGCTTATCAGCTCAATAGGGACGTCAGTACTCCAAGTTGCCATAAGATCCTGTCCGAGTCCTGACACGTCGTCGCCGCAATCATCGTTTCCGTCTTCAACGTGCTTTTTAATGCGGCGAGGCTTGATGCCTGCTTCCTTTTGGGCTTTGAGCCTTTCCTTCTGCTTGATACGCAATTCTGTTGGTAAAACTTGCTCGTCTTGTTCGCCGGTCTGTGTGCCCATTGTCGTGGTTGAGTGGGTACATGCGTCAATCGCCAGAGTCGGGGAGGGGAGAGAACAGTCATCTATGATGACGCGTCGAGGTTTCTGTGGTGATTGGGTAGGCTCGTTTCCGAGCAGGACCGGTTCCTCGGGTTGCCAATACAACCGAGTGCTGATGTTGGCAACCCCTGCAGGTAGTGGTGCATGCCAATCATACCCTGTTGGTTGATCGGTAACTGAGATATCCTGAATAACCGCATTGGTATCCAGGTTAATCGTTACACGTCGGATAACCTCAGACCATTTCGGTCCTCCCTTGTTGGTCGTCACGTAGTGATGGATGTTGTGGTCCGTACGTGTAAAAGTGTTTAAATATACAGGCACGTTTCCGTGCGTGGTGGTGCTCCCCAGGATGTTGTCGTTAAGATGACGGATGAGTGTAGTACGTGTCTGAGCTCGCCATTCAGCATGCCGTAATGTATGGCCGTACCAATCCAACACATGTTGTGGTATTGCCTGTTTGCATGTACATGCCCACAGCTTCGAGCTAATCGGTATTGATGACGCTACCTGCATATAAGTACCACTCGGTGCACTGTCTTGCATATTGAACCGAATACCGAAATGACACAGACGCATCCGTACTACTGACAACTTAAGATCTTCCAGGGTATCACGTACTGGAGATAACTTCCAAACATATCCTGGGGGACCAAATATAATGATTTTCATACGGAGTTTCTTGGCTTTTATCAACAGGTTCTGGATACGTGACCAATGTGGGGCCACTCTCTTTCCTGGAGTTCGTACATACCAGTCACCCGGGGTACTAATCCATATGAGAGTGTAATCTCCACTGATCACCGCATCCAGATAATCTGTGCCCACGCTTGTCATAAGCTCATTGTGGGAAATACGATCACAGATATAACCTCGGGTGCGGAGGTCGGCGCAAGCCTCTCTCGTATCTTCAATGACAAAAGCCCTCTTACTAAGGCAGGTTACCCCGCTGTCCTCGTTACCCCCCGGCTTTTCGGCCAACAGGCAAGACGACGAGGGGGCGACGTCGCCCTGCCATCTTCAAGATAAAGAAGATGTGCTTGCAATGTCTGCCAGCATCTGGGCTTCCCTCAGATGCTGGAGCTCAGCACTGCAGCGCGCCGTGGCCTCAGAGGCGGATTGCTCCGCAAATGCTGTCAGCATGGATGGATTATCCATCAGCTGTTTCAGCACGCCTTTGGACCTAGCGTCGCTGACCGTCTGCAGCTCACGGTTAGTGTATCCCATCACTATCTTCCGGCGGGACTGTACAGCGTCCATGGGTACACTTCCACCATGCTGGGCCAGTGTCCTGGCAACGAAGCAATCGAACGTCTCAAGATCGTCGATGCTGTCGCCTCGCATAGTGGCCTTGGCGAGCGTCTCCATCAACCCCTGAGGCAGGTTTCCCTGCAATTGCTCGCGCTCCTGCGCCGGGGTCGGCTCGCCCGTCAGCACCGTCTGGAATGACGTGCTGCTTGAGCTCGAGGCGGGTTGCCCCGCAGCTCCAAAACGATCACACCTGATCGACAGATGCCCTGACGGCAGCTTCGTCGTCGGCATGATCTTGGAGCCCTCGGGGAGCTCCATTTTGACCTGCCCCTTTCCAGGAAGTATATCAGCTTCTCCTGGCCTCGTTCAAGCACGATGATCGTGCGTTTGTCCTGCATACTTTCGAGGCCTAGGATGGCTGGCAGGTCTTTGCCACAGCCTGAAACATTGTTCGTCTTGTATGAATCGAGCTGGGTCGACCCCTGGTACTCGCAGGCAATACTGAATGTGCCTACGGTATCCGCTGGGGCCGACCCTTCTCCCACTCCGTTGATATTCAAACGAGAGCGGGGCTCGAACGTACAAGTACGGCCATGTGCCTCAGCAGCCTGGGCGAACTTGCGGCTCGTGTTTTCGCCCATGATGTTGATCTTCGAGCCGACATCGATGAAGATGGAATTCCCACCATCACCCAATAACGTCTTACTCGGCTGCTTGATGTGCACCGTTTCTGAAGTGTCGGCTGTGCTGTTAGGCGGGTTTCCCCGCAGCTCAGTCGTACTCCCTGGCGGGTTACCCCGCATGACACTGGCATGCGACCTGCTTTCGCCCATGCGTGCCAGGTCGATGTGCTGGAAGTACGACACGTGCTGGGCATGATCGCCACGCTCCTCCCGCCAGTTGGCATACTCATCACGTATGCTCGTATACTGCTCGCGGGTCGTGCGTCTCGTCAGCGCCAGGTACGAGTGAAGGGCAATGTCCTGTAGCCCCTCATTCGTGATGTGATCCCTGTATTGCAGCCACTCCTCGAACTCCTCGTTCGTCGCTGTGATGTCGACGGCCCTAGCTGCTGTGGCTGCTGTTGCCACTCTCAGTCAAACAACGCACGGCCCCAGCTGCTGCGGCTGCCGCTGAGAGGTCAAACGACGCACTCTCAGTCTCAGGATTGTCGGCATCCAGCATAAATGTTGTGTGCGCATTATCCATCTGATTCTGGAAGTGCCTAACACGCAACTCACGCAGCTGGTCAGGGTCCAGTGCTATCTCAGCCCCGCCCCCACTCTGGGGAGCCATCTGAGGAGTATTGGGCAGGTTTCCCTGCTGAGGCGCCGTCATCGGGATAAGCTGATCGAAATATCCCGTCTCCATCGGCGGCCTTACCTCCTCTGGCAGGTTTCCCTGCTGTTGGGGCTGAGCTGTCTGCCTATCTAGCATCCTAGCCGTCATCTCCTCCACCATGCTCCTCAACTCCCGCAGCTCCCTCGCTGCTTGCTCAGGAGTCTGAATGAAGGAGCCGGTCCACGGGAACGATGACGCTATGATGCCAGGTGCTCGGCAGATAGCACACGGTGGCTGCTGAGGATCTCCCTCGCGCTGATTTGTGACATGGCCCACCACATTTGAATTCCAGCACCCTTCATGGAACAAGTGATTACACCTCAAACGGTAGACACTTTCCCTGGGCTGAAACTCTTCGAGGCATACCGCACAGGTATCTTCCATCCCAGTGAAAACCTCTACATCTGCTGCTCTGGGATATACCCGTCGCTGTCTCTCCAATACCGTCTCGGAGGGCATGAAGGCAGCTGGGGGAGTCCCTGTTGGATCCAGCACCTCCGGCACTCCGGCATTTGGCATGGAGGTGGTAGGAGTCACAGCGGGCGAGTTTCCTCGCAAAGGTGAGCCTCTGTTTCTCACAACCTCAAGTGCAGCTGCACGTGACTGATCTCGTGCGCTCTGCACGGCCTGCCTTCTCCTGAAGCATGCCTGTTGAGTGTGGCATGTCTGCCTGATATAATCAGGCACGCCCCTACTGCCAGACGATATCGAATGGGCAGTGGGCTGGACAGCCACATCTGGCGTCGTCGGTGAAGGCATAAAGGCCATGTGCGGATACATAGCTCGGTCACTACAGCGCACGTTAGTGAGGGTGTGGAGCTGATCCGCCAATTCGCGAACAAACTTGTTCGGAACTCTGGGCCCATCAGGGTACAATGGCGGATTCATGTGCGCGGGCGGTGGCCTCTGGCCCTGGGCCATGCTCGGGTGAGCATTGAACGCTGGGATGAAGGCTCGCTGCCGAGCAGGATCCCTTGGGTTGGGACCCTCAGGCTCCCAGGACCAGGCCGGCCTCCACTTCTGACCACTTGGGTGAGGCAGATTATGGCTCTGCACCTGCTGCACAGCGGCCGCCACTCTTGCACGGTAGTCATCAGGCACACCAGCTACTGTGGTTTGTCCAGCAAACGGCCGATGTTGGCTTGGGGTGCCGGGCAGGTTTCCCTGCTGACTCGTTGGAGTGCTGGGCGGCATCATGTTCAGGAGAGCTGTGCCATGCTCAGCCCTAGCCGCAGCAATCCTCTCCATGAGGGTGCCGTTTGTGGCAGGGCGGCCAGGAGTCCCGAACGGAGGCTGTGCAGGTGGTGTAGCCATTGGAGTCATGCCCCTCGGTGTGTGCATGCTCTGCGAGGGGCTTCCATGCATCTGCTCAAATCGAGCAGGCTCTCCAAAGATGCGGCCGAACGTCTGCGGGTCTCCCCGCGGCTCAGGCATCTCAGCTCTGAGTCCGTTTATAGGCAGGTTTCCCTGCATGGCCTGACGATTTCGCGTTGTCATGGCGGACATTGCTCCCTGGCCTGCGGCCCAGGGGTCCTGTTGATATAACCTGTCCGCCAATTGCTCCACCTGTTCAGGGTTCAACGCGGCCGCTATCTGGTCCAAGTCCGAGGTGCTGATGGCCTGCCAAGACACGGCACTAGGCCCTTGGCTTGGGGCGCGGCTTGGAGCCGCGCTCCCGGCCTCACTCTCGGTGATCATGAAGATCTGGTGGACCTCAGGCCGGTTTCCCAGCTTGGCGGGACTGTAGTGGTCCCCAACCTCCCTGTGGAGGTAGACCATGGGAGGGTCGACGCCCTCTTGGTCTCGGGACCATTGGTATTTGACGCTGGCACTGCCAACGTCAGCCCACCTGTCAGGGGCAGACATCACGGAAATGGGGACTCGCGCCCGGCGATTCCCCATATACTCTGGATTGCGCCAGTGCTTTCCCGTGGCAAGGTCCTCTACATGAGAAATGTAGTACGGTTCGATGATACCGTTGTTTCCCTCGGACAAAAGGACTCCGTTATCAGACCAACAAAACTTCATACCATCTTGCATGGCCTTGTGCCAATCTACGAAGATGATGATGTCTGAGTCTGGGTCCCACCCACTGTTCACGGCACGACGGCGGACCGTCGGCACGAAGTGGATGTGCGACCGGCCTGCCCCCTGTTTCTTCGTGTTGTGCTCAGGTCTACAGGACAAGCCGTGCCACATAATGCCTTCGAAGGCATGCCACCGAGTGCCATGCATGGCGACTTCGGGGTACGGGGCCGGTCTCCCGGCAGGTTGGTCGCACAGTACAATGTAGTTGTACAGCGACCATGGAGCTTTCAATGTCCATGAATGCCCCTGAGAGGCGCGGATGAAGATATCGGGCTCACCGGAGTCCCGCATCAACACCTTGAACTGAAGGCGCTGTTTTTCTTCTCCGCCTGGTTCACGGACATGAACAACTTCCATCATGATGGCTGCCAGTTGGTCAACTGTGCGAGCATATAGGTGCTCATTGATGACTTTGGCCTCGTCATATCTTGGATTATACCCATCGTGTCTCGATTTTCCTGTGTTCCACGGATACTCCTTCACGAGCTCCACGAGGTTAACCCAGCCATCATGATCATCGAAGGAGTCCAGGTACGACACAGGATTGTGTGGTTTGTCTGGCGCATGTCTGCATATCCTGCTGAGAGCTTTACTCAGCTGTTTGAGAGTGTGATTGGATGTAGGAAGGATGTTAGCTTGCCTGCATTTGTTCATGCATGCCTCATCCACCGAGCGTATCGGTGGGAGCTTCCGCAGAGCAAGTCTATCCCTGATCACACTCGGAGTCCCACTGGTGAAGGACGTGTCACCTGGGCGGTGCAGCTGATCCACGGGCGGGTTTCCCCGCATAGGAGCCTCTGTTGCTGAAGAGGCTGCGGCTCCTGAAGAGGTGGAAGCTGCAGCGGCAGCGCCTGGCGGGTTTCCCCGCGGTGATCCGCGACTGGCGCTGCCCCTAATCGTTGGCACCCAGGTACCCCTAGACGTGGCACCTTCGTCGGACCTTTTGGAGCGGGCCGCCACAGGTGAAGCTGGCGCAGGGGCATACCCGGTGCGCTCGAAAGCTGCCGCCCTTTTAGCAATGGAGCTGCTGCGACTAGGCGGGCGTCTCCGTTCCTCCACAGGCTCCTGAGGTTGCTGCTTGGGCTCAGACGCTTGTGCAGGAGTTGCGCCAATCGGCGGTCTCGGAGTGGCAGAGCGAGGCGCCTCCATCTGCACATCTGGCCCAGGATCCTGAGAGCGTGCCTTCGGTTTCACCTCCGAAGACGACTTCGGTGCCGGGGTTTCACTCTTAGCCTTCGAAAGTAGTGGGAGTGGGGGTTTCCTAGCCCCCTTCATGTAAATCTTGTTGAAATCCTCCAACATCTTGCGAGTTGCCTCGCGTGCGCGTTCGTCTGATATCCGCGTGCGTTCCTCGTCCTCCGCCACACGTTGGGCCTTCTGTTCATCCTTAGATGTCAGTTCTGGTTGTTGGGACTGACTAGAAACGCCAGGCGAGTTTCCTCGCATACCAGGAAGACTAAAAAGCGCGTCTTTCTCTTCCTGGGTCATGGGCACCGGTCCCCTTGGAACCGGGGTAGAATCCTCCTCTTCCGGTTTCGGGTCCAAGTGGCCCAGGATCCCGGGACGACGATTCACTTCGGCGATCTCGTCCTGTGTCATCGGGATAAGTAGCGGATGGCCCTCTTTATGAGGGGTTTTACCCCTATTTGGGCTCAGACCTTCATTGTTGCCAACAGGGCATCCCGGCCTGTGGTTCTGGAACGGCTCGGAACAAGGTCCACAAGCTGCTTGAGGCCTATACTGCTTGCGAGCCGCGATGATGTTTCGCAGCTGGGCCCGCACTTCTTCAATTCCAGGGCGGCGGATGTTTGTTGCAATCTGATAGCCTCCGCGGATGGCCTTGCCCTCAGCGCCCCTATAGGCAGGGTTGCCCTTGCCGAAGGCCGAGTGTTCCCCTTTTCGGCGTCTTGGGTCATTACACGGAAGCAGCTGGCCACCTCGCCTGAGAGCGTGTTCTTTCGGGCCAGCCTGCCTCCACTCGCGAGGAAGCCGAGCCTGTGGGTGTGGCTCTCCTCTGACGCGCGCATGGGAACGGGACCTACCAGCGTTCTCATCAGAAGAGGCCGCCGAAGCAGCCTGAGTGGTAGCCGGCGGAGGCGCCTGCGGAGGCTCCTGTGCGATCCCAGGTGGATCGGCCAATAGAGGCAGGTTTCCCTGCTGGCTGGAGCTCGGCGCAAATGGCGCTGGTGCCGATGGTGATGGTGCTTCAGGCTCGTCAGGATCAAAGTCAACCTCTTCCTCACCATTGACTTCCATCATGAGGACTGTAACTTCATCCTCATCTAGCCTACAACCATCGCCTTCTTCTTCTTCTGATGTAGAACTACCAATGATGATGGCTGTTGGCGCAGCCGGTACAGGCAGGTTCCCCTGCATAGCCGGCGTCTGTGCGTCGCTCGGCTGCCCCGGGGTAGGCGGCACGGTTGTCGGCTCAGGCTCGTTGCCGAGCACAGGCTGCCCAGCAATGTTGCGCATGGCCGTATGGTTTGGCCACAGTCCCACCGCCTGGAGACCCCATCCTGGCGGAGGAAGATCGTGACCGCGCATGGCGATAGCCATTTCCAGAGCATTGCGCCATCTACCGCGGGAGTATATCAGGTGTCTCTGCACGTCCTCAGGACGCACGCTGTCAATGAGAGTCAGAGCTGCCAACAACAACTCCGAGCTACCGCAGGCGTCGGTATCCTGCAGCATCATGATGTCAGCTTCGATGTTCTCTTGACTCTCGGGATAAGCGGTGATAAGTATCTCGTGCATCCTCATGAGGGTTTGCAGGAGAGTACGTGGTCCGCATTCGCCTGGAGCAAGCGAACCAGGGGGTACAAATGGGGTCTCTGGTTCACCTGCAATGAAAGCTTGAACGAACGCCTGAGACTCCATATCTATTAGGTCTTCAGTAGTTTGGGGATAGTCTCCCATCAAGGTAGGCCTGTTTCCAGGCGGGATTTCTGGTGGAGGTTGGAGGTTGCGTTCAACCTCGGAAGGCGAGGCCTCCACAGTGATGTCCTCGTCACTGCTTTCGTAAGCCATGATGTTACCTGGGTTCCCGAACATCCAGTCGAAGAAAGAAAGAGGCTGGTTTCCCAGCGTACCGTGATCCACGGGAGTGAGCTCGTTGTTGCCAATAACGAACCGGCGGACGTACTCGAGGTAGTACGCGTACAATCCATGACCATACGCCTCGAGCTCGTCGACGTTGTCCATGCAACTGACCCAAGTGTAAAATATCTGCTCCATGGCTTCAAAATCCTGGAGGCTCAGATATTCGATGAATGGTTCACTTGAGCCAAAATGGACTTCGGTCGACCTGCCCTTTCCATTTCCCTTCGCTGGACAATCTCGCACAAGATGGTCGGTACTGTCACATTCATGGCATTTAAGAACCTGGCCGTCTCTACCTCGCGGTTTTCCCCGCCTACCCTCGCCTTTTCCTGAGGTCTCTCTACGGCCCTTGCCACGGCCCTTTCCCCCAAAGAATATCTCATCATGTTGTTCATCTGAGAGCCTCTGGAGAAATGCCGTGCTGCCTCGTCCGTCCAACCTCCGACGACCTCGTTTACCTTTACCTTCTCCCTTTAAACTCCTCCGCATCCTCCCCCTAACACGACGCACTGGTTTTCGTGTGAACCTCCTCCACCTCCGTTTGGCCTGTTGTAATAACCAGAACAAATGTTCAGCGCGCTGATTGTCATTATCCATATTCATAATATCTGACAAATCTAAAGCTTCAACACCGTCTGATGATATTGTATCTGTGTCGGTGCCGGAGTCGAAATCCTCGTCTCCCAAGTAGGTGGATACACCGTCGGCTAGGGGATTTGATTCACCCCATAAGGAACGGTGTGGTTGTGGTTCTCTAGAAGGAGGGCTGGTTGCCCAGCTCGGTTGTGATCGATCTCCTGCTAGTAGAGCAGTGGATTCTCCAGGATCATCGGCCCATATGCTTGAGGGCCCGTTCCCAGGCTGGGCTTCAGTAGTCAAGGTAGTGTAGAAATTTCCACTACCAGATCCCCTTCCCCTTCCAAACACAGATCCTATATTGCCAGGAGACCGTTCAGATAGGTGGCCTATCGAACGCATCCTCTCCAGCAACTCATCATGCTGTTGTTGGGTTCGGGGCATTGGGTGATTGAGTGGCTGTAAAAGTTGCATGGCTCGCTGGTTGCCGACGCCTAAGGCGCGGAACAAGATCGTGGTTAGTAGTTGGAAGTTGGGAAGGTCAAATCCCACCGACTGTGCCTCAAGTCGGGCCATTTCGAATCGGGTAAGGGTGACGTCGATTCGTTCCCCGTGAGGCACGTGGAAGTCGATGAGTTGTGTGCCGGAAGTGAGCTGGCGCTCATCTTCCAGGCGCTCGAACTTCATGCTTAAGAAGAACATGATGTAGGTCACTGGGCCGGTGTGGACCCCATCGATGTCAGCACCATAATTTATGATGTCAGGCGGTGCCCTCATGGCGAGTGTCCTCGCTAGGCCACCTAGGCCGCGTTGTATGGCGGCCGCTTGGGCCTGTGGCGTCATACGTCCGCTTGTGACGTTGAGCCATGCGTTGACCTCATAAACGTACTCGCGGAAAGGTACGTTGCCTTGAGGGTCCCAATATGGGCCATGTGTTTGCCCATCGGTGAAGTTGTCTCCACGACGCATGTGTCCGATTGCTGCCCCCAGCGCGAACCATATGATAGCGAAGATAACCAGCCCAAGGCTGTGTAGATAAGGGCGGTTATTGGGCGCGTTGCCGCGCTGGGGTAGCGCCTTGTCGAATCTTCGAGGCGCTCTATCTGGCGGATCTCTCCGCCCATGCTTCAAGTATTGCGTTTTTCCCGGAAAGGGCGTGGGCCCAGGGTTCTCTTTTAGTAGGTAAACCTGTCCCCCGGTGCCAACTTGAGGGAGGCCGGCGAATTTTTTCCCTGATAAATAACGAGGTCGAAGGAGGCCGGCGAATTAAAATTTGAGGATGTCTCGAGCGAAACGCTTGTTTTTGAAATCCCGATCGATAAATCACAGGGTGCGGGCCACTTTTTCGTGTGTTGAGGATGTCTCGAGCGAAACGCTTGCTCCGCAGAGTTTGCCGAGGATGTCTCGAGCGAAACGCTTGTTTTCCAGAGCCGACCGCGACGGAAGGAATTTCGATGATCTCGACTCGACTAATTTGTTTTTGTACGATTTCCTGGAATTTTGGCAGGATGTCTCGAGCGAAATGCACGACCCCACCCTAGCACGACCATACCCCAGCACGACCACACCCCAGCACGACCAGACCCCAGCACGACCCCACCCCAGCACGACCCCACCCCAGCACGACCATACCCCAGCACGACCACACCCCAGCACGACCCGACCCCAGCACGACCCTACCCCAGCAAGACCACACCCCAGCACGACCACACCCCAGCACGACCTCACCACAGCACGACCACACCCCAGCACGACCACGCCCCAGCACGACCACGCCCCAGCACGACCACGCCCCAGCACGCCCCAGCACGCACGACCACACCCCAGCACGACCACCCCCAGCACGACCACCCCAGCACGACCACACCCCAGCACGACCACACCCCAGCACGACCACACCCCAGCACGACCACACCCCAGCACGACCACACCCCAGCACGACCACACCCCAGCACGACCCGATCGATAAATCACAGGGTGCGGAGCACCCCAGCACGAACCCACCCCAGCACGACCCCACCCCAGCACGACCCCACCCCAGCACGACCACGCCCCAGCACCCCCAGCACGACCACACCCCAGCACGACCACTCCCCAGCACGACCCCACCCCAGCACGACCCCACCCTAGCACGACCACACCCCAGCACGACCACACCCCAGCACGACCCCACCCCAGCACGATCACACCCCAGCACGACCCCACCCCAGCAAGACCACACCCCAGCACGACCGCACCCCAGCACGACCTTACCACAGCACGACCACACCCCAGCACGACCACGCCCCAGCACGACCACGCCCCAGCACGACCACGCCCCAGCACGACCACGCCCCAGCACGACCACGCCCCAGCACGACCACCCCCCAGCACGACCACCCCCCCAGCACGACCACCCCCCAGCACGACCACCCCCCAGCACGACCACACCCCAGCACGACCACTCCCCAGCACGACCACACCGCCTTGGTTGAGTGGTTGCCTGTCGTCGTGGAATGTTTCGTGGGGTGTCTCGTGGAATGTTTCGCGGGGTGTCTCGTGAAATGTTTCGTGAGGTGTCTCGTGGAATGTTTCGTGAGGTGTCTCGTGGGCTGTTTCGTGAGGTGTCTCGGGGGATGTTTCGTGAGGTGTTACCCAGTTGGGTATCATGAAAACGTGTCCATGCTCCACATGTCTATATCCCTTTCCGGGTTCGTGGGTCCATCATGTTGGCTCGTTGCCGAGCGGTTGGTGGTAGCGCAATGATGAAGCGTATATGGTACCATTGTCGTTGTCTAGACGTCGTACCTCTCGTGTCGCTTCTTGCTCTTGGATAGATCCTCGTAAACGTACTGGGAGTGGTAGCGCAGGGTGGTAGGTGGTCACGAAGATCGTGCCGAAGAGTATGAGGCTAAGAAAAGCAAGAGCTGACCACACGAGAGTGCGGCCAGCGCCGCTACCAAGTCGAAAGTGAGCCTGGTAACTCAAATAGCATCCGATTCCATGGGAAGCGGATGGCAAATAGCGTCCGGTATCGTACTGAGGCTGTTCAGTAAGAGGAATGGACGGATAAGATAAGATAAGATCGATGTAATGATCTTTCCAGCACATAGCGAACACTCGCGGTGTCCGGGCAAATAGGGCGCGCGTGCCTTGAGCCAAAGGCAACGGCGCGCGAGCTATGCTCCCGATACTATAACATCTCCCAAAGAGCTACCCTTAAAGTGCTGCAACCAGCGCCCCGCTTGAGACATCGTCACAATCTGCTCTCCAAGAGAAGGATGTCGAGCCCAGAAACAAGCAAACCGCCTGAGACATCCCCACAAAATGGCCGCGAACGAGCCCGTGCAACCACCCCTGGCGGCTCCCCTTAGGGGTGCTGAAACCAGCGCCCCGCCTGAGACATCCTCACAATTTGCTCTCCAAGCGAAGGATGTTGAGCCCAGAAACAAGCAAACCGCCTGAGACATCCCCACAAAATGGCCGCGAACGAGCCCGTGCAACCACCCCTGGCGGCTCCCCTTAGGGGTGCTGAAACCAGCGCCCCGCCTGAGACATCCTCACAATCTGCTCTCCAAGCGAAGGATGTTGGGCCCGGAAACAAGCAAACCGCCTGAGACATCCCCACAAAATGGCCGCGAACGAGCCCGTGCAAAACACCCCTGGCGGCTCCCCTTAGGGGTGCTGAAACCAGCGCCCCGCTTGAGACATCCTCCAAATCTGATGTGTGTTGAGTAAGTCTGAGTATGAGTAGGTCTGAGTATGAGTATGCCTGAGTATGAGTAAGTCTGTGTATGAGTAAGTCTGTGTATGAGTAAGTCTGGGTATGAGTAGGTCTGTGTATGAGAAAGTCTGTGTATGTGTACGTCTGGGTATGAGTAAGTCTGAGTATGAGTAATACTGTGTATGAGTAAGTCTGGGTATGAGTAAGTCTGTGTATGAGTACGTCTGGGTGTGAGTAAGTCTGTGTATGAGTAAGTCTGTGTATGAGTATGTCTGAGTGTGAGTAAGTCTGAGTATGAGTAGGTCTGAGTATGAGTAAGTCTGAGTATGAGTAAGTCTGAGCATGAGTAGGTCTGAGTATGAGGAAAGAGGAGGAGGGGAGGAGGAAAGAGGAGGAGGGAGAGGGAGTAGGGGGCGTCCAAGTAATAACAAGAACCCCATCTTAGGATATGGGGAAAAAGAGGAGGAAGGGGAGGATGAGGAAAAAAGATGAAGAGGAAGAGGAGGAGGAGGAGGAGGAGGCGGATGAGGCCTCTTGGGCGCCTCTTGGGGCACTCTTGACGCCTCCTGGGAGCTTTCTGGGGGCCTCTTGGAGGGTGTTGGGGGGCATTTTGGGGCTTCTTGGGGGCCTCGTTGGCCGTGTTAGGGCGTTCATGGCTTGTCTGACGCCGTCGGAAGCCGTTTTGGGGGCCTGTCTGTGTCGTCTTGGGGCCCTCTTGGGGCAGATCAGGGGCTCTTAGAGGCCATCTTGGGCGCCTTGGAAGCCTCTAGGGCCGTTTTTGGGATCCTCTTGGGGCCGTCTTGGGGGCCTCTTGGGCCTTCATGGGGCCATCCTGGAGGCCTCTTGGGGCGATATTGGGGGCCTCTTGGGCCGTCTTGAGCCGTCGGAGTGCCGAGAAGAAGCCAAAATCTTTCAATCACCTTGGGAAAATCAATGATTTTGGCCCCTTCGTGCCCTCCTGGAAGACCTCCTGGGCGCCTTTTGGGCCGCCTTGGAAGCAATTTTGGGGCCTCTTGGGCCCATGTCGAGGCCATGCTGCTTCTCCTGAAATCGCAGAGAACATACTTTTGTTGCGACACCAGGCTCGAGGCTGCCGCTACGGCTGTAAAACCAGCTGGCGCGGACTAGAGCCGCGAGACTCTCGTCGCGACCAGGAATCGATTCAAAACGCACCCCGTGAGGCTAAAGAGCGGGGGGTGGTTGGGAGGAAGCTTGAGCACGAGCGGTTGCGGGCAAGCAAAAAGAGCAAAACCCGCAATATACGACAGACGTTACTGAAGTAACAGCAATATAATGGCACCCACAAAAAAAAGCTGTTTTTCCCGGAAAGGGCATGAGCCCAGGGTTCTCTTTTAGTGGGTAAACCCTGTCCCCCGGTGCCAACTTGAAGGAGGCCGGCGAACTTTTTCCCTGATAAATAACGAGGTCGAAGGAGGCCGGCGAATTAAAATTTGAGGATGTCTCGAGCGAAACGCTTGTTTTTGAAATCCCGATCGATAAATCACAGGGTGCGGGCCACTTTTTCGTGTGTTGAGGATGTCTCGAGCGAAACGCTTGCTCCGCAGAGTTTGCCGAGGATGTCTCGAGCGAAACGCTTGTTTTGCAGAGCCGACCGCGACGCGGAAAAGCGCCCCGCGCGAAGGAATTTCGATGATGTCTCGACTAATTCCTTTGTTTTTGCACGATTTCCTGGAATTTTGGCAGGATGTCCAGCACGACCACGCCCAGCACGACCACGCCCCAGCACGACCACACCCCAGCACGAACACACCTCAGCACGACCACGCCCCAGCACGACCACACCCCAGCACGACCACACCCCAGCACCAGCACGACCACACCCCAGCACGACCCGACCCCAGCACGACCCACCCCAGCAAGACCACACCCCAGCACGACCACACCCCAGCACGACCTCCAGCACGACCACCCAGCACGACCACACCCCAGCACGACCACACCCCAGCACGCCCAGCACGACCACGCCCCAGCACGACCACACCCCAGCACGCCCCAGCACGACCCCACCACGACCACACCCCCAGCACGACCACACCCCAGCACGACCTCAGCACGACCACCCCCCTAGCACGACCACCCCCCAGCACGACCACCCCCCAGCACGACCACACCCCAGCACGACCACACCCCAACACGACCATACTCCAGCACGACCACACCCCAGCACGACCACACCCAGTCGCACCCCCGTGGAATGTTTCGTGGGGTGTCTGGTTGAGTGGTTGCCTGTTCGTGGGGTGTCTCGTGGAATGTTTCACGGGGTGTCTCGTGGAATGTTTCGTGAGGTGTCTCGTGGGTTGTTTCGTGAGGTGTCTCCTAGGATGTTTCGCGGGGTGTCTCGTGGGATGTTTCGTGAGGTGTCGCCCAGTTGGATATCGTGAAAACGTGACCATGCTGCACATGTCTATATCCCTTTCCGGGTTCGTGGGTCCATCATGTTTCCCGGAAAGGGCGGGGGCCCAGGGTTCTCTTTTAGTTGGTAAACCTAATCCCCCGGTGCCAACTTGAGGGAGGCCGGCGAATTTTTTCCCTGATAAATAACGAGGTCGAAGGAGGCCGGCGAATTAAAATTTGAGGATGTCTCGAGCGAAACGCTTGTTTTTGAAATCCCGATCGATAAATCACAGGGTGCGGGCCACTTTTTCGTGTGTTGAGGATGTCTCGAGCGAAACGCTTGCTCCGCAGAGTTTGCCGAGGATGTCTCGAGCGAAACGCTTGTTTTGCAGAGCCGACCGCGACGCGGAAAAGCGCCCCGCGCGAAGGAATTTCGATGATGTCTCGACTAATTCCTTTGTTTTTGTACGATTTCCTGGAATTTTGGCAGGATGTCTCGAGCGAAATGCACGACCCCACCCTAGCACGACCATAGCACGACCATACCCCAGCACGACCACACCCCAGCACGACCCGACCCCAGCACGACCCTACCCCAGCAAGACCACACCCCAGCACGACCACACCCCAGCACGACCTCACCACAGCACGACCACGCCCCAGCACGACCACGCCCCAGCACGACCACGCCCCAGCACGACCACGCCCCAGCACGACCACCCCCCAGCACGACCACCCCCCCAGCACGACCACCCCCCAGCACGACCACACCCCAGCACGACCACACCCCAGCACGACCACTCCCCAGCACGACCACACCCCAGCACGACCACACCCCAGCACGACCACACCCAGTCGCACCCCCGTGGAATGTTTCGTGGCGTGTCTGGTTGAGTGGTTGCCTGTTCGTGGGGTGTCTCGTGGAATGTTTCACGGGGTGTCTCGTGGAATGTTTCGTGAGGTGTCTCGTGGAATGTTTCGTGAGGTGTCTCGTGGGATGTTTCGCGGGGTGTCTCGTGGGATGTTTCGTGAGATGTCGCCCAGTTGGGTATCGTGAAAACGTGACCATGCTGCACATGTCTTTATCCCTTTCCGGGTTCGTGGGTCCATCATGTTTTTTTTTTTTCCGGAACTCGCGGAGAACATACTTCTGTTGCGACACCAGGCTCGAGGCTGCCGCTACTGCTATAAAACCAGCCGGCACGGACTAGAGCCACGAGACTCTCGTCGCGACCAGGAATCGATTCAAAACGCACCCCGAATCGAGTGCCGGGTCTAGGCCCGAATCGGTAGTTCTCAGCGCATCGGCTTCAACCTCATTGTCTCTCTTCGAAGGGCGGACGCGGATAGCAGGGCATGGGCAAGCGCGGAGGCGAGGGGCCGAGGATACCCGGCCGAGGCGGCCGTAGCTCGAGAGCCCTCGACAACGACGCGTTCGCGGCCCGTCGCGGAACAAAAACCGCGCTTTCCCGTGCATCGACTCTCCGTCGGGCAGCCCAGAGGACCTAAATCCAGCTCATCAATACAACCGAACGCCAGTCGCGTAGTTTTGCGGCATTGCGACCCGAACTGGCGCTGGTGAGCGTCGCAGATTTTCACACGCGCGGACTCAAGAGCTTCACGCAGACACGAATCATGCCACATGTAATTGAGCTGCGGATGCTCGATACAGAAAGGAACGCGCGCGCACGCAGGCTTGCACCCCCCTCATCGCAAAATCAAGGAACACATTCCCGAGTCTCACCTTTGCCCTACGATCGCTCGGAAGCCTGGGGAGACCTCAGGGGCATTGTTTGCTGCGGATCGGACAGGAAGAATTCTGGGCGATCGAGAAAGATGCGCGCGCCCCGCGGACGCGCGCCCCGCAGCACTCTGGCTTGGACGCAACTTCTCAGGAGGTCACCTGCTGGACCGCCGCGGACGTCATACTCGCGCGTCTGAAAACGCCACTGTCGAGCTGCGCGCGCCACGCCGCCGACCCCTGAGAAGAGGCCCGGGCAATTACCTCCAGAGTCTACGGATACGGGCGCACTGGCAAAGGCGCCCCGCGTAGGAACGCGTCCTCCAGGCGCTCCTCGCAGACGAGGGCGAACGCCTGCGCGCCCGGGTCCAGTCTTCTCCACGCCTCGTTCAGGTGCCCTGTCTTCTCGCAGCGCGCGATCGAGCGAAATGATGACCACCCCCCTCTCTTCATTTCCTCTTCCTGGGACCGAAGACGGAAGGCCCGGTCGAGACTGACCCCGCTGTGCCGCGCCTGATAAGGCACCGCGGGGATCCGCGACCGTTCTCCCGCTACACGCACCAATCGACCGAACTGCTGGTAGTTGGTAGCCCCACGGGAACAGCTTCTCCGCCGCCGAGCCTTTGGCCAAGCACGCAAACACGGGGCCCGCCCAGCGCATTCTCTTGGAATTCATCACCACCGTGTCGTCCGCGCCCCCAATCTTGCTCCGCTTGATTTCATCCTGGGGGATGAGGTGCAAACTCCAGGTCTGCCAGCCCGCCCCGCGCCAGCGGGGCTAGGGGGCCCCGCCAGAGGCCGAGCACCTCTGACGGCCTCAGGTAGGCGCCCACCATCAGCAGCACTCCGAACCCCGCGCGCCCGCGCCCGCTTCGCAGCAGCCCCAGCGCCAGCGCGGACCACGCCGCCCCAGGCAGCGGCCTCCGACTGAACTTCGGGCAGAGCTTCCTCCACCCCCTGAGGCACTGAAGAGCCCGCGGCACGTGCCGGCTGCCTCCCCGCCCGAAGCTCGGGAAGGCGAACGTCGGGGCGGCCGCCACGTGCCCGCCTCGCCACGCGCGGTCCCCGAGCCGATACCTCGAGTTCATCCACGCCACGAGACACTCGCCCACCTCGCCGTCCTCGCACAGCGCCATGCTCTCCCGGTCGGCGAAGTCCAGGAACTCCTGCACGAACGACCGATGCCGGACTCTGCTGGCCTCCGACACGCTCGAAGCCTCCAGATAGCTCTGGCCAGGAAACATCGTCGTCTTGCCCTCGGCCATCCGCGCCACCCGCCGTCGCGCCCGCCGCCGCGCCAGCCGCCCCTCCTTGCGGTCCGCCTCAGCCACCGCCTCCTCGGACGCGGAGTCGTTCTCGTCGTCCCCGACGGTCGAGCCGGCGTCTGCGGCACGTGCTGGCACCCTTGCCCCCGCCTCCAGCGAGCCACTCGGCTCCGGCGCCAGCGTCTCCAGCCGCGACTGCGAGCTCGTCGCATTCGCCGCTGTCAGCGCCCGGGCGCGCCTCGAGCTTCGGCTCCGCGCGCGGCCCTGCTTCTCTCCAGCTGCCGCCGGCGTCCGCGATCGCCCGACCGCGCCTCGCTGCGCTCCTGGCGCGGGCACAGCCAGTGCCCTCTCCCGCCTCGCCTGGGCCGTGCGATCCAGGTCTTCGAGCCGCGCGGCCGACGGGATGTCGTCTGGGCTGTCTCGCGGCAGGGCTCGGCTCGCTGCTCTTAGCTTCTGTCTCCTGCTCCTCCTCGCCCCATCCTCTCTGCTCGTTCCTCTCGATCCTCTCTTCCTCCTTGCTCTCGCTGGTCATCATATTCTCGCTCTCCTTGCTCCTGCTCGTGTGCTTCTGATGGTAGTTCTCTGTCTCCTATAGGTCCTTAGGTTATGCTTCGCTCTCTCGTCCGTCTCGCTCATGCTCGTGATCGTCTGACTCGCCATCTTGATGCCCGTCTCGGGCCCGTTCGCCATCGCAGACGCCATCGACCTCTGAAGCGCCCAGGCTCCGATCCCGACCCCCTTTGTCATCGCGTGGTTCTGGGGGGCAGGAGACGATCCAGGTGGCGTCTTTCTTTTCATCAGCGCTCCTGTCAAACAATCGCCCCCCCTTGTCGCTACTGTTCAGCTCTGAGGGCGCCCAGCGGGAAACCAGCCTCAGGCCTCGCGCCAGCGCGAGAGAGCCAGCCCGCCCGACAAGGGCCAGCAGCTTGAAGCCCCTCAACCGGGGCCTCCCCAGCGCCAGGGTCAGCGCCAAATTATCTCCTACAAACAAAGCTCGTGCGTCGTGTCCGTGTCGGCTCCTGGCGAGGCGCTCGATCCCCTTCAGTCAGCCCGGGCCGGGGCTCTAGGTGGATGATCCCTTCTTCGCACCTCCGCTTGTCGGCCATCACGGTGCTCTCGGGGATCTTCTGACCCGGGTCAATCCAGACCCGGGTCAGCAGGAAACCAAAAAACTGCAATGCAGGAAAAAAAAACTGCAACGCAGGTCTTCGAAAACCGGGGTCAGCCAATATGTGCGGCCGCCTCTCGCGGCCACGAGCGGCTCCCTGACCCGGGTCAGCCAGATGGGGGCCTTCGCAGGATCCTGCAGGATCCGGCGCCCTGGCTGACCCCCGTCTGCATTGACCCCCGTCTCAAAACTCCCGATGCTCCACCGGGATCCCAGCTCCGGGAACGACCTGTCGCGCCCCCACCTCAACGCCTCGTCCTTGGTTGGCTCGGCTCGAGCCTGCAGCAGCCCGCCCTCGCACTCATCCGGCCCTGCAGCAGCAAAGGCGTGGCTCCTCGCGGCCTCGGCCACCGGGCGGAACCGGGCGCGCTCGGGCACTCGCCCAGCGTCCGCGACCGACGCCTCAGGCCACCGCGAGTAGGCCACCCCGGAGCCCCACGGCGAGGCATCGGCGTGGTAGACTCCTGGCAACCATCCCACTTCGCCTCCAAGAAGTCCACGGCGCAGCAAAAGGCCTCAAGCTCCTCCTTCACGCACTGCCACAGCGGCGCCTTCTCGTAGTACAGCTTCTTCACAAACCTGCAGGTGCCGTGGATAATGGACAGCAGCACCCGCCTGATCAAGGCCACGAACGTCACATGGCCCACCAGGACCTCGAGCACCTGCCCGCTGCAGACACCGCGCCGCAGCACCTCCTGGATGGAGCCCCGCAAGAGCCAGAACCTTTTGGCCGTCGGTCGAGTCTGGCCCCGAGCTCCGTCCACCTCGATGCCCAGGACCACCCCGCACTGACAAGCCACCTCCGTCTCGTGCACCGTCAGCCCCTGGCTCCCGAAGGTGTCGGTCACCGCGGTCAGCCCCTTGCGAACGTACTCCTCTTCGTCGGCCAGCACGCCCAAATCGTCGACGTAGCAGTGTTTGCCTCGCCCCGCGTGGCCTCCGTCCCCCTGGAGCACCCAATGCGGCCCACGATCCTGAAGAAGGTGCGCGTCCTTCAGCTCCTTCGTCATTTCCATCTGCCGGGCGTTGGCCTCCTGGGCGAAATAGAGGCTCCATGCCCAGCCCATGGGGGGGGGACTGCGCGAATGGGTACATCATCATGTCCTTGAACTCGGAGGCCCACACCTCGGGGTAGGCGAAGTACTCGTCGAGCTTCGACTCCTTCGGGAACCTCAACCTGTGGAAGCAGTCCTTTACGTCCGATGTCCCCAGATACACAACTCCCACTTTGCCTCCAAGTCGCTCCACCCGACTGAGACCTTCTCCCGTCAGGAGGCTCACGCTGCGATACAAACTGTCGGTTAAACGCCCGACCGTCCAGGATGAGTCTCTGCTGCAGGCCGTCCTTTTTCTTCACCACAAACACGCCCACGTCGCATTTCTTACTGGCACTGAGTCGCATCAGCCCTATTCGTAGGAGCCTCTTGACCAGCCCCACGTACACCTTCCGATTGGACTTCAGCATGGGGTCGGTGTAGGGCCGCACTGGCCCCAGCGTCTTGTCGAGAACGGCCACTTCCTCGGGCGACCTCAGCATGTAGCTCTCGTACTCCTCCAGAAAATTCAACGCCGCATCCGGTAACAATCGATCAACCCGAAGTGCCTGCCTAACGTCTTCAGGGATGCCGAACCGGTCGTGCACGAAAGAGGCCAGGTTAGCTCGGGTCTCGGCATAGGGGCCGCAAGTCGCGCTGCTCGAGCGCCGCCAGCCAGCAACGGCCAACTGCGCCCGCCGCTGCGCGTCCCGCTGCAATCCGGCCACCTTATCGTAGGTTGCCAGGCGCGGTTGCGCGCGGCTGGCCTCACGCCAGCGCGCGCCATGCATCCAATTCAAGCTCTCAATGGCGTCATTCGTCAGCCTCCTCACCCGCAGCTTCTCTCGCCTGGTCAACCCAAAGCCGATGTCGGGGTCGACCTGACGCTGACGCACCTCGGGCACCGGGAAGTACTCGCCCGCGCCGCCGGCCTCGTCCACCGCGCCTGGGGGCGGCCACGCCCCAGGCTCGCCAGTCGCTCATCCAGCCCCGCCAGGGGCGCCCGCGCCAGCGGCAGCTCCCGCTCCGGCCCTCGGTTTGGCCTTCGCCTTGGCGGCTGCGCCCCTGGGGCCGCCCCTGGCGTCGTCCTTGGTTCCGGGCAGCCCGCCCAGCGCCAGCGCCGCGCCCGTCTCCTCAAGCTCCTGCCGAGCCCCGGCCACGCGTCCTCGCGTGGCCGCCGCCTGCCTCTCAGCCTCGTCTCTGGCAGCTCGACTGGCGAAAAACACAGCTCTGGGCTCACCACATCGAAGGGGTCCACCACGCCCGTCAGGTACCGAGCGCTCTCCCAGGACGCCTGCCCTGGCGCAGGCCCACTCCGATAGGCTTCCACGATGGTCCCCCCCACCGCCGCCCTCCACCACGCCCTCCCGCCCGCTCGTCCCCCTCTCATTCCCCCCACCCATCCCCTCACCCGCTCTATGTCCGCCCGCCCCGCATCCCTGACCCTCGTCTGGCCCGAAACCAAAGCCCGACGATTTCGAATCCACCGCTCTCCGCGAAATGGGGCGGTGGCCGCCCTTCGCGTCCTGGGCACAAGACCGTGGCCCCCTCTTTACCCAGGCACGCAGCCCGTGGCAACCTTCCGAAATCGTCGAGGGGTTCAGCTCGCACATGGGGCCGCCGTTCCAGTGGGTGTCTTGGTGCTGGTGTCGGTTTTTTTGATGTTGCCGGGAACGAAAAGCCAGCACCAGCATCAAGACGCCACTGGAAAAGTTCGGAACGTTTTCCCTGTGGGGGCTGAGCGACCCAACGAAGCGAAGAAAGCGTGAGATGGCTCGCATTGCTCACCGAATTTGCAAGCCATGGGGCTTCCATGATAGAGAAACGTCACATGCAGCTCATGGCGCCCCTGAGGCCACGGAGCTTCCATGGCCCGCGGGGTTTCCAAGGCCCAGAAACCGGATGTGGCCCTGACGAGTCAGGGAGCCCATGGTGCCCGCGTGGCTCGCTGGGCCAGCGCGGCGCATTGGGCCTATGCGCGCTGCCGCGCACGTTCGGCCCAGGAAACCTTTGTGGGAATTGTGGGGTTCATGGGGCTGCCTGGGTTCGCACGGCCCGCGGGCCTCGCGCGGCCCATGGAAATCCTAACGCTCACTTGGGGAATTGGAGACGGGCCGTTATGTTCCCACGCGCTCAGAGCTGGCATTCATCAGCGCGGGACACGCGAGCCCGAAGACACGGGCGACGGCATTCAACAGAGGCTGCATTTTTTTCTTTTCCGGTGGTTTCTTGGTGTTGGTGTTGGGTTCCTGTGCGCCGATGGTCAGCCAGGCCATACACTCTGGCCCAGCGTGAACCAGAAAAAAAGGCCATTGCGATGGGAGTGCACGGCGAATCAAAGACGAACAACGTAGGCAACGGAATAGCGCCCATGTCACGTCATCACCTCCGTATAACGTCTCCCAGGCTAATCATGCCCCGCATTGCGCAGGGGTTGGGCACGTCGCCAGGGTAATGTCCCAACCCTGCTTGGTTGGGTATTCGTTTTGAATAGAGCACTGTGGTCGCGTCCCTCCTCCTCTTCCTCCTTCTCCCGCCTCCCGCCTCCCTCTTGTCTCCTCTCGCCTTGTGGGTGCCGCGTGCGTGTGCGTGTGCATCTTGCATGCGGTACCTCTTGTGTGCATCTTGCATGGGGTGCTGCGATCTGCGACACTGTCGCCACTTTCGAGGGCTGTTGGCGGGTCCTGCGGACTGAGGAACCGCGGGGACTTGAGTGAGACCTCGCCATCCCTGGGCGGCTGCGATCTGCGACACTGTCGCCACTTTCGAGGGCTGGTGGGGGGTCTGGCGGACTGAAGCACCGCGGGGATCTGAGCGAGACCTCGCCGTCCCTGGGGGGCTGCGATCTGCGACAGTCTCGCCACTTTCGAGGGCTGCTGTGGGTCCTGCGGACTGAGGCACCGCGGGGACCTGAGCGAGACCTCGCCGTCCCTGGGGGCTGCAATCTGCGACACTGTCGCCACTTTCGAGGGCTGCTGGTGGGTCCTGCGGACTGAGGCACCGCGGGGACCTGAGCGAGACCTCGCCGTCCCTGGGGGGCTGCGATATGTGACACTGTCGCCACTTTCGAAGGCTGCTGGGGGTCCTGCGGACGGAGGCACCGCGGGGACCTGAGCGAGGCCCCGCCGTCTTTGGGGGGGCTGCGATCTGCGACACTGTCGCCACTTTCGAGGGCTGCTGGTGGGTCCTGCGGACTGAGGCGCCGCGGGGACCTGAGCGAGACCTCGCCGTCTCCCTGGGCGGCTGCGATCTGCGACGCTGACGCCACTTTCGAAGGCTGCAGGTGTGTCCTGCGGACTGAGGCACCGCGGGGACCTGAGCGAGACCTCGCCGTCCCTGGGGGTGGGGGCTGCGTTAGTAACCACTACGACGCCCTTATATCTTGAACGGGGGCCTGCGAACCTTCCGATTGCTGCCAGCAAAATCACATGCGTCCATGTTACGTCATTGCACCCGTTGTAGCAATCCTGATGTATTTGTGCCCCGCATTACGCAAGGGTTGGGTACGTCGCCAGAGTAATTTCCCTTACAAATCCGGCCGCTCCCGCCCGGCGGGTTGGGCCGTGCGAGACCTCTCTGACAAAGTGTTCGGCACTATCTTTCCCCTTCCTTCGACAGTGGCTGGTCAAAGCCCTCCTGAAAGTCCCTCCGAGGGGGCCCCACTCTGCCGGCGGACCCCCCCTCCCTGAACAGTTCCGGCGCCCGGGGGCGATTCAAGAGCGCCCTAAAACGGGCCAAGAGAGCCCCAAGACGGCCCAAGCGAGCCTCCAGACGGCTCCAGATCGCTCCCAGACGCTAAATATGGTCTCCAGACGGCCCAAGACGCCTCCAAGACGCCGCAAGAGGGCTCCGACAGCACCCCTGACAGGGCCACAAGATGTAAATGTCATTCATTTTTCTATGGTTTTTTAAAAGTTTTTCGGCTTCCCGCAATTTGGGCTTCCAGACGCTCCAAGACGGCGCACGAGGCCCCCAAGACCGCCCTAAGACGGCCGAAGAGCCCCCCAAGAGAGGTCCAGGACGGCCCAAGAGGGCACCAAGACAGCCCAAGAGGCCCCCGGGACGGCCCACGAGGGCCCCAGGACGGTTCCAACAGAGGGCCCAGAGGGGGAACCTCAACGGACATTCCGACTTTCAAGTCCCAAAAAGCCTTCAGGAGGGCCTCAGGGGCTCCCAGGAAGCTCCCAAGAGGCCCCAAGAGAGCTCCAAGAGGTCCCCAAGAAGCCCCCAGGAGGCCCCCAAGAGGCCCGCACACTGCCCCGCAGAAGCCTCCGAGAGCCCTCTCGAGAGACCCCAGGAAGCGTCCATGAGGACTCCGTCCGACCCAAAACCCAAGCACGGTGGCGGGATGGGGCGACGGCTATTTGATAGCTGGCATACGCGCCGCGTCACGATTTTCGATGCTGCGCACCTCTTCGAAAAACTCCCAGGGAGCGGCCGGTGATGCGCCGCCGGCGTCCTCGATCCTCGATCTTCGAGGGTTGGAAGCGGGAAAACGTCAGAAGGCGAAACAAATTAGAAAAAACATTGGAAATCAACGATTTTACTCTCTTGGCTCACTCGGGACGGCTCTCGCAGCGCTCTTGGGCTGTTCTTGGGGACTCGTCGGGGTCTTTCTGGGGCCTCTCAAGGATCGGGGGTGTGTTGGGGGCCTCTGGGGGTCCCAAAAGCCTCTCGGAGGTCGCTGGAAGCTTCCTGCTCCCGCTCTTGGGCCCATTTTGGGCCTGTTCTGGGGTAGCCTGTGGCTGTCCTGGGCGCCTCTTCGGCAGTCTTGGAGCATTCTTCGCTCGTCTCGCGGCCATCCTGAGGGTCTCATGTGTGGTCTTTGGGCGGTCTTGGGAGCCTCTTCGGCGCTCTTGGACCATTGGAAGCTCGAAAACGCGAGAAGCTAAAAGCATTGCAAACACAAATGGAAATCGACGATTTGGGCCTCTTCGGGCCGTCCAGGGACGCCTCTCGGACCTCTTTTGGGGTCTCTTGGAGGCCACCTGGGAGCCTTGAGAGCCGTCCGACGGCTGACTTGGGCTGCTTGGGAACGTCTTGGACCATCCCTTTCGCATTCTGGGTGTTCCTGGGAAGCGTCTTGGGCCCTCCTGGGACGCTGTGGAGGCTCCCCGGAAAGGCCTCTTGGGCTCGTGGGGGGCGTTCTTGGGCGGTTTAGGCGTCTCGTGGGCCGTATTGGCCCCCTCGTGGGTCGTCTTGGGGCCCTCTTGGGGGCATTCTCGACCGGCTTGGGTGCCTCTTGGGCCGTCTTGGATGCAGTGGACGCCCAAAAGGCAAACACGCCAAAAATATAAGTTTTCCCATAGGAAATCAACGATGTTTGCTTATTGGGCCACTCTCGGGGTGCCTCTTGGGGCGTCTTCGGAGCCTCTTTTGCTGATTTTTCCCGGAAAGGGCGTGGGCCCAGGGTTCTCTTTTAGTAGGTAAACCTGTCCCCCGGTGCCAACTTGAGGGAGGCCGGCGAATTTTTTCCCTGATGAATAACGAGGTCGAAGGAGGCCGGCGAATTAAAATTTGAGGATGTCTCGAGCGAAACGCTTGTTTTTGAAATCCCGATCGATAAATCACAGGGTGCGGGCCACTTTTTCGTGCGTTGAGGATGTCTCGAGCGAAACGCTTGCTCCGCAGAGTTTGCCGAGGATGTCTCGAGCGAAACGCTGGTTTTGCAGAGCCGACCGCGACGCGGAAAAGCGCCCCGCGCGCAAGAATTCCGAGGATGTCTCGCGCGTGCCACGTCCCGCGCGCAGGAATTCTGAGGATGTCTCGACTAATTCGCTTGTTTTTCTAGGATTTCCTTGAATTTTGGCAGGATGTCTCGAGCGAAATGCACGACCCCACCCTAGCACGACCACACCCCAGCACGACCCACGACCCCACCCCAGCACGACCCCACCCCAGCACGACCCCAGCACGACCACACCCCAGCACGACCCCAGCACGAGCACGACCCCACCCCAGCAGACCACACCCCACGACCACACCCAGCACGACACCCACAGCACGACCACACCCCAGCACCACAGCACGACCACGCACACTCCCCCACCCACCCCAGCACGACCACCCCAGCACGACCACCACCCCACAGCACGACCACCCCCCAGCACGACCACACCCCAGCACGACCACACCCCAGCACGACCACACCCCAGCACGACCACACCCAGTCGCACCCCCGTGGAATGTTTCGTGGGGTGTCTGGTTAAGTGGTTGCCTGTTCGTTGGGTGTCTCGTGGAATGTTTTACGGGGTGTCTCCTGGAATGTTTCGTGAGGTGTCTCGTGGAATGTTTCGTGAGGTGTCTCGTGGGATGTTTCGCGGGGTGGCTCGTGGGATGTTTCGTGAGGTGTCGCCCAGTTGGGTATCATGAAAACGTGACCATGCTGCACATGTCTATATCCCTTTCCGGGTTCGTGGGTCCATCATGTTCGGGTCTCATGGGGGCCTCTTGGGGCTTCTGGGCCCCTTCTTGGAGCCTCTTGGGGTCTCCTAGGGTCTCTCGGGCCAAAAGGCCAGAATTTCCGGTTCCTCGTCCCCGTCTTGGGCGCCGCCTTGGGGCGTTCTTGGGCGGTTTGGGCGCCTCGTGGGCCGTCTTGGCCCCCTCGTGGGCCGTCTTGGGGCCTTCTTGGGGGCATCCTCGACCAGCTTGGGTGCCTCTTGGGCTGTCTTGGGCGCAGTGGACGGCCAAAAGGCAAACACGCCAAAAGTATCAGGCGTCTTCGGGGACTTCGGGGGCCTTCTTGGCGTCATGGGAGTCGTCTTGAAAAGCGTCTGGAGCCATCGTTGCGGCCTCCTCGGGCCTCCCTGCAGCCTCTTGGGGCCCTGTTGGCCCCGGGACGCCGAAACCCTGTAAAAACAAAAAGAAAACGACGCCAGGTCCCCCCATGCGCTGTCGGGGTCGCGGCCCCAGGCCCACGGGCCTCGTACACGGGAATAAGCTGTGTATGTATGTATATGTATGTGTGTATATATGTATACAAGTATGTACATGCACACACATATATATATATGTATGTATGTATGCATGCATGCATGCATGCATGCATGCATGTATGTATGTATGTATGTATGAGTGTATGTATGTATGTAACTGTATGTAAATGTATGTGTAAATGCATACATCGACATATACATATATTTACACGCACACCCTATGGCATAAACTGTACACATGCAACTGAACGATGATGCTGGCATAGAAAACTCAAAAATGACTGTCGTGCTGGTGCGATCCCATGTAGGCGAACGTGCGAAAACGACGCGACCGAGGACACCAAAACCAAAAACAAAGAAATTAGCATCGATGAGCCAAGGAACCAACATCACATTGGGGATGCACGGCTGATTTCGAGGACGCGGCCCCCGCCCCCGCGCATGCGGCCAGCGGCTCGCAAGGCAGGGGAACGACGGCAACCCGCGTCCGTTCACGAGGCCATGGGCTGTCGCGCGGTCTGAAACGTCGCGGCCAGAAGTTCGCGCAGATCACGAGGGCTCTCGTCGTGGACAAATATAGACGTTGGAAAAAACTGAGCGGCCAGTCAGAAGCTTAGGCAGCTTGCAAAGCCAAGGACACTCGCCATCGAATGAGAGACAAAACACACGGTGCGGCCAGAAGCTTGCACGGCTGACGAGGCCAGGGGTTCCCGCAGTCGCTGAGTAGCCCACACGGAACTCATACGCGGCCAGAGGCTCGCGTAGCTGACGAAGGCAAGACCTCTCGCCGCTTAGTGCGCAACCCGCAACCCTGCGCGGCCAGAGGCTCGCACAGATGACGAGGCCAGGGGCTTTCGCCGTCGTTCGAAGAATCCCTCCTCCTCCTCCCCCTCCCCCGCCTCCTCCTCCTCCTCCGAGGCTCCGACCGTAGCCGCAGCCGTCTTGCCCCTCTGCGGGACGCGGCGACCGGTCTGGGCCCATGCGCGCGGCCCCCGCCCCCGCCGCGGCGAGAGTGGGCAGCCGCGTGCCACGAGATTCACCCGTCTGGCTTGGGGCTCCATGCCAGGCGAGGCCAGTCCGCGCTGGCATGGCGCGACTTGGCTACGCGGCCCGCGTCGGCAGGCCCCCGCGCATGGCCGATGTGGCGGCTTTGGCGGCCGCTGTGCATGGTGGTCGGCGTCCTCGCATCATCCTCCTGCAGCGCCTGCCACTGCTGCTGCCCAGGGCAGTGCCGCTGCCGACGCGGAGGCCTCACCCGCGCCAGCGGCTGGCGCGTCGGTACTGGGTCCGGCTGGAGTACCCGCGCCGCCGTCCTATGCGCCATCGAAGTTGGGCCTCCTGCTGCTGCCTCTGTGCGAGCTGCCGCCGCTGCCGTGCCATGACGTCTCCGAGGTTTTTGCTTCGTCGCCACCTTCCTGGACGGCCCCCACACAGCCGCCTTCACGGACGCCTTCGCTCCCGCGTCACGCTAGAACCGCTGAAAGCCCACAAGTCCCCCCATTCTTGGTGGAGTCGTGCGGCGAGGCCGAGCGTGAGGCCGAGGAGGAATGCGAGCCCGACAGCCAGGAGGAGCAGGAGGAGGTCGAGTCCGCCGAGAGCGATTCGTGCTCAACGGTCGCCGAGGATTTCGCGTACCCGCGCGGTGCCGCAGTGGGCCAGCCGCGCGTCCACGAGGCGTTCGACGAGGGTGGCTGCCGCGGCTGCCGCGGATGCAGCGACGGCGCCCGCTGAGCCCTTCGAGCCCTTCACCGAGCTGCGAGGCTACCGACGATGTCGAAGCCGCCATCGCTGCCCAGGGAGGCATCGAGGCCGCCCGGGCCAAGATGGCGGCCGCGTACGCAGCAGCACGTACTCCAGAGCACCCGGACGGACTGCAGCTATCTCGAGGAGCCGGCGCTGGAGCCGCCGCACGTCCACAGACCACCGGCATCGAGGCCATCGACGGCACCGGGGGCATCGTTGCCGCGTCCGGTGTCCCTCGGCCTGCTGCTCCCCGTGCTCTTCGACGCGATGCTGCGAGTGTGCCGCCGCCGAAAGGGTGGAAATGGGCGTGGTCAGGAGACATACGTGATCCCCCCGTTGCACGTTCAGTCTTGGACCACGTGGCCCGGAGGGTGGATGACCTCATCTTCCAGATGCACGTGCGCAAGTGGGTGCGGCCCGGGCCGCTGCCTGAGCCGCCACCCGCCATGCAGTCACCAGTTGGCATTGACGAGATTCTTGCCCAGCGCATCGTTGCGATCACCCTCCCTCGGAGATGAAGTCCTCCCTCCTCGGCTTAGCGCGCAAATAATCGCGCCGTTTTTCCCGGAAAGGGCGGGGGCCCAGGGTTCTCTTTTAGTTGGTAAACCTAATCCCCCGGTGCCAACTTGAAGGAGGCCGGCGAATTTTTTCCCTGATAAATATCGAGGTCGAAGGAGGCCGGCGAATTAAAATTTGAGGATGTCTCGAGCGAAACGCTTGTTTTTGAAATCCCGATCGATAAATCACAGGGTGCGGGCCACTTTTTCGTGTGTTGAGGATGTCTCGAGCGAAACGCTTGCTCCGCAGAGTTTGCCGAGGATGTCTCGAGCGAAACGCTTGTTTTGCAGAGCCGACCGCGACGCGGAAAAGCGCCCCGCGCGAAGGAATTTCGATGATGTCTCGACTAATTCCTTTGTTTTTGTACGATTTCCTGGAATTTTGGCAGGATGTCTCGAGCGAAATGCACGACCCCACCCTAGCACGACCATACCCCAGCACGACCACACCCCAGCACGACCAGACCCCAGCACGACCCACCCCAGCACGACCCCACCCCAGCACGACCATACCCCAGCACGACCACACCCCAGCACGACCCGACCCCAGCACGACCCTACCCCAGCAAGACCACACCCCAGCACGACCACACCCCAGCACGACCTCACCACAGCACGACCACACCCCAGCACGACCACGCCCCAGCACGACCACGCCCTAGCACGACCACACCCCAGCACGACCACTCCCCAGCACGACCACGCCCCAGCACGACCACGCCCCAGCACGACCACGCCCCAGCACGACCACGCCCCAGCACGACCACCCCCCAGCACGACCACCCCCCCAGCACGACCACCCCCCAGCACGACCACCCCCCAGCACGACCACACCCCAGCACGACCACTCCCCAGCACGACCACACCGCCTTGGTTGAGTGGTTGCCTGTCGTCGTGGAATGTTTCGTGGGGTGTCTCGTGGAATGTTTCGCGGGGTGTCTCGTGAAATGTTTCGTGAGGTGTCTCGTGGAATGTTTCGTGAGGTGTCTCGTGGGCTGTTTCGTGAGGTGTCTCGTGGGATGTTTCGTGAGGTGTTGCCCAGTTGGGTATCATGAAAACGTGTCCATGCTCCACATGTCTATATCCCTTTCCGGGTTCGTGGGTCCATCATGTTTTTCTGCCGCCGTCTCGTCGTGCGTGCCGTGTTGGGGGCCGAAGATTGATTTTCTTCCCTTTTCAGGAAGCGCACGACTTGTCTCCTGTCGTCGTCTGTCTGCAGCGTCGTTGATCGTCGTCGTGAGTGAGTCGCACGTCGTTCCCTCGCAGCGCTGGGTGGACCGGCCTTCTTGTGCAGTACCGGCCGCTCCCGTGCCTTGTCAGCGCGGTACTCCCCACTCCAGCGAGCGGTGCAATTGAGCTGCCTGCCGCGACGGTGACGCTTCCCAGTCACAGCGCAGGTGCCTGCCGCGAAAGTGCCTGCCGGGAAGGTGCTTCGATGTCGTTATGTGAAGGAAGGATGGATGAGGAGGAGGGCCGGCGAGCGAGAGCGGCGATGGTGTGTCTGCAGGTTCGCTCCCATGCCGTCTTATCTTTTTCGAGGGCTTAATGCCCAGGTCTGCGTCCCAGCCTTCCCCTCTCCTCCTCGTCTTATCCCTCTCCGCCCCTCCACCACAGTGCCCAGGCCGTAGCAGCAAACTCCTCTAGCGTTTGCCGGCCAGGCTGCCTATTGTTGAAGGTGGGGGTTCAACGTGGATCGGGAAGGGAATGCCGTGTGTAGGTGCGAAGGTCAATATTCCTCCTCTGCCGCCGGCCGCTTTGATGCCCACCTGTCTTGGCATATAGTTTCCGCGTAGTGTTCCCAGTTGCGGCTCCGCCGTGCCTCAAAGATGCCAAGCTGAGTCGCTGCCACTCCCCAGCGACTTCGAGTAGGTAACGTAGTCTGCGTCCCTGCCTTCCTCCCTCTCGCTTGGCTATGCTCTACTTATTTTCCCCCTCCCTCAGCCCCTCCTCCCGAGTGACCTGGAGGGGCACAGCAAGCCACTGTCGCAGCTTTTAGCAGTTGCCGTCAAATTGCCCATATTGGAGGGTAGGGGATGCATCAATTTGGTTCTGGGGGTAGCAATGGTAGAATCATCCGTGCTCCTCCAGCCTTTGAGTCTGGAGGGAACGGGTGTCACGAGAGAAGGAAGTTTTCGGTCTGCGTCCCACCCTTCTTCCTCCCCCTCGTTCTCTATAGCATTTTCCCTCCCTCCCTCCGTCCTTCTTCCCGAGTGCCCTGGACGGGCACAGCGAGTCATCTGTCGCCGCCTTTAGCGTTTGCCGTCCAGTTGACTATTATGGGGGGGCAGTGAGGATCGGGGAGGGCCTGGACTCATTGCTTCGGTCCGACGCGTTCCGTCCGCTCTGTCGCGGGGTCCCATCGTACTGTACTGTACTTGCGTTCTTGGTGCCCGTGCAAATGTTTCAGCTTTTCCCGGAAAGGGCTCGGGCCCAGGGTTCTCTTTTAGTTGGTAAACCTGTCCCCCGGTGCCAACTTGAAGGAGGCCGGCGAATTTTTTCCCTGATAAATATCGAGGTCGAAGGAGGCCGGCGAATTAAAATTTGAGGATGTCTCGAGCGAAACGCTTGTTTTTGAAATCCCGATCGATAAATCACAGGGTGCGGGCCACTTTTTCGTGTGTTGAGGATGTCTCGAGCGAAACGCTTGCTCCGCAGAGTTTGCCGAGGATGTCTCGAGCGAAACGCTTGTTTTGCAGAGCCGACCGCGACGCGGAAAAGCGCCCCGCGCGAAGGAATTTCGATGATGTTTCGACTAATTTGTTTGTTTTTGTACGATTTCCTGGAATTTTGGCAGGATGTCTCGAGCGAAATGCACGACCCCACCCTAGCACGACCATACCCCAGCACGACCACACCCCAGCACGACCAGACCCCAGCACGACCCCACCCCAGCACGACCCCACCCCAGCACGACCATACCCCAGCACGACCACACCCCAGCACGACCCGACCCCAGCACGACCCTACCCCAGCAAGACCACACCCCAGCACGACCACACCCCAGCACGACCTCACCACAGCACGACCACGCCCCAGCACGACCACGCCCCAGCACGACCACGCCCCAGCACGACCACGCCCCAGCACGACCACGCCCCAGCACGACCACCCCCCAGCACGACCACCCCCCAGCACGACCACACCCCAGCACGACCACACCCCAGCACGACCACACCCCAGCACGACCACCACACCCCAGCACGACCACACCCAGTCGCACCCCCGTGGAATGTTTCGTGGCGTGTCTGGTTGAGTGGTTGCCTGTTCGTGGGGTGTCTCGTGGAATGTTTCAAAGGTGTCTCGTGGAATGTTTCGTGAGGTGTCTCGTGGATGTTTCGTGAGGTGTCTCGTGGGATGTTTCGCGGGGCCCCAGCACGACCAACCCCCCAGCACGACCACCCCCCCAGCACGACCACCCCCCAGCACGACCACCCCCCAGCACGACCACACCCCAGCACGACCACTCCCCAGCACGACCACACCCCAGCACGACCACACCCCAGCACGACCACACCCAGTCGCACCCCCGTGGAATGTTTCGTGGCGTGTCTGGTTGAGTGGTTGCCTGTTCGTGGGGTGTCTCGTGGAATGTTTCAAAGGGTGTCTCGTGGAATGTTTCGTGAGGTGTCTCGTGGAATGTTTCGTGAGGTGTCTCGTGGGATGTTTCGCGGGGTGTCTCGTGGGATGTTTCGTGAGATGTCGCCCAGTTGGGTATCGTGAAAACGTGACCATGCTGCACATGTCTTTATCCCTTTCCGGGTTCGTGGGTCCATCATGTTTTTGAAATCCCGATCGATAAATCACAGGGTGCGGGCCACCTCAGCACGACCACATCCCAGCACGACCACACCCCACACGACCACCCCAGCACGACCACGCCCCAGCACGACCACACCCCAGCACGACCACACCCCAGCACGACCACACCCCAGCACGACCACACCCCAGCACGACCCGATCGATAAATCACAGGGTGCGGACCACCCCAGCACGACCACACCCCAGCACCACCCCAGCACGACCCCACCCCAGCACGACCACGCCCCAGCACGACCACACCCCAGCACGACCACACCCCAGCACGACCACACCCCAGCACGACCCCACCCCAGCACGACCCCACCCTAGCACGACCACACCCCAGCACGACCACACCCCAGCACGACCACACCCCAGCACGACCCCACCCCAGCACGACCCCACCCAGCACGACCACCCCCCAGCACGACCACACCCCAGCACGACCACACCCCAGCACGACCCCACCCCAGCAAGACCACACCCCAGCACGACCACACCCCAGCACGACCTCACCACAGCACGACCACACCCCAGCACGACCACGCCCCAGCACGACCACGCCCCAGCACGACCACGCCCCAGCACGCCCCAGCACGACAGCACGCCCCAGCACGACCACCCCCCAGCACGACCACCCCCCAGCACGACCCACCCCAGCACGACCACCCCCCAGCACGACCACCCCCCAGCACGACCACACCCCAGCACGACCACACCCCAACACGACCATACTCCAGCACGACCACACCCCAGCACGACCACACCCAGTCGCACCCCCGTGGAATGTTTCGTGGGGTGTCTGGTTGAGTGGTTGCCTGTTCGTGGGGTGTCTCGTGGAATGTTTCACGGGGTGTCTCGTGGAATGTTTCGTGAGGTGTCTCGTGGGTTGTTTCGTGAGGTGTCTCCTGGGATGTTTCGCGGGGTGTCTCGTGGGATGTTTCGTGAGGTGTCGCCCAGTTGGATATCGTGAAAACGTGACCATGCTGCACATGTCTATATCCCTTTCCGGGTTCGTGGGTCCATCATGTTTCGTTCAGCCAGCTTGCCTGCCTGCGCTTTAAAGCCATCTGCTAGCTGAGGGTGAGTTTAGGTGCGTTGGTGGGGACAAGGGTTGCACTGCGGAGTTGGCGCAGGCGCGGGCCGCGGGTCGAGCGTGCGAATATCGTGCACTCCCGCAGGCCCCTGCCTTGCGCCAGCCCACTAAGCTGGCGTTCGGCCCTTCGCAGGCCATCTCAACTGCACCCCTCTTTGATATGCCTCCTCTTGCCTCCTCCCTCCTCCTGCGGCGTTATGATGCGCCCTGAGCGCCTTCAAACGATGAGGGGGGGGGTAGGACAGGACGGGGGCGGGGAGATTCACCAAACCTTGGCGCCCGTGCTGCATGTACGCACTGTTGCAGCAGCTAGTGAGTGCCGCACTAAGCTGACCGTCTCCTCGGCGAATCAGAGCGCAATCCAAAATCCTCCTCTTCCGCCTCCTTCTCCGTAACCATTTTGGCTCAAACCTGTTTGATTCGAGAGCGCTCGGTCCTTGCAGTGGCAACAAGGAGGCGGCCCGAAGGCGTGGCGGCCTTCGGCCCAGCGTCGTGCGGACATCGATCCCATCGGCCCATCAGCGGCGCGCCGCTGCGAGGCGGCGCCGGCGGCAGGCGGCGGCGGAGGCTGCTGTGCGCGCTGCCGATGCTTGCGGCACTCCTGGATCGTGACAGGATCGCGAGCTCGCTTCTCGGCCTGCGCTGCGGCGGCTGGCCAGCGGGCTCCGCATCCCTGGGTCCACGAGGCGGCGCCGCAACACCGGCTGGCACTCCGAGAGGGTGCCGCTCGGGGGTTTCGCTTCGGCTTCTGCCAGCGGCATCGCCTGGGCTGCTGCTGGTCCTAGGTTGGGCTGGCGGTCGACGGCCGAGCAGCCAGGCAGCAGTGCTTCGGTGCATCCATCTTCTGGGATGCGATGCGCGTGCGGCAGCTTCGTCTTCAGCTCTGCGGGGCTCGTGGGCGACGGCTTCTCGTACGCTGTGCAGGGCGGCCTCAGCAGCGTTTTTTTACGACGCATCTCGGGGAGAGTATCGTGCTGTTCATGGAGATCCTCCCGCTGGGGTTGGCGGAGTTCGCAATGCTGGTGACGTTCCTGAGGCGGCTCAACCTTGCCCTCTGGTCGAGTATCCTGCGCGTGATGTGGTACTGCCTGGGTCTCCGCATCTGGCTGTGGAGTTTGAAGTTCGAGGTTTACGAGGCGTCGAACGCGCAGCTGGTCGCGGAGGACCCCGTGATTGCGGAGTTTCTTCCTGGAGGTCAAGAGGGAGGTGCGCTGGAGACGCCCAGCATGGATTTCGAGTGCGGTTTAGACGTCGACTCCTACGCACGCTGGGTCAACATCCCCTGTATCCTCGATGGGCCTGGATGGGGCGGCCAAGAGGTGGCCATTCCTCCAGCGGCAGGCGGCCAGGCGCAGCTTGGTGGCGTGGCAACTGCGCTGGCGCTGCTTTCGGCGGCGGCGACGCTGTGTTCAAGGCGGCGGGCGGCTCGTTCCAGCCCATGGCCCTGAGTGCTTGTGCGGTTCGCGCGGCGCCTTCGGCGCTTCCAGATCGTCGGCATGTGCCTCAAGGTCTTCAGGGAGTGCGGGTGGACCTTCATCGGGGCGCGGTCGTGCTCGCTCTTCTACAGCTACCTGCTGATGGAGGTCATCAGAGGTTTTCACCTCGGCCACGTGCGGTCGCGGCGTGAGTTATGTCAGGGCAAAATCCTCCTCCTCCTCCTCCTCCTGCTCCTGCTCCTTCTCCTGCTTCTGCTCCTTCTCCACCTCTTCCTCCTCCTCGTGTTCCTCCTCCTCCTCCTCCTCCTCCTCCTCCTCATCACCGTCATCTGCATATCCCACCGGCCCACTAGGCGTAGGTGGTCTAGAGCGCTTTCTCTTCCAATCTCCTTATTCCCCATCGGGGAAGGCTTTACCCCCGCCCCCTCCCTGGGCCTGGACGGGGCGCCTCACGGAAGCTAGAGCGTCGGAGATGACCCAAGACGGCCCCGAGAGCGCCTCGGAGAGCCCAGGATGACCTCCAAGATGGCTCCAGATAGCGCACGACGCCTCACGATGGCTCCCAAAATGCCCCAAGAGGCCCCGCGACCGCCCCGAGACGGTTCCAAGAAGCCTCCGAAACCCCCAAAGACGCACCCAACAAGCAAACATCGTTCAACGACCTAAGAACATCAATGATTTGTGTGTTGTCGCCTTTTTGCTTTCGCTGGCCTTCCAAAGCCTCGAGATGGCTCCAAAGCGGCCCCGGAGAGCTCCAAGAGAGGCCCAAGAGAGCCCTGGGGCGGCCCCAAGGGCGCCCCAAGGGCGCCCCTCGAGCGCCCCAAGAGGCGATTTCTGGGGCTGCCGAAGGGCAGCGCAAATTTTAGTTCTTTTCTGGTTGGTCGATGTCCTCTAAGATGGCCCCGAGAGCGGCCCCAAAGCTCCCAAGATCGTTCCAAGAGGGCCCCGAGAGGCGCCCAGACGGTTGATATGGCCACAACACGATTCCATATTGCTACAAAGCGGCCCCAGGCGACCCCAAAAGACCACCAACCAAAAACAACAAAATCCAAGGGACCTAGAAGCGCACCACGACCTCAAATCATAACACCTCAAGACGTAGAACACGCAACACAAACGTAACACTGATCGATGCCGCCGGAGCAGGACAACGAAAACGAACGATCCCACACGAAACCGGCATGACCCCACTCAGGAAACAACGCGACGAAAACGCGAGCGAGGAAACCTAGGTCCGGAAACCGAAACATTAAAATCATAGGGCCAAGGACCCCTGAGGCGAAATCTCACTGGGGAGGTACGGCGAAACGTCAAGAATTTCTCTCAACAGTGTGGTTTTTTCGCGGCGTGGGCCCGGAACCCTCGACACCATACCAGAAGGCCCAGAGGCACTCGGAGGCTCGAGGGGAACAGGGGTCCTTCCGATCGTCGACCCTTCAAACCCTCGAGGCATGCTAAATGCGTCGATCCTCGATGCCCCCCTCTCTTCGATCCCGACAGACAGGCCGCCGCGCCGTCTTGCGCTGGATGGTGCGCACGCTCCACTGGTGGGTCTGCTGGTAACTCCGGAGGTCGCTCGCCTGGCCCGCGCGGGGCGCAATGGGCAGGCAACCTCGCCGCAACCCCCACCGTACCTTCCTGCCGCTGTTCACGGGCAGCGACGAAGATATCGGCTCCTACTTCGAGGTTCGAGCTGCAAATCACTTCCTTCGATGCCGCCGTCGCGCTTGCAGCAGTTGGTGCGCGTGCGTGCGCGCGCGTGTGTGTGTGTGTGTGTGTGTGTGCGCGTGTGTGTGTGTGCGTGCGTGTGTGCACGTGTGCGTGCGTGCTTGCGTGCGTGCGCGGTGTGCGTGTGCGTGTGCGTGTGCGTGTGCGTGTGCGTGTGCGTGTGCGTGTGCGTGTGTGTGTGTGTGTGTGTGCGTGTGTGCGGGTGTGCGTGTGCGTATGTGTGCGTGCGTGCGTGCGTTCGTTCCTCCCCCCTCCCAACGCAGAGCGCCGCGTCTTCTCACCTTCTCAGCCAGAGCCGCGCGCCGAGGCAGACAAACAATGCAGTCGGCGGTGGGTGGGGAAGTACGCGGGCGGGGCACGGTCCGCAGCGCAACCACCCAACACCCGAATGAACAACCCGCACGCTGCTCTTGGAAGCACCCAACCGCCAGGACCGGCCCCATGCCCGCACTCGTGGACCCAGCCTTTGCACAAACACGCGCGGCGCAAAACAACCACGGTGCTGCAGGCCAGGCGCTACCTTCAGCTCCTGCTGTGTGCGCGCTGTCTCGGCGAGGGTGGGTGTCAGTCGGCTCCGGGTGGCGTGATGGGGCGCACCTGCACCGCGAGACTCCGCATAAGGCTCACGGTAGCATGTGGGAACGCGGGTGGGTGAGAGAGCGTGTTTGAGCCACACGTGCGCGCGTGTGCAAAAGGGGAAGGAGGGTAAAAGAGGCCACGAAAAGGGCAAGCAGCAGGGCCAGAGTGGAGAAGCGGAGAGGAGGCAAAAGGCCAGGCAGGAGGCGGAGGAAGGGGGGGAGGGGAAGGAGAAAGGGGAGGAGGGCAAAAGGGGGCCACGAAGAGGGCAGGAAGCAGGGGCAGAGAGGAAAGGCGGAACGGAGACACAGGAGGAGACAGGAGGCAACACCGCGCCACTCCACACAGCGCAACACATCCCTCGTCGGGTGTATGCTTGTGGGAAGGCGCAATTATCCCACTCGGTTCAACGACGTATGCTCTCTCGACGGCTGGCTCGGAAAAAAAGATCTCCCGCCAGCCCTGGCAAAACGAACGTGGCCTGCCCCCTTCGGTGTGCACGCGCCACATGCACGCCGGGGCAAGTAGACATGTATGGCTTCACTATACAAAGTTCTGCCAGAAAGAACTGAAAGAGATGCGGTTTCACAATACAAGTTCCACGGCGAAGAACTAAACATGTTAAGGCTCTCCCCTGGGCGCTAAGCGTGAGCCAGGAAGCGCAAAGTTAGCATGTCATGTACGATCGAGTGCGTGCGCGTGAGCTAGCAAAGTTATCGTGAGCACGAGTCTGTGCGTCTGTGTGTGTCGGTCCTTTTTACCTGACAGCGAAGACTGATAGGTTTCCAGTGGTCCCAAAAGAGAGCATCATGACTCCCCAAGGGGGTCTGGGCAGATGCCGGACGGGTGCCGCGGGAATCCGGGGAGATCTGGGGACTCCGCAGAACACCACTCCCAGGCCACATTTTGAACCAGAACACCATTCCCAGGCCACATTTTGAATGCCCGGAGCCAACTGTAGGCAACTTCGTGTTCTTCGTGTTCCCAGAACACCACTCCCAGGCCACATTTTGAATGCCCGGAGCCAACTGTAGGCCACTTCGTGTTCTTCGTGTTCCCAGAACACCATTCCCAGTCCACATTTTGAATGCCAGGAGCCAGCTGTAGGCCACTTCGTGTTCTTCGTGTCCCCAGAACACCATTCCTGTACCATATTTGATTGCTCGGAGCCATCTGTGGGCCACTTCGTGATCTTCGTGTTCCCAGAACACCAGTCCTGCGCCATGTTTTGAATGCCCGAGCTGAGGCAGGCTGAGACCGAGGCAGGCTGAGGCTGAGGCTGAGGCACGCCGAGGCAGGCTGAGGCTGAGGCTGAGGCTGAGGCTGAGGCAGGCTGAGGCTGAGGCCGAGGCAGGCTCAGGCCGAGACAGGCTGAGGCTGAGACTGAGGCTGAGGCTGAGGATGAGGCCGAGGCACGACGAAGCTGAGACAAGGTGAGGCTGAATGGGGAGGGGGGGAGGGGGGGGGGGAGGAGGGGAGGCTGAGGCAGGCTGAGGCCGAGGCAGGCTGAGGCGGAGGCAGGCCGAGGCTGAGGCTGAGGCAAGCCGAGGCAGGCTGAGGCTGAGGCTGAGGCTGAGGCTGAGGCTGAGGCTGAGGCAGGGGCTGAGGCAGGGGCTGAGGCTGAGGCAGGCTGAGGCTGAGGCTGACGCAGGCTGAGGCCGAGGCAGGCTGAGGCTGAGGCTGAGGCAGGCTGAGGCTGAGGCCGAGGCAGGCTGAGGCTGAGGCAAGCCGAGGCAGGCTGAGGCTGAGGCTGAAACTGAAGCAGGCTGAGGCATCCGTAGGAATTCATAGGCATGCTTAGGAATCCCTAGGCATCCTTAGGAATCCGTAGGCATCCTTAGGAATCCGTAGGCATAATTAAGCATCCTCAGGAATCCTTAGGAATCCTTAGGATTCCCTAGTAATCCTTAGGATTCCATTGGATCCTCAGGCCGTTGTCACTGCGACTGTCATTGCGAATGCGACTGCGACTGCGAGAACAGCAGAATTCTACAACTGGATTCTCACCTGAATCTTCAAGGGAATGCTTCCAGATATGCTTATACACATCGCTGTTAGGTTGCTTTGCCGGGACAATTATGTTCGACACTTTCGCTTCTTGCGGAGCAGTGGTTTGGCCCCCCGACGCATCCAGCCCAACATGCGTTCATGTGTTTGACGACGTCCCTGTTTTTCCCGGAAAGGGCGCGGGCCCAGGGTTCTCTTTTAGTAGGTTAACCCCCCGGCCCCCCTGCGACTTGGGCCGGCGAAATTATTCTGCGATAAATTACGCGCGGGAAGAGGGCCGGCGAAATTATTTTTGAGGATGTCTCGAGCGAAACGCTTGTTTTTCAGAATTTGTTGAGGATGTCTCGAGCGAGACGCTGGTTGTGCAGAGTTGGGGATGTCTCGAGCGAAACGCTTGGTTTCAGAATTTGTTGAGGATGTCTCGAGCGACACGCTGGTTTTGCAGAGCCGACCGCGACACGGAAAAGCGCCCCTCGCGCAGGAATTCTGAGGATGTCTCGCGCGTGCCGCGTCCCGCGCGCGGGTATTTGGATTTCTTGAGATTTTGACAGGATGTCTCGAGCGAAACGCTTGTTTTTCAGAATTTGTTGAGGATGTCTCGAGCGAGACGCTGGTTTTGCAGAGTTGGGGATGTCTCGAGCGAAACGCTTGGTTTCAGAATTTGTTGAGGATGTCTCGAGCGACACGCTGGTTTTGCAGAGCCGACCGCGACACGGAAAAGCGCCCCTCGCGCAAGAATTCTGAGGATGTCTCGCGCGTGCCGCGTCCCGCGCGCGGGTATTTGGATTTCTTGAGATTTTGACAGGATGTCTCGAGCGAAACGCTTGTTTTTCAGAATTTGTTGAGGATGTCTCGAGCGAGACGCTGGTTGTGCAGAGTTGGGGATGTCTCGAGCGAAACGCTTGGTTTCAGAATTTGTTGAGGATGTCTCGAGCGAAACGCTGGTTTTGCAGAGTTGGGGTATCTAACATGGCGTCGGGCCCAACGCCGAATTATGAGGAAAAGTGATGGCTTCTTGCTCTGAACAGGGGGGTGCGCTTTGGGGGCCTCTCCAGGGAAGACGTTGTGAGGATGTCTCGAGCGGGAGCGCGAATTCAGCGTATCCAAGTCACGCAGAGGGGTATCTAACATGGCTGTCCCGAGCTGGAACCACGTGTTTTTTCATGCTCAGGCCACCCAGGGAGATCTCTAACATGATTGTCCCGAGCTGGAACCACGTGTTTTACGTGTCCAGGCCACCCAGGGGGTATCTCTCATGGTTGTCCCGAGCTGGCACCGTGTTTTTACGTGTCCAGGCCACCAACACGACGCTTGTCCCCAGCACGTTCTGTAGCGCGTCCCCTTGGCACGTCTCGCGGTGCGTCCCCGTGGCACGTCCCCTGGCACGTCGCCTGGCGCGTCCCTTGGAACGTTCCGCGGCGCGTCTTCCTGGCATAATTCCTTGTCAATTAGCTCTGCGGCAGCTACTTCGTGGACTATGTGCTCAGGCAGCTCGAGCTTAAGATCCAGATCAGTTCGGTCAGGACTCGGATGCAACGGAGGACTTGATCCACAACGCTGTAGAGCACAATCGCGGCATGGCACATCGCAGTTCAGCACGGCGCAGCACAGCACAGCCCTCGGCACATTACATCAAGATCGGTACACTCACTCAGCATTGCAACTTGGCACGTTCTTTGGCACGTTCCGTGGCGCGTCCTGTGGCGAGTCCCCCTGGCACGTCGCGCGGCGCGTCCCCTGGCACGTCCCGTGGCACGTCCATAATGCATTGGCACGTTCCGTAGCGCGTCCCCTTGGCACGTCCCGCGGTGCGTCCCCATGGCACGTCCCCTGGCACGTCGCCTGGCGCGTCCCTTGGAACTTTCGGCGGCGCGTCTTCCTAGCATGCCCCCCGTGAATTAGCTCTGGGGCAGCTACTATGTGCTCAGACAGCTCGAGCTTAAGATCCAGATCAGTTCGGTTAGGACTCGGATGCAAAGGAGGACTCGATCCACAACGCTATAGAGCAAAATCGTCACGTGGCACATCGCAGTTGAGCACGGCGCAGCACAGCACAGCCCGCGGCACGGTACATCAAGATCGATACACTCACTCAGCATTGCAATTTGGCACGTTCTTTGGCACGTTCCGTGGCGCGTCCTGTGGCGAGTCCCCCTGGCACGTCGCGCGGCGCGTCCCCTGGCACGTCCCGTGGCACGTCCATTGGCACGTTCCGTAGCGCGTCCCCTTGGCACGTCCCGCGGTGCGTCCCCGTGGCACGTCCCCTGACACCTCGCTTGGTGCGTCTCTTGGCACGTCCCGTGGCACGTCCATTGGCACATTCCGTAGCGCGTCCCCTTGGCACGTCCCGCGGTGCGACCCCATGGCACGTCCCCTGGCACGTCGCCTGGCGCGTCCCTTGGGACGTTCTGCGGCGCGTCCTCCTGGCATGTTCCCTTGTCAATCAGCTCTGGGGCAGCTACTAGTTATGTGCTTATGCAGCTCGAGCTTAAGATCCAGATAAGTTCGGTCAGGACTCGGATGCAAAGGAGGACTCGATCCACAACGCTATAGAGCACACTCGTGGCATGGCACATCGCAATTCAGCACGGCACAGCACAGCACAGCCCTCGGCACGGTACATCAAGGTCGATACACTAAGCATTGCATTTGCCCGTCGCCCAATCAGGTGTCTTTGAAACGTTGCCATGTCTTACATTTCTATATTCCTTTCCGGGTTCGTGGGTCGATCATGTTTGGCCTTCCATACAACAAATAATAGTAACAAACATTGCGGGAATAACGGTCCATGACATCCCCCTCCCCACCTGGACGCGCGCCCAGCCCCCCTGCCCCTCCCCCTGCCCCCATAGCGACTCCAAGAGTATCTCCATTCAGAAGACCAAGCTGTCCCCAGATAACATACAAAACGGCCACGATTGCCTCCAAGTCGGACGAGAAGACCCTATACGGCCTCCACGACGATTCAAGATAGCATGCATGACGGCCGCGAAAGCTCCAAAACGGCTCCAGAACGTCCAGACCCTCCAAGGTGACCCCCACGAGGGCACGAATATGCAAACATTTAGTGTTCCCCTCACGTAGGCGTTAAACGGATTCTAGCATTGGCGCCTCTTCGGGCGTCCGAGCCATTCAGAGAGCTCAATTAGCCTTTGAAGAAGGCTCCAAGACGGCCCAAAGGGTCTTCAAGAGTCCAAGAGGCCCCCAAGACGGCGCACGAGGGCGCCATGATGGCCCCTAGGTGCCCCTAAGATGGCCGCGCTAGGAACCTAAAGCGACCCCAAAGGTCCCAAGACGGCGCAAAGAGACTCCCGAAACGGCCTCAGAAGGCGCCGGATGGGCCAGGAGCTTTGGGAGTCATCCCAGAGGCCCCAAGAAAAGCATCCCAGAGGCCCCAAATGAAGCCGAAGGGTCCAGACCGCCAAGCCATATATTGACAAATCTGTTTCCCGCCCGCGAGCTGTCGCCGTCCGTGGCTGTCGCCGTCGTAGTCATCGTCGCCGTCGTCGTACTCTCGTCGTGGCCGACGAACCTCGAAGATCGAGGTTTTTGTAGCAACTAGGACCGCTTTGGCCCGTTGTGGGCCTCCGAAACCCTGCTGAGGCATCTGGAGGACTTTGGGCGTCGGTCGTCGTCGTCGCGAACCTCCGTCGACGTTGTAATCATTGCTCGTCCTGTTCATATGTTTGTGGGGGTTTCTACGGTGTACGACGGGCTCTCCGAAGCTCGGGCAGGCTATGGAATGCCCCGGGGAGGCTGCGCTCGGAGGAGGGGGAAGGACGTCACTCGCAAGGCCTGCGCAGAAACATCTGCCGCAAGTCTCACGCATGCTACAGAAATACTGCTCTACACTCAACGCCGCGCTTCGTGCCGCGCGGGCCCCCAGGCGCGAAGGGTGTGTTCATCTTTGGGGGGGGGCGCGAGCGTCTCCGCAGCGAACCCTCAGTGAGCAACCGGTCAAGCCACAGCGTGTGCCAGAGCCTGCCGTGTGCGTTCGTTGGGAGGGGGGAATAAACGAGGGGTGGACAAAAATGCGCGCCCTTCCACCACATGCTGGGTCTGCGGGCGCAGACTCATGGAGAACTTGGGGCGCCATTTGAAAAGACGCTCCGCTGCAAATCCGCTCCTCCTGGATTGCCCCCATGGGCTCGTGTCCGCCCGTCCGCGCGAAGCAAGAAAGGGCCCATGGGGCCCAACGCACTTGTTGTTCCCTCCGAAAGCCTATGTGGGCTTTTCTTTGTCTTACATTCGGGCTATCGTCCGAACAATAACTCCTGCGCGCGGCCGACGCGCGACGGAAGGGCCCGATGGGGGCCGAAAGGGAACGAGGGACGGGCCCAGGAACCACAGGCAACACGAGCGGAGGGACCCGACCGAGGAAAAGGTGCACCGAAACATCGAGGGCCCGAAAGCAGCAGAGCGATGCTGGGAAAGCCTGGCGGGGGATTTGAAACGCCCATACCATGGCTCGTCGGAGGTATTCCCTCGCCCCCCCTCAGGCACCTAGCCCGCCATTATTCAAACCCAGGCCGCAGAGCTCTTCTTCACTTTGCGAGCCTGGGCAAAAGAGAGAGGCACATCAGAACTGCGCGAGGGCCCCGAGCGCCAGCGGCACGGGCGCTCGCTTCCATTGCGCATCGATGCTCGGGGAGCCTCTCAATCGTAGCCCCAAAACGTGATGTCGCCCCGGAGCCAGCAACAAAGAGAAAGCAAACCAACCTCTTCATCTCTTGGCGAGCGTGGGCAAGCCTGGGCAAAGTAGGCAGGCACAGCATAGGATTTCGCAAGCGCAAGCGGTGCGGGTGCTTGCTTCCATTGCGCCTTAATGCCTGTGAATTCCCCGCAGTCAGGCAGCCTGGCAAGCAAACTAAAATCGCCAACGCACGGTCCACAACAAGGAGAGCGGCAAGCTTGCCTCTTCGTCACTTGGCGAGCCTGGGCAAGAAACCTCACAAAACAAAACGCAAGGCAAAAACGTGCTATTCACTTCTGCGGGCGTCGGTATCTAAGAGACTCCCCGCATCGCGGCAAATTAAACACGCAAGATACCCCATCCCAACCGCTAATCCTTCCCACCGCGCGAATCGTCTGGCTGCAACAACGGCTGTAACAACCATTCAGGGTCGAAGAAGGCCTGGCAATTAAAAGTCGCGCGGGTTGAAGAACGGATAAACGACGCCGGCACAATCAACTGCACAGACATCTCCGATCTCCGATCCGCCGCTGCGAGCGTGCGCCATGCCCATCGCACATGAGCCTCAGGCGAGACACGGTGCCAGTGGCCCGAAGGGGCCCAAGGCAATTTTTAACTGGGTCCTTTACATTGCTTCTATAATTCGCCGGCCCAACGGGCCAGAGGCGTGCTAAAATCTCCGGTAGCTACTTAACAATATTTTTAGTTCGCGCGCGCGGGGCGGCCCCTGGGGGGCCCGGGCGAAAAGTACCCCGGCAAGGTCCCGGGACACTCCCGGCAAACTCAGTTCAGAGATGGTTTTCCTCCTGGGTGCTGCCTTCCACGCTCCCCGGAGCGCTCCAAGAGGGCCCCAACAAGAATCCAAGACGGTCCAAGAGGGTTCCGAATCACCGAACGATCGGCCCAAGACGCCTAACACGGCCTCAAGACGGCCGAAGAAGCTTCCAAGACGTCCCAAGAGAGCCCCGCCCCTTTCCAAGAGAGCCCCAAGAGGCCAAAATCATTGATGTCCATTGGAATTTTCCAATGTTTTTGGTTTCCTCGCCTTTTCGCGTTTCCGACGCTCCAAGACGGCCCAAGAAGCCTCCAAGACCACCCCAAGACGGCCCAAGAGGCCTCCAAGAGAGCCCCAAGACCGCCCAAGAGGGCCCCACGACAGCCCAAGAGGCGCCCAAGACGATCCAAGAGGACCCGAAAAGGGCCTCAAGAGGGGCCCAAGATGGAGACCACGAACCGAAAATCCGAGCCTTCCGCTCCAAGAGGCCGCCTGGACGCCCCAAGAGGCTCCTGAGAGGCCCCAACAAGCGACAAGGGGCCCGAAAGAGACCCCAAGAGGCTCGACAACGACTCTCGAGAGTCTCCAAGAACACCCTCGAGAGGCATCCCACGAGATCCCAATGAACGTCCACGAAGCCTCAGAGAGCCAACATCATTGATTTCCTTCGGGGTTTGCAAGGTCGTTTGCCTCCTCGCCTTTTCGCGTTTCCGACGCTCCAAGACGGCCCAAGAAGCCTCCAAGACCACCCCAAGACGGCCCAAAAGGCCTCCAAGAGAGCCCCAAGACCGCCCCAGAAGGCCCCACGACAGCCCAAGAGGCGTCCAAGACGGTCCAAAAGGACCCGAAAAGGGCCTCAAGAGGGGCCCAAGATGGAGACCACGAACCGAAAATCCGAGCCTTCCGCTCCAAGAGGCCTCCTGGAGGCTCCAAGAAGCCCCCAAGAGGCCCCAAAAGGCGACAAGGGACCCGAAAGAGACCCCAAGAGGCTCGACAACGACTCTCGAGAGTCTCCAAGAAGCCCTCGAGATGCATCCAACGAGATCCCAATGAACGTCCACGAAGCCTCAGAGCGCCCAAACCATTGATTGCCTTCGGGTTTTGCAAGGTCGTTTGCCTCCTCGCCTTTTCGCGTTTCCGACGCTCCAAGACGGCCCAAGAAGCTTCCAAGACCACCCCAAGACGGCCCAAGAGGCCTCCAAGAGCCACCACCCAAGCACCGTGGCGAATGTGCCGAAGGTAACTAGATAGAAACAGCCGCCGACCCTGCAGCTCCGCACCGCCAGGCCTCCCAAGAGGCTCCCCAAGAGACCCCTAAGAAACCTCCCAATGAGGCGTCCTCTTCACGACCACGCTTGTCCCTGAACACCTCCCCACGTCCTCCGTCCTTCTCCTCCATACTTCTCTCTCTCTCTCTCTCTCTCCTCATTCTGCTTCTCCCTCTCCTCCTCCACCTCCCTGAGCGCACCCCTCACCCGCTTCGTAGTCTTACAAGCAGCTCCACCGCATGCCCCAGGCGACGCAGCCTCACAAGGGACCTCGCCTCGATATGGTACACCCCTGACGAGGATCATGGCACACAGGGAGCCTCGCCTCGATTCGGTACACCCCTGACGAGGATCATGGCACACAGGGAGCTCCACCGAAGACTCCAGGGGCCGCGGTCACATGGAAGGCCCCGCTCGGAGCTGCACCAACAAACAAACCCCAAGGCCCGCGGCCACAGAGCGGCCACCGACTCAGTTCAGCACACACCTGACGGGGATCGTGGCCCCACAGGGAACTCGCCGCCGGCCACATAGAAGGCCCCGCCCGGAGCTGCACCAACAAGCCCCAAGGCCCGCGGACACAGAGCGGCCACCGACTCCGTTCGGCACACACCTGACGGGGATCGTGGCCCCACAGGGAACTCCAATGGAATCCCCTGGGCCCGCGGTCAGACAAGGGGCCCCGCCTCGATACAGTACTCCTTTTTCACGGGGGCCGTGGCCATATTACAGCAAGCTCCACCAAAGTCCCCAGGGCCCGCGTTCACATTAGCCACAATTTCGCACAGCCCTTCACAAAGTCGTACCTCTCCTCCTTGCTCCCTCTTCCACTGCTCCTCTACTCCCTCCGCCTCCTCCTCCCCCTCCTCCTCCACCTCCTCTTCCTCTCCCCCTTCCTCCTCCTCCTCCTCCTCCTCCTCTGCCACTCGCCTTTTCCACGCTCGCGCTTCTACCCTGCTGCCCCCAAAACCCCGCCCCCCCTCACACACGACGACACATAGCAGCGGAGGGATGAAGTAGAGAAGAAAAGGGGACTACAGAATGTTGTTTTGTTCCCTGCGATCGTATTCGCGAGCCGCCAGCTTCCGAAACAGAAGGTTCAAGCGGGCAAAGAATGGTTCCCGCCTGCGAAATTACCCCAAGGCAGCCATCCATAAACAAAAAACCGACCCAACAGCACCCCATTGACAACGATCATACGGACACTCGACAGCCGTGCACCAATACGGGCCGGCGGAATGAGCGAAGCGATTAAATAACGTCCACAGCGGTGGCAACAAATTAGATTCAGCAGTCTTCGAAGACAACGAATACCACCTGTAGGCGAGGGGCAGTGGGAACGCAGAATGCAGCTCTTGGATGCAGAGCAAGCCCAACAATTCACGCACCGAAAACGCCCTGCGGAGGGGCCCCAGAAATGCCAATGCAACGCTCCAGACACAGAACCCGACAATAAGAGGGGAGGGGAAACTGGAACCTGAATGTCCTCAGAATCAACAGCCCGGACCTTTTTGGGAACATTCTTGAGGATCCACGCAATGCAGCGACATATTTACCCATATAGATGCCGAACCAGTGTGTCGGATCGTTTGATCCGAACGTGCTGCACGATGTCATGAAAGTGGGGGTCCGCACCTAGCTTGGCCAATCTATCTGCCTCTCGATTTCCAAAAGAATGCGCATCGCTACGGTCGCCCTCGCGAACCTTGGTGACGCGAATTAAGTGGCACCCAATGTCTGTCCCTACACGGTGCACCTGGGCCCATAAAGGGCAATGTTTACCACGACCATGGGCGGGGATTCCATAGCCCAGGGACCAAACGTCAAAAACGCTGGCAATCGGTAGCGAACTCACACTGCACCGACGGGGCAGCATGGGCGAGGTAAAGGAGCGCATGGAGCTCGGACCCTGGAACATCCCGAACAAGCGCAGGCAGGTCGCCATATGCTGCGGCATTCGACCTAGGACAGTCTTGGGCGAAAACCTCGCCAAAAACGCCCCAGTGCCTTGCGGCAAAAGAGCTGACGCCCCATCCGCATCGGAGCGCGAGGGAAGAAGCACCATGCATTCCCGAGCCGTCTCCATTCGCTGGCGACGAGAAAAGAGGGCCATCGATGGCGCGCCCCCAGACAGGGTCGGGGAAAGGCGGTGCGACGGGAGAGCTGCGACGTGGGTCAGGAACCAACGCAGTGGCCCCAGCGGCATTGTCACGGTGCTGCCCGAGACGTCGTGCGAGGGCTTCCGCTGGACCGAACCAACTTCGAAACTCGCTGAGGGCGTCGCCCTCATACAAGGCGTGAAACACGGGCTCCGTTGGGGTCAACTGGCGCCACGACTTGAAATACATTCCCCCCGAGCGAAACGCCCCCAATGCCCGCTGCTGCAGAACCCCCCGACCCGCGGTCTTCCTGGGCAAAAGGGAAAGATGGGGAGGCAAGAAGGGGGGGCCAGACAAGTGGCCGGAGGATGGGTGGCGCACAAAGGCTTGCTTGCAGGCTCACGCGCAAGCATCGCAGGCCACTGATGCTACCGCGTCACACGGCGTCGTCGTCGAGATAAAGAGATCCACGCCGATAGAACTGTGCCACTGAGTTGGGGCGACAACGGACCAACCGATCCTGAGCAGGGTGGCGAACAGCATCTGTCCTGGCCCATGTGGATATGTCCAGGGTGCGTCACTAGCAACATAACCCCGGGAACGAGAGAGGACCTCATCAATTCGCCGGCCCAACGGCCCAGGGCGTGCTAAGATCTCCGGTAACTGGTTAACAGTATTAACAATACTTCTAGTTCGCGCGCGCGGGGCGGCCCCCGGGGGTCCCCCGGCGAAAAGTACCCCGACCAGCGCCCGGTCGCCGCCCGACCTAGTCTACTCAGAGATGGTTTTCCTTCTGGGTGCGGCCTCTCAGGCTCCCCAGAGCGCGCTCAGAGTGCCCCGAGAGGCCCCCAAGACTGCCCAAGAGGCCCCCGAGACGCCCAAAGAGCGCTCGAAGACGCCGAAGATGACCCCAAGACGGCCCAAAAGGCCCCCAAGACAGCCCAAGAGGCCTCCAAGACGCCCCAAGAGCCTTCCAAGAGGCCTCCGAAGAGAGCCCCAAGAGGCCAAAATCGTTGATTTTCATTGGTTTGTTCGATGTTTTTTGTGTTCTGGCTTTTTCGGCTTCCGGACGCTCCAAGACGGCCCAAGAGGCCCCCAAGACCGCTCCAAGACGGCCCACGAAGCTCCCAAGACGGCGCCGAAACGACCCAAGAGAGCCCTCAAGACGGCCCAAGTGCCGCCCAAGACGGACCAAGAGGCCCCAAGACGGGCCCAAGAGGGACTCAGGAGGGATACCGACAACTCAAAAATGGAGCCCTCCGTCCCAGAAGGCGCCCAGGAGGTCCCAAAGAGGCCCCAAGAGGCCTCCAAGAGGCCCCAAGATGTCGCCAAAGGCCCCAGGAGACTCCCAGGAGGCCCAAAAGAAGCCCCAGAAGGCTTCAAACATGTCTCCCAGGCGCCCCCGAACGGCCTCTCAACAGACCCCAAGAGGCCCCCCAAAGAAGCATCTTGACGACGACTCTATTTCGCCCCATCGAGAGACGACCCCCAGGGAACTGCTTCACCATCAAAACTCCCCACGCAACGCGCCCGAACGACACCCGCCCCCAAGAGCGCAACATGGGCAACGAACACACAGACAAAAACCAGCGATGCCATATCACGGGCCGGCGGAATGAGCGAAGCGATTCAATGATCCCGCACGGGTAGGACGCGCTTCGAACGTGAGTCAGCCCAGAGACGCACAACATCTGCATGGGCATCCAGGGCAGGGTCGGCAACGCCATGTAGAGCGAGGTCCACAGTGGCAGATCGGCGCTAAACTGCACCAAGCCCTGCATGATAGATGGCCCTAATTTGATGGGCCTGGTGGGTACTCAGCCCAGCAACTTCAATGCCGCGGGAAACTGCAGGGCGCGAGCTCGCGTCGGCAATGCCGGCCGCCCTAGCGCCTCCTTTCTCATGGCGCGAGAGACGACGGGCCTTGGCCAAGGCAGTCTTCAGCCTGGCCTTCAGCAATGGCGCAGCTGAAAATCTTCGCGGAAGTCTCGGCGTGAGAACCTAACGCCTCCTGGGGGGCGCGGGGCCTCAGCTGCGATATTCCTGGCCGAGCGCGGGCCAGAGGCGCGGGGCGCGATTTTATTCTCAGCCTACGGAAATCAGGCCGAGATGGTGAGCCCACTCATAAGGGGGCGTGGCGCGTCCGAGCCTAGCGCCTGGAGCTCCATCTCATTTCCGCTTCCCAGGGGCCGAACGTCATCTGCCGCCGGCCCCATATGGAGGTCAAGGATGAGGCACTGCGGCGCCCCCGCCTCGGCCGCGCCCCTGGCCGCCGCCCCGCGCCTAAACTGCCCCGCCATCGCCCCCCCCTTCCCCAGAACCATCGACGATGCCATCGTCGCAAACCCCTGCCCGACGCCCCCTTCGCCCCGCAGCGTCGCCACCTACGGCGACGCGGCGGCCGCGCTCCACGGCCTGATCGCAAATCCAATGAAAAAAGCGGCTCGCTGAAAGTGCGAGCAAATAACCACGCGGCCCCCTGACCTCCAAGAAAATACCCCCCCCCCCCGCCGAAACCATGCGCGATCTGTCTCGTCCTGGGTCTGAAACTGCCCCCCTGATGATTCGGCTCCAATGCCCGTCGGTCATCGTGCACTTTGCGAGCCATCTGTAGGATGCTGCCGTGCTGGAGCGAGAAGAACGCGTTCGCTGCACCGTGGCATCGCGTTGAATGACGGACGCCCGCATAGTGCACGCGGTAAATCGAGTCAATTGAACTCATTGCATTGTCCCCCCCTTCTTTCCTTCAGCCCCCCATATATCCAGTCAGGCGGCCCCCGCTTCGGGCGTCTCCGTCGGATGGCCGCTCCATTCGCGCACCTTCCTAATGCGCCCATCACAATAATGACGCGCTGCCCGGCGCAATCAGGCGCGTCGTTGCCTTCTGAAATCCCAGCCGCGAGCGCAGCGCGCCACGTCGCCGGGGCGCGCCGAAGTCTCCTGCCTGCATCCAGCAACCAAACGACCAGGAATCGACGAGGTGCGAGTTAGCTCCTGCAGCTCTGGCTGGTCATATCCTATCCCGCCCTGCACTGCGGGGCGTCTCGGATTCACCCAGCTGGGGGAGAATACGCTGCGAATGCCCTCTAATGAAACGCTCCAGTCAGGCCGCGCCCTCCAGGACTTGAAGCGGCAGATTGCATCTTTCATGTTGCCCCAGTCCTCCGCAGCAATGCAAGTGGCTCGGGTGAATTCTATTTGGGCTGAAGGTACACTCTGGACTTTTAGCGCCATCTCTTCAGGGGAGACGGCAGTGGCGGAACTGCCTTTGTTTCAACTGCTGGCTTGCACATCTGCCCCACCCATTGCGAAGCCGTGACGGTTGACCCCGGCGCTGCTGCGCATCTGTGCTGACGCGCTCCTCTTCGCTCGCCTGCAATCAGCCTGCTGAGCTCGACTGCGCGTCCGCCACCGGCCTGCAGCGCCCCGCGAATCTCGGCGCACCTGCGGTCATTCAACTTTGTCCAAAACTGCTTGGCGGTGTTATTGGGGTTGACACGCAGCTCGCGTATCTGTCTGAATGCAATACCCAATTGTCGTCCGGATTCTACCGCGCCACGTGCCCCTCGAACCCCCCGTCGCAATAGTAGCAGCCGCCGCAACTCTCGCGCCTTGCGTTCTCGCCCCTCAGCGCGCCGCGGACCCTTGGGGAATGCTTCGAGCAGGACCGTGTTTGCAATTTCCATGACGCACTCACCCATGTCGTCTGGGTCGTCTTCTCTATCTGCATTCTCCTCCACTCTTGTCTGCACCTTCTCTGCTTCGCGCTCCATAATATCAAATAACTCCTGGCGCGTGTGACCCCCTGCGCGCGTCGACACATGCTCTCGCGACCGGGTCGTGGGAGGCGCGCTGAACACTGCGGTGGGCGGTCAAGAAAAATCGTGAGCTGAGTCGGGTGGTGGCCCATCGGTGCCACATCTTGGCGAAATTGCCATATTATTCCTGATCTCGTCCGCACATGACATTTCTCTACCGCGCAAATCGCTAATTCTGGCATCCATATGCGGTCAATATATGTCTCCCAATGCTCACCATCACAGCTACCCCGATTCTCGAAATATGTGCTCGCACTCGTTAACTTCCGACCCTGAAAAGATGGCGACGGGAGCCCACGGCCGCGTTCCCCTGCGACTCGGTCCTGCCCAGTGAACGGTCGTGCGCCATTGAAGTCTGTGAACATTATAGGCGTGGCCCGTCTGGATACTAGAAATAGCAAGGACTCATGCAACCAACCACACAACATCTGCAATGTCCTGTGACGTTTTTCCGCTGGCCCCCTTTTGGCGGGGTGGTGCAAATAACACTCCGAAACCAAGGGGGGTGTCGCCAATCGCGAATAATACAGCACCAGCTCGACCCCAGAGAAACTTCGGAACTGGCACAATGCGACGCATCTGAAACCGTCCAAACCGACTCGTTCGAAATAAGAACGTGACGCCACATGACTGGTTCACATACCTCCCCCTGCCGTGTCCGTGCCCGAGCGCCCAATGCTCCTGCACCTGCTTGCTATCATCCCACTGGTTGCTTGTGCCAAGCTTCTGAATGCCGATCAATATCACAAAATCGCGATTTGGAATATCGTGCAGTTCCTCGGTCATACGAGATCAACTTGCATGCGCAAGTATTGTATCAAACTGCCCTGAGTAGTCGACTCATGATCTTGAACCATCAGCCAAGGGTCAGAGAAGAGGCGACGCCGCCTCCGCCTCCGAACACCACCCTTTCCATCGCAACCCCGCGCGAGCTTCGGGTGTTCGATTTCTCCTAGCTGGTATCTGCAAACACATTCGCGACTCGAGCAAACCAGTTCCTTATCCTCCTCGTCCTCCTCCTGGATCGTTCGTCCTTATCCTTAGCACGATCGGAAATAAACATCTTCCAGTGTCCTGGGCCGCATGCGCACTCCGCCCGCCAGACATTTTGTCTGATAGTTTACAGGGCGCAATCGAGAAAAAAAACAACTACAACTGAACAACTACATTCGGCTGGTCTGTGCCTGCCCGCTGAGTAGCGAACCGCGTCGCGCCACGGCGGACGCAGCACGTACCCCCCTGCGCGCCCGTGAGCGACATTCGGAGGAGTTGGCCCGAAAGGCGCGCCTCGCCACTTGCGCCGCGCGATGTCAGGGGACGAGGGAGGCAACAGCTCGAATGCTTGAGGGCGCCAGGCCGCGCGATAAGCGCATCGCAGAACTCGAGCAACGCACCTGCGCGACGGAGCGAAGTCTTCTCGTCTTTGGGGCCCGCGCTGACCAACAGGACAACCTGGAAATCTTGGAGTGCGTCGTGACGTCTTGCTCCTCTCAAACAACCGCCAACGACTAAAACGCAACATGGGGAACCCGCGACATTGAGTGCCACGAGTTCCAGAATTCGCGCGGAGAGGGCGCCACACCCGCCGACAGCCCCATGCCCCCCCCCCCCGTCATGGACAACCAACGCGCGCCGAAGGCGCTCCACTGCACGGCGCGGTGCGCCGTCAAGGCGAGCCGAACGAAGAGCCGAACGCAGAGTACAGTCAGGACTCCTTGCGGAGGACATCCGAGAGGATACAGTCACAAGTCTCCTCCGAGGGCAGCCTGTGCTCTAGATATGAAGACGTGATACGCGACTGGGAGGGCGACCTTGATTTTGTAAGGTCGAACTACTGAATCAAACCCGCCTGTGTTGCAACCGAGGGTTCCCTTCTGGACCAACTCGGCGTATGAGCTCTTTCGGCCGCCGAGTGGGCAGCCAAACGGGCTCAATCCCGATGCCGTGGCGTGACCTGAGTCCGTTCGGCCGCCGATCGGGCTCGATCGTGGGCCCGCTCGGCGGCCGAACGGGGTCACACGTTTAATGGGCTCAGGAGGGGACTCCGGTGCCCCAATCATCTTCGGGCCATCGCTCGGAACTCGGGCGGCCGTTCGGGACGATCCGAGCCCCCCCTGGCGCCCCTCGACGAAACGCAGCTGATGGAGAGCACCCTGGGGGCCGATAACCTCCCAAAACATGTTTGGAAGCTCAGAAACTGTGCAAAGCTGTGCAGAGCTGGCCGTGTCGATGTGCCCGAGCTGCCCAGATGTCAGGATTACCCTTCTCCCGCGATGCCCGAAATGCCCGCGCCCCCAGCCGACCGCGCGGAGGCGCGGCCTCGAAGCGGGTGTGCACCACCTGGGCGTCCCAGGCGAGAGGCACGAGGATCGACCGGTCTGTCACGACAGGGCGAGTTGCGCCCCACGTGCCCGAAGGCATTCGGAGGGTTTCGTATCTTTTCTTGCGCGTTTGCCTGTTTCTGGAAGTTTTCGTTCCCTAAGGTTCTGTCCATCAGCTGCGCCTCGTCGAGAGGCATCCAGGGGTGCCAGGATCGTCCCGAACGGCCGCCTGACGCCCGAGTGAGTGCCCGAAGAACGGGACGCGCATGCGACGAACCCGCTCGGCCGCGGAGCGGGCCCACGATCGAACCTCATCGGCTGCCGAGCGGGCTTCTAGACGCTCGAGGGACCTCAGATGGAATCCTGGGGAAGACGGGGGTGCCAGGAGGGTGCGGAGCACAAGGGGCACTGTTGCTTGGCTTGATTCTGTGCGGTAAAATGTCAAGGGCTGCATAATAGGATTTCTGGAAGGCCATGCTCCCTCGCAGAAGCACTGGCCCCGCCTTCCCGATGCCACGATCCCTATACAAGATGATAGTTACGCGCTCCCGAACCTGTAAAACGGCCGGGCCAGCCTTCCAAACGGCGTAACATTGACCAGAGACGGGCCAAGATGGTGTTCAAGACAGCCCAAGAGGCCAAGAGAGCTTCTGGAGGGACCCACGACTGCCTTAGAGTGCCTCTCAACTGCCCAAGACGGCACCAAGACGGCCCAACGACGGCCGCAAGAGACCCCACAGACGGCCACGAGGGCCCCAAGACGGTCCAAGAGAGGCCGAAAACGGCCCAACAGGTTCCGAAGATGACCTAAAGTGGAGCCAGGGAGCCCCAAGACTGCCCAACAGGAGCCCGAGACAGCCCCGAGACTGACCAAATGAGCCCCATGAGAGCTCCTCATGCAGTGAAGACAGAAGGTGGCACATGTGACGACCGTAATCGTCCTCCTCCCCACTTCATCTGGAGATACGGATGATGACAGTATGAATAGCATAAACAGCACAATCACCATCACAGTCAGTAACATCATCGACGCCGCCATCATCACCACTACCAAGAGCATAAGCACGCTGTTCATGCCCTCGTCAACCAATCCTCCTCCTCCTTCTCCTCCTCCTCCTCCTCCTCCTCTCCTCCTCCTCCTCCTCCTCCTCCTCGTCTTCCTCCTCCTCATCATTATCCGCCTCTTCCTCCTTCTCATCATGCTCACCTTCCTTGTGCAATTTCAATGACGGCGTGGCGCGGAAGAACATGTCACATGTGACGGATCTCCCAAGCCTCGGGGCACAACGTGTCCCGCGCTACGGTTTCCTATCAATAACCACTCACGGTGCTGGGCTGCCAGGGTTGCGAGACTTGCCGCGGGCAGCTGGCTCACTCCCACCAGCCCTTTGGGCGTCGGTGCTTTAGCAAGTTAGATCCTCCATCATCGTGATTCCCCTTCGTGGCAAGATTTTGCTTTCCGCCTACCCTCTCTTTCCAGGTCTGGAGACGGGCGCCGTGAGCGGTCAGAGCGTCCAAGATGGCTCGAGGATGATGGCCCCAGATGGCCAAGCCAGGCTTCTAAGATCGCACACAATAGCTCAAGATGGTTCGGCATAACTACCAACATGTCTGCAACAAACAAAAACACTGCCTCAAGACGGCTCCATGTGCCACGGAGCCTCCCAAGGACCCACCCGACAGGCAAACCTCCTTTTCCCAAACCGAAGGAACCACATGATTTTGTCGTCTCGCCTTTTCGTTTCCAATTTCCTCTTAAGGCCTCAAGATGGCTTGGCTCCAAGATGGCCTACGACAGCACGAAGAGGGACCCAGGAGGGCCCAATACAGCCCCAAGAGCGCCCAAGAGCTCCCACAGAAGGTACCAAGAAAGAATGTGTCGGCCTCCGATGGGGGGGGGGCGGGACCGTGATTGGTTAACCCCCTTATTTGACCAATGGTCTTCATGATGGCCCCAAAAGCGCCCCCGAAGGGGCCCAACCCGGTGGCGTGGAAATCCCGGTGACGACAATACGGAAAGATTCACACATTGAGTTCTAAAAGGGCTCGTGGTCGTCGCCGTCATCGCGATTATTCATCGTCCTCTACAGGATCTTTGCCGACAGCGGGAGGCTATCTGTTGAAATGTCTCCCACTTGTGGTTCTCAATATCATGTTTACTTTGTCACAACAATGCAGTCCTCGAGCATCGGGCTGCTGCTGCTGCTGATGGAGCTGCTGCTGCTGATACCACCCCCGCTCCTGCGCCGACGCACTCGCTCCTGCCTCTGGTACCCCGCTTCCCACCTCCTGCCTCCTCCTCCTCCTCCTCCTCCTCCTCCTCCTCCTCCTCCCGCGCGAGCTCCCAGCTGGGGCTCCTCTCTTGCTTCTGCTGCTGCTCCTCCCTCCTCCTCCTCCTCCTCCTCCTCCTCCTCCTCCTCCTCCTCCTCCTCCTCCTCCCCCCTCCCCCTCCTCCTCCTCCTCCGGGATAAACGCCTTCGCAACCAGTCACCAGCCACATGGGACCCTCCACCGGCTGACCAACTGGCTGGCTAACCAATTGACCGGTTGGCCGGCTGACTGGATGACCAGCTGGGGAACCGAATCTCCCTGGGATCGAGCCTCCCATCGAATCTCCCTGGCTTCCTGGGTCTACTACGTTTCTACATGAATCGAACCTCCGAACGAGCCTCCCTGGGGCTCATACGATTTCCTAGGGATTGGGCCTCCTATCGAGCCTCCCAGGGCCTCTGTTTTCCCAAAGAACGAGCCTCCCCTCGAGCCTCCCTGGGGCTCCTACGTTTTCCCAGGGATCGAGCATATGACCGATGTCTTAGAGAAGGCAGGGTTCGTCTAGCTTCGCCTTTGAGCTCACATCCCATCCGCCGAGGGATCTTCTCCAAGCGTGTAACCAATCGTCGTCACCTTACTCCTCCTCCTTCTCCGATCCTGTTCTTCATAAATAAACCCCACCTGGTCGCACTCAGAGGCCAGTTGGAAGGGCGGGCCGGGCGTTCCGCCTGAGACTTCCTACCCACTAATCATCCTGAAGCTTAGAATTCAACAACAGCTTCGCAGAGTAAGAGCGGGCCGCTTCCAAAATGATGCCCTCGCATTAGTGCCGCGCCCACTCGTATTAAACATTTGCAAAAGTTTCACGGATTGAGGGCGCGCCGTCTTCAAAATGTGGCTCTCGCATTAGCGCTGCGCACATTCGTTGAACAATTGTGCAAGAGATTGACACGTTGAGGGCGGCTCGTTTTCAAAATGTGGCTCTTGCCTTAGCACCACGAACGCTCGTCTTAAACACTTGCCAGGAGTTCTACGGACTCTCATGGTTAACGTACCAGAAACGGTGCATTGGCACGATGATGATGTCGGCCCGTCAGGGCGCAACAGTTACGTTGATCCCCTGATTTGAAGTCACAAGAATAGCGTTCTGGTACGAAGCAGGATCGTCAGGACGCGAACATCTGGTTCATTCGTGGCGTTGGAGTCCCGAGAACGGTGTGTTGGCACGCTTCAGGATCTTCTAACGAATGGTTTCTAACGGGGCACTTCCTCAGTGGAAATGAACCCTTGTAGGAGCCTAAGACGAGGGAGCTTGGAGGGTGTATTCCAAAATCGTTCAAGATTCTTAGGTTTACACTGGTCCTCCTCCTCCTTCTCCGAACTGCGTCGTCACCGTGGCAGCCACGTTGGCACAGAGCCAGAATTGGTCTCTTCACCCGCCTCCATAAAACAGCAGCCAGCAGTGAATTCCAGAAACGGTGAAGTGTGAATTCAATCTTTGTGGCTGACTGACATGCAAGCACTACCCTTCAGTCTTATATGAGACCTCGCCAATGAAACACCCAATCAGACGGTGAACAAATGAGCGGGTGCAGGGTCCCATCTGGCCAATGACTGGTCCCACCTCGCTGGTGAGAAGATCAATCGCCTCGTCTTGCTTCTCCTCGCCCGTGTGTTCGCTCGCTCGCCCCCCCTTTCTTCTCGCTCTCCTCACACACCCCACGCACAAGACATAGCGCATCAATCTGCGGCCGATTCGGCCGTGCGGAGCTTGCGCTGGCTAGCCAGCGCCGCCGCCAAGGCCCTCCCTCCCTCTTCCCTCGCTCCCTCATCCCCCACTCACCCCCTCCGCCCCCATGTCTTCGACGACGAAGAAAGCGCTTACGACAAGGACGGCAACACCGACTGATGACAATGACGACGCGGGAGTCCGGGCGGTGCTGCGGCGGGGCCCCGCGGGGGGGGGGGGCCTTGATGTAGTGGTGCGGTGCCTCGCGGGGGAATGAAGCGGGGAGGCGGGAGGGGAGAAGAGGTCGGATCGGCGGTTCAAAGATGGTGCCCTGGGGGATGGGGCCCTAATGATAGGGTATCTCAAGCTGAACCTCCACTGTTCGAGGCCACTCGTCCTCAGGGCCCCAACCTTCAAGGCCCAATCTTGGACCCGCGAGTCCATACTAGTTCTCGACGTACGTCGGACGCGTAGCGGCAGGGCTAACTCTGGAGGGTGCTTTCGCGCAAGAATTGTCTCAGCCCGCCTCTAACCAGGGTGTCGGGAAGCGTGTTTGCACGTACGTCTCGGTGCTCACATCGTTTTCGTGGGTTGCTGGGCCAATTGCCATTCAGGGCCCAGGGTTCACAGAATGATGAAGACGAGGAAGTAGGGCGGGGGAGAGGGCGAGAGGGAGGGGAAAGGGGATCGAGGGGAGGGGTTCGCTGGAATTCGCTGATATCCACAAGGTGGGAGAGAAGTCGGCTATCTAGCACCCCAGGCGGCGGGCCACGGAGGACAATCTTGCGCCTGACACCGCCATGCTCCCGAGCCAAGGGCGCCTTCGACGGTCCCTGATCGCCCGGGAAACACTCTTTTGAATTCTTTGAAGATTATTTAGAACTTGCTTGGCGCGGGGCTTGCAGTCGACTGCCAGATGGCGAGGGTTCTCCGTGGCAGGACTACAGCCCGCCATACACAAATGCAACCCAGCTTTGGACCAGAAAAGCAAATCATGAGAGGAATGACAATCCTTCTCCCAGCTGTCACCGACCCACTGGCCCGCACCATCCCATCGTCCTCCAGACACGAAAGGTCCTGGGGTGCCGCTGGACACTGCGTGGCACTGAACTCCGCAACCTGATTGACAGGGGCGGCGGCGTGACAGAGAGCGCACAGCAACTTGCGCTCAGCCAGAAACGAACAACGCTCTCTCCTGCGCAAAGCCTTGTTGAGGCCTTCGGGGACGCGGCGGGCCTCGGGAGGCTGCTCGGCGGACCAGGGCGACGCACTGATGGAGCCGAGGCGCGGCGGTACAATCCCCAAAATCAGAGTCGGGCGGCTTGTCGCCCCTCCCCCAAGAAGGGCGGCCTCCCCAAGGCGTCGGCGAAGCCGTGAGCCGTTCCCCGTGGCAAAAAGCCGCTCCGGAGGAGAGGGGGAACGATCCCCGGGGCCCACGTGCGAAGGGCACCACACAACCTGGACCTCTCCCTCAGCTCTCTCGGCCAGGGCTGTACGAACTCGGACCAAGACATCAGAATTGGGACCCTTATTCTCCTGGTGCCGTCTGGCCTGCCATCCTTTGTGGAGCGCGGCCTTGTCCGTCACAAAACGCATGGTCCCGAACAAGTTCGCAACGCCACTTCAAACGCACGGCAAGGGTCGTGGCGAACCCACAGGACCGCAGCCAGCCCCCAGGGGCCGCCGCCTAATTAGGATATCGTAGCCGCGCCCACTCTGCGACGACGAGGGTCACTGCTAAACTGCCCGCCAGAGGCATCTCCAAAAACTAGAAGCAAGCTGTCGAGATCGGCGTCAAGGTCACCTCCCACCCCCAACTCCACGTTCTCCAGGAGGAGGGAGGTGGAGGAAGCCGTGCAGGAGGAGGACGAGGAGGAGGACAATCGAGGGAGACAGAGAGAAGAAGGGAGGGGTGAAGGGGGAAGGGGAGTCGACATCGACGTTGTAGATGCCCTCGTGCTTCTCGGGATTGTACTGCCGTGGGCGTCGTCGTAACGTCACTCGCTCTCTGTCTCGGGATCGGGGCGTATATGTTTCCTACATTTCTCCATGGCTTCCTCCACCTCCTTCTGCACTGCCTTCTCAGTCCCTGTGGTGTGCCAACCCCCCTCCTCATCACAGCAAGCATTTTTCCTCGATTTCCCAAACCAGTCCTTCAACACAACCATACATTTAGACGATATGAACTTGATATCCTGTTGCGAATGTTCTGCATGCTCTTTGAAACGATGCGTTGTGTTCTCCAATCGTTGTTCCTGCTCGCGCTCCTCCGATATCAAGTTGTTCCGGAGTAGGCCCTTTCCGCACGCAGAAATTGATGTTGCAGTGAAAACAGCGAACTCCATCACACTCTTTCTGGTGGGAACGGTACCAATCGTCACCGTAGCACGGGAGTCACCTCCGAAAAGCAGTGGAAGATGTTCGAGGTGTTGTATCGCTGTTGCTGCTGTGGTTGATCCTTCGGAGTCGAAGGCAATCACCTGTCTGGCGCATGTTTTTGTCCCAACCATCCTGTGGTGTTGGGCCCTCGTTTCGAAGAGACAGCGCCCCACGTTCACTCCTCCTCCTCCTCCCACTGCCCGATCCCTCCTCCTCTCGTCATCATAATCATCGTCATCGTCATCGTCATCATCAACAACAACATCATCATCATCATCATCATCATCATCATCACCATCAGCATCATCAGCATCATCATCATCATCATCATCAGCATCGGTATCATTATCATCATCGTCATTATCACCATCATCGTCGTCATCATCGTCGTCATCGTCGTCGTCCTCGCCATCGCCATCGCCATCATCATCATCATCATCATCATCATCATCATCATCATCATCATCATCATCATCATCAGCAGCATCATCATACTCATCATCATCAGCAGCAGCATCATCATCACCACCATCGCAATCATCATCTCCTTGCCTCTGCCCTCCGCAAGTCTCTGTTTCGGCAGACCCAGCACAGCGTTTCGTGACCCCATAGGGAGCTCCACCGAAGGCGCCAGTGGCAGGGTTTGCATGGCGGCCTCGGGCAATTTGGGCACACCCCTCACGAGGATCGTGGCCCCATGGGAGCTCCACCGAAGGCCCCAGTGGCAGGGTTCGCATGGCGGCCCCGGGCCATTTCGGCACACCCCTCACGAGGATCGTGGCTCCATAGGGAGCTCCACCGACGGCGCCTGTGGCAGGGTTCGCATGGTGGCATCGGGCTATTTCAGCACACCCTTCACGAGGATCGTGGCCCCATAGGGACCTCCACCGAAGGCGCCAGTGGCAGGGTTCGCATGCGGCCCCGGGCCATTTCAGCACACCCCTCACGAGGACCTCTACCGAATGCACCAGTGGCAGGGTTCGCATGGCGGCGTCGGGCAATTTCGACACACCCATCACGAAGATCGTGGCCTCCCCATGTCGGCACACATCCCACAGTTTTCGTGGTCCCATAGGGACCTCCACCGAAGGTACCAGTGGCTGCGTTCGCATTCGGTTCCACCCCCCTTTCGCCACACTGCTCACACTTTTCATGGACCCATACTACACCGAAGGCCCCAGTGGCTGCGCTCGCATGCGGTTCCACCTCCATGTCGGCACACCCCTCACACGTTTCGTGTCGCCACAGTGAGCTCCACCGAAGGCCCCAGTGGCTGCGTTTGCAAGCGGTTCCATTCAACATGTTGGCGCACCTCTCGCACGTTTCGTGGCCAGAGCCGGACCGAAGGCCGCAGCGGCTGAGTCCGCATGTCGGCGCCGCCCAATTTCTGCACACCCCTCGCACGCTTTGTGGCCCTATAGGGAGCTCCACCGAAGGCCCAGTGGCAGAGTTCACATGGCGGCGCCGCGCCGATTTCGGGCCGCCCCTCGCGCAGATCGCAGCCCAGAAGAAGCGTCACTCTGTGGACGGGGGCTCCTGGGGATCTCCAAGCAGTTCGGATCAGGACGAAGGAGGTTAAGTACAATGGTGAGGATGGTGGTAATGATGATGATGATGATGATGAGAAGATGATGGTGAGGAGTGATGGTGGTGATGATGGTGGTGATGATGATGATAATGATGACCAGGAGGGCAAGCGAATGCGATGATGAAGCGGAGGATGAAGCTCAGGGGGGCGAGTCGGCCGCTCCTCCGCACCAAAGTGAAAATACAAGCGGGACGGCGGGCGCATGGTTCTTTTTCTCTCCCCCCAACTCCTCTCCGGTTCTTCGTTTGCATTCTCCCCCGTCCTCCTCTTCCTTCTCCTCCTCCTCCTCCTCCTCCACGTCCTGCTTGCCCTCCTGCACCGAATTCATCCGCGAAGGCTGACTTGAGGGGCGCCCCTCCCGAGCCGCGCCTTTTTCTCGATGTCCGGACTAAGTGTTTGGCCTCGCGCCGCGGACGACCGCGCGCTTCGCTGGAACCCTCTCGGGGCGACCAGCGCGCGTCGCGGGAACTCTGCGCTGCGCTCTGCCTAGCGCCTCGCTCGCCGGTCGTCGCTCTGCCCAGCGGCCAGAGCCTTGCCCGTAGTCAGCCTGCCAGCCAGCTTTCTTTGCTCCGCGCAGCGGACGACCCACGCGCGTCGCTGGGACCCCTCCAGGGCGACGGGCGCGCGTCGCGGGGACTCCGCGCTGCGCTGCGCCCGCAGCTTCGGACTTCGGAGTGCGCGGGCAAAAAGAGAGGAAAGGAGGGGAAGGAAGCGGGTGCGATCCTCGTGAGGGGCGTTCCGACATGGGCGTCGCAGCGTGCGGGCGCTGCCGTCGGGGTTTTCAGGGAAACTCCCTGCGGCGACCTCGCTACGTGTCACGAGTGCTCAGACTCAGGCATACCCGAACCATTCACATTCTTACCTAAACATATATATATATATATACACTCGCCGTAACCATGATCGCATTCATGCAAGTATACTCACTCGCACGCAGACTCATTCACACTCATACTCGCTCGCGCTCAGACTCAACCGCGCTGAATCTCTCGTAATTAGACCTGTCGTCTTCCTTCGTGTTGTGTGCCCCGCCACGCAATTCGGCACACCCCTCATACGGTTCGTGGATTCGTGGCCCCATCGGGAGCGCCACAGAAGAAGATATTCACAATAGCGGCACTCACAACTGCATATGGTTGGGTCCTTCGCCAGGATAATTGTGGGGCCATACTGAAAGCCGTAGAAAGAATATCGAGCCGGAACCCCAGCCCAGAGCCACTTAGCACTGCCCGTCTGGAGCCCGTAATCTGGCATCTTAGATCCCTCCTGGGACGTTATCGGGACGACTCTGGGCGCTCCCGATGCCACATTGGACCTCTTCTGGGCACTGTCGGCATTCTTTTGTTAACTATTGGCGCATTCTGAGGCCAAACTAATTCAGTCCTAATGGTCCCTGTAGGTTCCCCGTGGGGCCAGTATATCAGCAAAATTTCAAACAAACTGGCCCATCGATGGATTTTTTGTTGACGCCACCGATGAGAAAAGTTTGGCCGGCAAGGTCGCCGCTTCGGGAAGGGGTACTTGGGGCCCCAGTGAGGGGAGCGGTGACAAATGAGACCCCCGCTGCGAGCGGAGGGGGCCCAAGTCCCAACCGCCATGACTTGCTTGCCACGTCTCCGCTAGTCAAGGCGCCGACGAATTCGAGTTAGGCGTACAGGCTGAACTCGATGCGGGCGCATTGAGCTGGAAAGCCCTCTCTCGCCGCCAGCGTGCGTGAACTCGGGCGTTCAAGACGCGCCCGCGTCCACGGAATCAACACAAAACTCGCTCCCACGCCTGGGTAGTCGAGTAGTGGAAGGGCCGCTCACTCCGGTAGTCGAGACGCGGAGGGACGGCGCACTCGGGTAGTCGAGAGGCGTAGTCAAGCCGCGGAGCGGCCGCGCACTCAGGTAGTCAATTCGAACGGGCGGCGCACCCACGTAGTCGAGTCAAGAGGCGTAGTCAACTTAGGAAATCAACTCGGTGATTCGTTTGTTTTTATCGGGGGAAACCCGCCGTCTGCGCCGTCCCCGAAGTCTCCGCCAACTGGGTCCTACGCCCGCTGAAGTCTGCGCCCACTGAAATTTCCTCCCGCGGACGTTCTCGCCCACTGGTGTCCTCGCCCACTCAAGTCTGCCTGGGCTGACGTCTGTGCCCACTGGCGTCTGCGCCTCGTAAAACTTGCGTCCACTGACGCCCGCGCCCACTGCGCCCGCAGAAGTCTGCGCCCGCAGGAGCCAGGGCCAATGGGAGCTTGCACCCGCTGACTCGCGGGCCTAGCGAAGCTTTCGCCCGCTGAGGCCTGCGCCCACTGGCGCATGCGCCTAATAATTGCTGCGCTGGCTGAAGTCTGCGACCTCTGAAGGCTGCGCTCGCTGAAGCCTGCGTCCGCCGACGCCAGTGCCCGCTGAAGTTGGTGTCCATGGACGTCTGCGCCCGTGGGACTCTGCTCCCGCTGAAGCCTGCGCCCACTGGAGTCCGCGCCCACTGACCTCTGCGATTGCAGCATATTCGCCCGCCGAAATCCGCCCCCGCTGAAGTCCGCGCCAGCTGCTACCTGCGCGCGCTGGAGCGCCTCGCCTGCCGAAGCCCGCGCCCGCTTGAAGTGCGCGCCCGCCGTGGTCCGCGCTCAATGAAGTCTGCGCTCACTGCCAATTCTGACAGTGTGCGCGGGTGCGGATGACGCGCGTGGATCCTGCTACTGGGACCTTCGGTGGAACTCCCTATGAGGCCACGAAGCGTATGGGGTGTGTGCCGAAATGGGCGCGGGTGGAGCATGTGGATCCTCTCGCTGGGCCTTCGGTGGAGTTCCCTATGAGGCCGCGGAGCGTGTGAGGTGTGTGTGTATGTGTGTGCCGAAACAGAGACATGCGGAGGGCAGATGTAAGGGATGAGATGAGGAGGAGGAGAAGGAGGAAAAGGAGGAGGAGGAAAAGGAAGGCGAGGAGTAAGGAGTGTGACGCGGGGCGCTGTTTTTCTCGAACAAGAGCCCAATGCCACAAGATGTTTGGGAAATGCAATACGAGAAATGCCAAACTAGACGCCGTTATCTCGAATGACCCTCCTCCGAGAAGCTGGTCCCACGTGTCCCAAACATCGGCGAACAATAATATGCCGTCGCAACTTTTCCGTGACGGTGGAGGTCGCGGGTCCAACATCAATCCGAAATCTTGACTTTGTCCAGACGGGGTTGCCGGAAGTCCCGGCCCTTTCCCCGCGGCTGGCTGCTCCTCGTAAGCCGTTTTGTGCCAGTCGTGGTGCCTGGCGAGGGCTCCCAGAGGCCGAAAACGATGAGAAACCTGTGTCCCCAAGCCAGCCCGCCAGCGAGGGGCCGCCGACTGCTAGGGGTCGCTCCCGGGCCTCGTGGAACTTGTCCACCGTGAAGCTGCGTCCGTCCAGGGGGGCCGCGTGTCTTCTATACCTTTCGCAGGCCGCGGCGCGGGGAAGCGCCGTGAGGAGGAGCACGGGGATGAGGAGCCCCATTGCAAACGTAAGACGCATCAGCACTGCTGCAATAGACCCTCCTGCCTAAATTTCCCCGTCGTAAGCCCCTGCCAAAAAAATGCGGGAAGTGCTCCGTTGGGAAACAATCGTCTGAGAATCCTCCAGCGTGCCGAAACACCAGTCCTTGGATTTCAGCGCCGCGAATCAACGTGACCGCTGCGTCCTGACAACCCTTACTCGTGCCAGAGCGCCAGTCCTGGGACTTCCACTGGGACTGACAACGCACAATCGCTCCAAAACGCCGTTACTGTGACTGCAACCATACGAATCCGTGAAACAACTGCGAGCGTTCAAAACGAATGTGCACGGCGCTAAACCGCGAACCGCATTTTGAAAACCACCCGCCGTCCATCCGTGCTGATGAAGCCACACTCGAAACAACCAGCCCGCCCTACCGACGTCTGGGGATTCGGCAGGGAGGAGCTATTTTGAAGGGAAGGGTGTAGATGTAGATCCGGAGGAAAGAAAGAGAGGAGGAGAAGGAAGAGGAGGAGGGCGGGAACGGGAGGGGGAGGAATGAAGAGACATGTGGACGAATGATGATGATGATGATGATGATGATGATGATGATGATGATGGTGATGGTGATGATGATGATGATGCTGATGATCCACGCATCTAGCGACTCAGGAGCTCCCAGCTCGTACTGCCCCTCGGACCGACGCGTTTCCATATGGCCCTGCGGAGGCAACGCTCGGTATCGTGCGCCTCGGCGCACACTCGCAGATTCGCCTGAATGCCGAGGGCAAACCACCGCCTCCGCCAAAGCAAGCGATCGACCGATCCCACCAGTCAGAGCGACCCAGCACGTTCGGCAAAAAAACACAGGTCAAGACTGCACGGTCTAGCGAGCTGGTACGCAGCTACGCTGCACGCCGCGCCTGGGAAACAACGGTGTCTTTGACACAAGGCCCCACAACGCGCGACGCTGTTGCTCCTCATGCCTGCGGAGATCGATCCTGGGCGTGGGTTGCCCTACGCTCACAGATCGCCCTCCGCATCAGAACTCTGACGGGCTGGCGGCTGCCGTCGCGCGTTAGCGCGCCAGCGGCTAATTGAAACTCAGCTCAGACCTGGCTACACACAGAACGCGCCCGAGAGTCGAAGGCCGTCCGGGCGGGCACGCCAGTCGACAGCGAACCCAAGCGGGGCAGGAAAGAATGAACCCTGTCGTATGCCGAGCCCGAGGTGGGTACGGGCTGCGCCTCGGGGCCCCTTCCACTCTCGGACGCCACAAGGAGGGCGCCGCTCTCGCTGGGCGAGGGATCCCGAGAGCGAAGCGCCAGCACAGACAACAACGACCCCCAGAGAACGGAGGGAGATACCACAAGCGTGTGCCGAGCCCCACAGGGTACAGCCTAAGCCACGGGTTCCCGCACCCTCGAAAGCGACTAAGCTGCCGACGACCAGAAGCTACATTGAACAGAGCATGCGCGCACGCGAAAATACCCATCTCTTCCGCCGCTGCAGAGCGTGTGCAAGAGCCCAGCGCCGAGCGTTGGCGATATGGAACGCAGCAGAGCAACATAGCACACGAGGCCCTGGCCCACCAGTCAGCTTCGTTGCTCTGCTGTCATGTGGAGTCAAGCCTGGGCGTCGGTGGCAGGGCCACCTACTCGCACGGTTCTCATCCACAGAAAGGCGGAGTTGCACAGGCCATGCATTGAAACTGCACGCAACAGCCGCACACGGGCACACCAACGCAAGTTGCCAATCAAAGGCGGTGGCACGACTCAGCTACGCCGCCTGCGGAACTGGACAGCCGCGCACAAAGGTGCTGCCAGTGCTGCGCGCGGCGTCGCCAAGCCCGCCGCCGCCTGTGCCCGCAGCGCCGCCGCCTCCGAGTCGAAGGCCATGCGGCGTGCCTCTCCCGAGGCCTCTGCGGCTGCCGCTGGGCCCAACGCCAGGGCTGCGCGCCGCTCGAGGGAGTGCAGCACGCCGAACCCGACCTGCTGGCGCTGACGAGCCTCGTCGCCCTCGACGCCCTCCGAAGCGACGACCGCGGCCCACGCCTTCCTGAGACGATCGAAGAAGGACCCTCGGTCGGCGATGCGCGCTTCGCCCTCTGCCAAGTCCTGGTCGGGGCACCCGTCCCGCGCCGCAGCCGGTGGGGCTAGGCAATGCGGGCCGCACTGGAACCCCTCCTGCTCCTGCTCGTCCTGCTCCTCCTCGCCGTGCTGCGAGTGCTCGTTGGACTGTGCCCCTGGCTGCTCGGGGCCGTCCTGCTGGTGGTCGCCGTGCGGCTCGGCGTCGTGAGCGCCATGGCGAACCCCAACACCGACGGGGAAGGAACCCCGCGCCGACTCCTGAACGTCGGAGTCCTGCAGACCGTCTCGCACGTCGCCGCTCTTCTGATCAGAGCCGCAATCATCGAAATTAACCTTCATCGGCTCCTCCCGCTCGGGAGCGGCGGGAGAGCCACCGCCGTTCACAGGCACGACGACCTGCTGTGTCAGAACGTGTTACTGGGGTCCGTCGTGCAGCTCGTACTTGTTCGCATCGGCCGAGTCCCTCTCGCTCTCTACCTCCTTCACCGCCGTGGTCGGCGGGCAGGCGCTGGGAGCCTTCGGGCCGCCATCCCGCCCGAGCTCCTCGAACCTTCACTGCCACCACTGCGCACCGCGCCAGAGGCAAGGGAAAAAGGAACCGCCTCAGGCGCCGACCGCGCACGATCCGCGAGGACGAAGGCAGCGCCACGGGTCTCGGCCCTCCCCCGCCTCGCTGCTGTCCTTCATGCTGTGCACGTGGCGGTCTTGGCCCTTGGCTGCCTCCGTCGCCTCGGGTGCCCGTGCGATCGCAGGTACGGCGGCCGACGCCGCCAGTCCTTCCAGCCTGGGACGACGGCCGCGCCTTCACCGCCGCCTGACCGACGCTGGTTTGGCGGGGCTTGCCGCCGTGCCACCGCCAGCGACAGGGCTCGCGTCCGAAAGCTCCTCGTCATCGCCCTCGTCCTGTACATCGCTCGACTCGTGGTGCTGGGTGCCGAGGGGCGCCTGCACCTCGCTTGCGTCGAGAACGTCCTCGCTTGCGCAGGCGTCGCCGAGGGTGTTGTCGTCGACGTGCCACGCGTCGACCGCTGGGGGCGGACTGGGATCACGCTGACCCCCTCCGCATCCTCGGCCTCGTCCTCGTCCAACACGTCGCTCGACTCGACGTGCCCGGTGACGAAGATCGCTTGCCCGACTCCGACGGTCGCTGGCGGGAGGCGCGGTACGCAGCTCCCCGCGGGCGGCCGATCTGCGCACTAACCGCCGCTGTCGTCGGCGCCATTGCAGGCGTCGCCGAGGTTGTCATTTGTGTCGCTCGCTCCTGGGGGGGCACCGCCGCCTACAGGCGGAGACTGGGCCTCCAGCGCCCTCCCTGAGCAGCTGCCCCTCTGCGGGTCCGCGCCGCGACTGCACCCCGCTGCGCTCGCATGGGGTGGCGCAGCGCCTGCGCCAGAGCTGCAGCTCCACCGCCCAGCAATGCGTGCGCACCCAGGTTCCGCGACGCACGTGTTGTGCCGTCCGCGGGCTCACCCCTCACTGCCTGCAGCATGGCGGGGGCCATGGCCGCCAGGCGGAGGGTGAGCTCCTCCTCGCATGCCGTGGGGGGCCAGCCGAGCGGCACCAGCGGCGCCAGCGCCTCGGCGCTCGTGCGCACGGCTGCCGCCACTGCCGCGGCCGTAACCTGCCGCGCTGCCCCCGCGCCAGCCGCTCCAGCCGCCGCCCCACGCGCTGCCCTCTCGATGCCGTCGAACAGCACCTCGTGGGCCGCGAGGCCATCGCTTCCCATGAAGTCCGATCGGCCCGATCGGCAGACCGCTGCCACTCAACTGCGCGCGAGCGCGCGCGGCTGCTTGAGCAAAAATAGCTACGGATGATGCTACGGATGATGATGACGATGATGATGATGAAGATGATGAGGATAAGGATGATGACGACGATGATGATGACAATGACAATGACAATGACAATGACAATGATGATGATGATGATGATGATGATGATGATGATGATGATGATGCTGATGCTGATGGTGATGGTGATGGTGATGGTGATGGTGATGATGATAATGATGATGGTGGTGATAATGAGAAAAGCGCATTCCAAGACTTCTCCGGAGGCTCCCGCGAGCTCTCGGGCCATTCCTGGCCGCTGCCTCCACAGACTCTCCCACCGAGGGCGGCACGGCGTCCCCGATGAGACGTCGGGGACACACGCAAAACGGAGGGCAAGTCGAGAAATCGGCTGCCCTCCCTGGCGTTTCTAACCTTGTTGGGCCTCCTGGAAACTTCTCGTCGTCACGGCTGGATCCGCTTCGAACCTCAGGAAGGGTCCGGGTCCAGGGGCAGATTTTGAGCGGAGTTGGGCCGGGCGGGAGAGCCGCAGCTGTCTCGCCGGGCCCTCGTCCGAACTAACCTTGGTCAGCGCTAGCTCGGGTAAAACAAGACCCTGTCGCAAGCCCCAGCTGGCTGCTTCAAGACGCTCCGAACCCAAGGGGTCAGCGGACGACAAGAAACGGAGAACTGACTCCACCCTCCCCATGCCCGGGTCGCCAAGAAGGGAGGAGCTGACTCGGGCTGACCCCTGTTAGTGCTGACGCCCGTTGCGTGCGCCGCGAACCTATTGCGCTTTCACTGCGCCCAAGAATGCCCAAGAAGCCGCCAAGAGGGCTCCAACACGGCCCCAAGAAGGCCACAGAAACCCCCAAGAAATTCCAAAAAGGCCTCGGGACGGTCTAAAGAAGAGCCAACCGGAACGGGAATGTCGAAACCTCAAGAGCCCTCCAGGACGCGCCCAAGAGCCCTCCAGGCGGCCCCCAAGAGTTTCCAAAACTGCCTCCAAAACGCCCCCGAGAAGCCTCACACGAGACCCCATCAACAATCCGAGTGTCCTCAAACCCACAACTCAGGCATGGTTGTGGGATGGGCCGACAGCCATCCGATACTCATTATTGTGGTGTTTTGACAGATGCCCGCCGTCTGTGAACGTGGCTCTCGCCCGTTTCCCCATGCGTGCGCGGCGAACATTAAAAATGTCAATCGCGGACACAATACAAGGACCCCAAGAAGTATCCTTCAGGACTCTGACGCTGCCATCCCCTGATCCCTCGAGAACCCTCCGAACAAACCCCACGAATCACACGGGAGACTCTGATCCAAAATCATGCTGGGATAGGCCGAAACCCATGGAAAATCTCACGGGCCGGGAGCCCGCACAAAATCTCCTGATCCACGGTGACAACATGCGTTCCGGAGGTGCCGGACTCGTCACCAACGGCCACCGGACGCCTGAGTTCAAACCCCAACACCACACCTAGACTTTTCAGCTCCTCCCCCTCCTGCTCTTCCTTCTCCTATTTTTTTTGCGCTAGTCCGACCTAAGGTTTCCCTCTGGCGTTCATTAAGCGCGCAAAAAGCAATCGAATGCGACTCGGATCAAGATGTACCTGGCGGGCGCCGCGGAAAATGAAAAAGTAAATGACGAGGCCGAGCATGTTGTGAAGAGTAGGCGCCCGCCAGGTCCTCGAGGTAGGCACTCGCCCCAGTGACCATAAATAAGACCGATCCCACAATGTGTTCATAACAGGTCCCTCCTCGGATGGCAAGTGGCAACAACAAATACAAAGAGCGACGCTGCGTCTGTGGCAGTCCTGAGTTTGTCCAGAGTTTAACGTTGACCCCCAACCGTAAGTGAATCTGCCCCAATCTCCCATCAGACACGTCTGTGACCCCCTCACAGTCGATGTTTCAATGACATCTGGTGACACAGTGGAACAGGCTGCAAGTGGGGGAAAACTTGGTTGCAGCACTTATTGGGTTGTTGTCCAGGGTGTTGGTTGACCCCAAACCGAAGCAAAATAACAATTACTGGGATGCCGCCTCGGTTTTTTGTTTACCCAACCGTGGTGAAGAAAGGAAGGAAAAGGAAAGTTGTCTGAAGGAAAATGATACGTGCGGCTGCTGCGAATCAGCAGGCAAAAATGTCAGATATGTGACTGACTGTAACAATTGTCGGGTTGCTGCCCAGGGTTGTTGGGTTTACACCAAGCCACATTGGTCCCAGGGCCATCGTGCTTATTGAATTGCTTCTTGGGCTTAGCACGGATCCGTGGGTATCATCTGCGTGTTGAGCTGATTTTTAGGCTGGCCTGTGTCTATGTAAAAGGCTGGCCTGGTGGCAGTACTGCTTAGACTTACCAAGTACTCTGGCGCAAGATAGCAATCCAGCCCTTCATTTCGAGCAATGGTCTTCGCGTTCTTTCGGCCAAGATAGTCGCCGCACTGCGCTGCGCCGTCCACCCACGACCCCAGCACATCCGTTCGGCCCGTGTGCAAATTAGCCTGGCGAAAGACCCAACCATATGCAGTTGTTAATACCGTCGTTGTATGCACCGGAAGAGCTCCCTGTGAGGCCACGAAACGTTAAAAAAAGGGGTGTGCCACAAATTGTTCGGTGGGCGCATGCGAGAGCAGCCGCTTGGGCTGTCACTGGGATCCCCCATGGGATCACGAAGTTCGTGCGGGGTGTGCCGACAGGGGTGCGGTGGGCGCATGCGAACGCAACCACTGGCGCCTTTGGTGGAACTCACTATGGGGCCACGAAGAGCATGACGGGTGTGCTGGAATATGCGTGGGTGACGCATGCAGGCGGTGGCACCGGGATCATTCGGTGGAGCTCCTTATGGGGCCACGAATCGTGTGAGGAGTGTGGCGAAATGGGTGTCAGTGACGCATGCGGGCGGTGGCACTGGGGACTCGGTCAAGCCCCCTTCCTTTGGGCCGCGACACGCGTGCGGAGTGTGCCAGAACGGGCGTGGGTGACGAATGCGGGCGGTGGCGCCAAGGCTTTCGGTGGAGCCCCTACGAAGCCACGAAAAGTATGCAAATGTGACGAAATTGGTGTGGGTGACGCATGCGGGCGATGGCACTGGGTTCTCCGGTGGATTTCCATACGGGGGAACGAAACGTGTGAGGGGTGTGTACCGACATGGGTGTGGGTGACGCATGCGGGGGGGAGGGGGGGGGGGCGCTGTGGCCGGCTTCGATGGAACCCTCGTATGGGGGGCGCGAAACGTGTGAGGAGTGTGCCGACATGGGTGTGGGTGACGCATGCGGGCGGTTCCCTCTGGGGCCCTCGGTGGAATATCCTACGGGGCCACGAAACGTGTGACGGGTGTAAAAAAATGGGCGCGGGTGACGCATGTGGGCGGTGGCACCGGGGCCTTCGGTGGAGCTCCCTCTGGGGCCACGAAACGTGTGACGGGTGTGACAAAATGGGTGCGGGTGACGCATGTGGGCGGTGGCACTGGGGCCTTCGGTGGAGCTCCCTACGGAATCACGACACGCGTGCGGAATGTGCCCGGATGAACGTGGGTGACGCATGCGGGCGGTGTCACCGGGGCCTTTTTGTTGTCTTCTTCTGTGCTATGTGAAAACAATAATACATAAAAAAAGCTGTGGCCAGGCTCGCGCAGCACGAGCTCGGGTTAAAGCAGCCGCAACACTGGCGGCCGCGGCTGGCGTCAGGCGTAAACCTAGGGGGGCCGAGCGGCAAAGTGGCGAGCAAGCCAAAAGGGCCGACTCGCCGCCGCCAGGCCAAGCCCCCAAAAGATCACCGAGCCTGCGCCTTCGGCTGCGCCGCCTCTGGCGGCAGCCCGAACCTGATCCTTTCGACCTTCTCGAGGCGACGCTGCAAACCACGAGCGTTCTCTGGTGACTTGCATTATGCGGACAAGCCCCTATGCTTGCCTCCGATCACTCTCGCATAGCAATGACAGCGCGTGCAAATGCGATATCCAAAGATGGTCGTGAGAACATGCTCGCCGCTTGCCACTCCTGGGGCCCCAGTGCCAGACGTAGCGCTGGGGCCAGAGGGGCAATCGATTGGCCTCCGACCAAGACCGATCGGGCGAGCTCGAGCGGCGAGGCGAAACCTCACAACCTCGCGAGGCAACTGGACTGCTGGCCGCATTGCGAAAACAGGACAAATCAGCGGGCGCACACTCGCCGCCGCGGGCTCCCCTCAGGGCTTCTGCGGCGGGGCTTGGAGGAGACCCGAGGGACCCCGAGGGGAGAGCGTCTGCAGCGGGGCCTACAGGAGCCTCACTGGCACTGGCAACAACTTTCGCAGCCGATGTCGAGCGCACAGACCCGCTCGAGCTCGCTCCAGACGCTGCCGACAACAGATATTCGATCTTCTGCTGGGCTGTCTTGCGAGCCTTGGCCTTCGGCAGCTCGGTGCTGCCGGCGCCTGCAGCCTCGGCAACTGCCGCCTTCTGCTGGGCCTGCGCCAATGCGGCGAAGGCCGCCGCCGCCGTGGCCGCCGTCGCCAAGGCTGCTCGAACAGGTCGTTTCTTCGAAGTACTGCCAGAGTGCAAAAGGGCGTACGGCTTGGGCACGCAGGGCTTGGCCCAGAAGTGCGCTTCGATGTTGCTGCTGTACGCGGTCCTGAGGCAGCGCAAAATGCCCCCATTCGGGACCTCGATGACCTCGTGATCCGCGAGATACAACTGAATAGTGTTGGCCTGCTTCGTGACCTTCTCGTCCGAGATGCCATCTCTGCCATCGGCAGCCATGCCGCCAGCAATCGAAACCCAGAAGAAAGCGGCGTCGAGCATGGTGTGCCTCGACTGGGTGATCTGCCGAATGGCGTCGGGAGTGCCGACTTGAGCAGCAATAAACTTGGCACACCGATCAGCTTCGATGTTGCCTCTGCGCGCTCTGGCCGTGACCTGGCCCTCTTGCGCGTGCTGAACAGAACCGTGCGCTTTGACCTTGACAACTGTGAGGCCGACTGCACCGAGCCCCCCAAAGTCCTGCACTGCGTGCCAGGCGCGAACCCACAGCTCCGCCCAGGCTGCCTTGCTGCTGGTGGTGGCCACGGGTCAAAGAATGTTGATCCCATTCGCCAAAAACTCAGCGTCAAAATGAGCTGTCACTGGTGGAATGGTGTTCTTGAGAAGCAGAAGAAGTGCCAACAGCTCGCCGCCGTCAATGGACTGCAAACCACCTGCCAAAGGGGAGGCCAACGCTAGCGTGGCAGACCTTGGCCCAGGGTCGATGTGATCGCCGCCGCTGGGCAACGCAATAACGGCACATCCTGCACAGGCGATCCTGGTGCCACCGTCGATGTAGGCTCCATCTGCGAACAAGTCGGGCTCTGCAAACGGCAAGGGTGACGCATGCTGGCGGGGGCAATGTGGCATTCGGTGGAACCCCCTCTATGGGGGCACGAAACGTGTGAGGAGTGTGACGACATGGGTGTCGGTGTGGGTGACGCGGGCGGTGGCACTGCGGCCTTCGGTGGAGCTCCCGATGGGGCCACGAAACGTGCGACGGGTGTGACGAAATGGGTGTAGGTGACGCATGCGGGTGGTGACAGTGGGGCCTTCGGTGAAGCCCCCTTTGGTTTCACGACACGCATGCGGGGTGTGCCAGAATGGACGTGGGTGACGCATGCGGGCGGTGGCACCAACGCCTTCGGTGGATCTCCATATGGGGTCACGAAACGTGTGAGGGGTGTGACGAAATGACGGTGTGGGTGACGCATGCGGGCGGTTCCCTCTGGGGCTACGAAACGCTGTGCTGGGTGGGTGAAACGCAGGGAGGAGGGAGGAGGGGGGAGGAGGGAGGAGGAAGGAAGGAAGGAGGAGACGCGGGGACCGTCTCTTCAAAACGAGGACCCAATACCGCAGGCTGGTTGGGGAAACTTGTGGTTGCCTTTCCCCATACATCACACGCCAACTGAGGACAATAAACACACTGCCGGCTATGTGACACGGTTGTCCGGCGAGCGTCGACGCAAAGAGTTCACGTTGAAACAGTAGTGTCCACCAACTGGTTACTTTGCTGAATGCGAAACCGAAGGCTGCGAAGGTGTGTGCTGCCTGCTGTCATATGTTATGTGTTGTCATTTGTTGCTTGACCTGTTGTCTCTCTAGTCCTGTTGCCTGCCTCGTGTTTACTGTCTAAGGGGCCCCGCCGCGTCACCAAACAGCCAACGGGGCGGATGAACCTCAAATCCAGGCTGCTCCAGGCCACCCCAGCCAAGACGGCCCAATATGGCCCAAGACTGCCAAAGATGGCCCAATCTGTCCCACGATGGCCCCATGCCAGCAAAAGAAGCTCCCAAGACGGCTAAAGAGGTCTCCAAGAGGCCTTCCAAGAGGGCCCCACGAAGCAAACATCAATGATTTTCCTGCTGTTTTGGAAGGCTTTTGGCCTTCTCGCCTTTTCGGCTTTCCGACGCTCCGAGACGGACCAAGAGGTTCCCAAGATCGCCCCACGACGGCCCCAGGTGCCCCAGACGGTCCAAAAAGGCCCTAAGACGGTCCCAAGAGAGGCCCGAGAAGGAGTCCACGAACCGAGAACTCTACCTTTCCGCCCCGAGAAGGCCCCAGGAAGGTCCCCAGAGGCCCCAAGATGCCCCCAAAACGACCCCAAGAGGCCCCAAGGAGACCCGCCCCCCGGATGAAAACCGATGGGAAATCAACAATTTGGGCCGCTTGGGGGGGAGGCCCATGAGTGTGTCAAGACGGCTCAAGATGGCCTCAAGACGGGCCAAGACGACTCTAAGATGGTCCAAGATGGCCCCAAGAGGGTTGACAAAAAACCCAAGAAGACAACAGAGGGCCCCAAGAGGACCCCCACGAGCGACTCCAGATGCCAAAATCATATTTCCCTTTGGTTTTTGAAAGACTTTTGCGTTCTCTCTTGTTTCTACCCTTAGAGGCCCATGACGGCCCATGCAGCCTCCAAAATAGTCCCAGGACGGCCCCAAAGGCCCCGAAGAGGACCCCCAGACGGCCCAAGAGGTCTTCAAGACGGCCCAAAGAGGCCCCCAGGACGGTCCAAGAGGCCCCCAAGACTGCCCAAGAGGCCCCACGAGAGGCTCACAGGATGGCCTCCGAAGGAGCCAAACGGCGCAAGAGCACCCCAAGACTGCCCAAGACGCCCCCAAGAGGCCCCAACAGGCTCCAAAGATGCCCCCAAGAGGCCCCAAGAAGCCCACAAGAGGCCCCCAAGAGGCCCCAAAGAGGCTTCCACCAGGCCCCACAACGTCTGGACTGCACGTGCTCCGGACGTGCACCCCGCGAAGCGAGAGGAGTCTAAACCTACTCCAGGGTCCGAGGCACAAGAGATGAGACCGTTTACAATCGCGAAAGACGATAAGTGGGTCGTCTGCATCCCAATCTGCTACCTGGGAGAGAATATGAAAAAAACACAATCCTCCCCGTCCCTGGCAACCTGCTCTGGTGCAAGGTGGGGGGGAACGGTGCCGTAGGCTGCACCAGTCAAGACACCAACCCTGTCTACCTGCACGATGGACCAGCCGCATCTGCTGAGGCGTCGTGAAGATCGAAGACCTCTACGTCGCTGCCGAGGAAGAAGCCCGCCGCGGCGGTCCGCGGGCGCGGGGCGTGGGGGGCGCTCTGCCGGCAACAAGCGCTGCATGTTCGCAGGCTCCTCCGCGGACCGCGCCGGGGAGAGCGTGGGGGGGGCGGGGGGGAAGCCCATACCTCCGACGACTTGGTTTTGTTTCAATTGTGAGCCCTCTGTTTTGTTCGGCCTCCAGGGGCCGTTTTCGGGCTCCGCGGCCATAAAAATGGACTCGGGACAGAAGTCGGGATCTCTGGGGCCGCGGGTTGACAAGATCATGTCGGATGTCGAATGATGTGTGCGGCAGACGAGCGATGAGGGAGGCGGGAGAAGGCCCCATACATCTGGCGCAAACGAGGTGTGTCGCCGTTTGGGGCCTCGTGAGGCTGGTTTCGAGCCTCGGGAACATGATATTACGTTACCGAGGAACCCCACATACTTATATTATGGCTGGAGTGATGATAGCTAAATTGAAGCATGTGATAATGATGATGGTGGTGGCCGTTCCCTGCGCACACCCTGTGGTGTCGAGAAAATGCCACGCCTGCTATGCCGTGGACGACCGTCGTGCATAGCGGCCGCGGTGAGGGACCACCCCCTGCGCACCCCCTACGGTGTCGAGAAACTGTCACGCCTGCTATGCCCTGGACCACCGTCGTGCATTGCGGCCGCGGTGAGGGACCACCCCCTGCGCACACCCTGTGGTGTCGAAAAACTGCCACGCCTGCTATGCCCTGGACGACCGTCGTGCATAGCGGCCGCTGTGAGGGACCACCCCCTGCGCACCCACCCATGGTGTCGAGAAACTGCCACGCCTGCCATGCCCTGGACGACCGTCGTGCATGACGGCCGCGGTGAGGGACCACCCCCTGCGCACCCCCTATGGTGTCGAGAAACTGCCACGCCTGCTATGCCCTGGACGACCGTCTTGCATAGCGGCCGCGGTGAGGGACCACCCCCTGCGCACCCCCTATGGTGTCGAGAAACTGCCACGCCTGCTATGCCCTGGACGACCGTCTTGCATAGCGGCCGCTGTGAGGGACCACCCCCTGCGCACCCCCCCATGGTGTCGAGAAACTGCCACGCCTGCTATGCTCTGGACGACCGTCTCGGATAGCGGCCGCGCTCAGGGACCCCCCCCTGCGCAACCCCTATGGTGTCGAGAGAGTGCCACGCCTGCTACGCCCTGGACGACCTCAGGGCCACGCCTGCTACGCCCTGAACGACCGTCGTGCACAGCGGCCGCGGTGAGGGACCACCCCCTGCGCACACCCTGTGGTTTCGAGAAAATGCCACGCCTGCTATGCCCTGGACGACCGTCGTGCATAGCGGCCGCGGTGAGGGACCCCCCTCTGCGCACCCCCTATGGTGTCGAGAAACTGCCACGCCTGCTATGCCCTGGACGACCGTCTCGGATAGCGGCCGCGCTCAAGGACCACCCCCTGCGCACCCCCTATGGTGTCGAGCAAGTGCCACACCTGCTACGCCCTGGACGAACTCAGGGACCACCCCCTGCGCACCCCCCATGGGGTCGAGAAAGTGCCGCGCCTGCTACGCCCTGGACGACCGTCGTGCATAGCGGCCGCGGTGAGGGACCACCCCCTGCGCACCCTCTATGGTGTCGAGAAAGTACCACGCCTGCTATGCCCTGGACGACCGTCGTGCATCGCGGCCGCGGTGAAGGACCACCCCCTGCGCACGAAAATGCCACGTCTGCTTTGCCCTTGACGATAGTCGTGCGTAACTATGCCCTGGACGGCCGTCGTGCATAGCGGCCGCGCTCAGGGAACCCCCCCTGCGCAATCCATATGGTGTCAAGAAAATGCCACGCCTGCTATGCCCTGGACGACCGTCTCGGATAGCAGCCGCGCTCAGGGACCACCCCCTGCGCACCCCCTATGGTGTCGAGAAAGTGCCACGCCTGCTACGCCCTGGACGACCGTCGTGCACTCTGCTCTGCTGTGCTGAGCTGTGCTGTGCCGAGCTGAGCTGTGCTAAGCAGCGCTGTGCTGTGCTGCGCTGCGCTGCGCTGTGTTATCAAATGTGCTACGCGTGTCTCATGTACGTGCCGTGCAGGTGTTGCGCGTGGGTGAGGGAGTGTATGTGTGTGGTTGTGCCTGTGTGTGTCTGTGTGTATGTGTGTATGTGTCTGTGTCGGTGTGCCTCTGTATTTGTATGTATGTATGTATGTATGCATGCATGCATGCATGCATGCATGCATGCATGCATGCATGCATGCATGTATGTCACGTCTGCCACGCTTTGCGGGAGAGGGAGGTGTGTGCGGGAGACGCGGGTGCGACGCGGCAGGGAAGAAAACCAGAAACCCACGAAGCACGTAGGGAACAACTACATTGGGACGAAGCCTGTCCTGGGGAAGGGATCGCGAGGTCCAGGTGCCCACACGAACAAAATCCGCCGACCCTGTCGGCGTGTGTGGAAGGCCTGCCGAGCGAGACACCTGCAGAGTCGAGCATGTCTGGCTTTTTCCGAGCGAACCCCCAAATCTGACCACGCTCACGCCTAAGCAACTTCCTCTCACCACAAACTCAGATCGCGAGATCCCGTACACACATGGGGCGCCCCGTCCCTTTATCCCTTCCCCTACAGGGGGGGGGTCCGTGTGTGTGTGTGTGTGTGTGTGTGTGTGTGTCGGAGTGTGTGTGTGTGTGTGTGTGTGTGTGCCCCCACCCCCCTTCCCGAGTCTCAAGGAGGCCCCGTCCTCATCCTTCCTTTTCCGCATGGCTCCATTTGTTGCCTGAAATTCTGACGTTTGGAGACGCCTGTGGCGCCTGGGATCCTGAGTATTTTCTTGACGGCAATTGCCTTCAGAGCTCCATTCCTGAGGTCGCCAAGGCTGGGTGGAAATTGTTCAGCTTAACGACGACCTGCTCCCTCTTAGGGCCAAGTGTGGAGCCCTCCCAAGACCCAGGCAGACCATACAGAGAACATAGCGCTGGGCCTTCCGTCAAGCCTTGCACGGGCACGCCCGTCACCGTAGGCTGATTCCGGAGTTGCAGGCTGTGGTGAGCAGAGAAAAACTTAGGATCCTGAGCAGGCGCTTGGCACGGCCAAGCATGCCGCCATCTGGAGGTCCATCTTCCAACACAATGTTCATGAGCCATCGCAGGTTTCCTGGTGCCCAGCCCACTTGAGTTTGGACGACGTCTCGGAGCGGGGTCGTTGTGTTAAAACATGGGCTGGGAACCTCTGGGGCGACTCTTTTGCCAAGCTTGGCGCTGGGTCCCGTTCGGTGTCCGAGGGTTTCGCTAAAGCCGTTTAGGGCGAGCTTCGGTACCACAGTAGTTACCTTGGATGGGCGGCCAAGCAGCTTCTTGCGCGTTCTAGGCGGACGGTGATGGATCCAAACGTCCCCCTTCGGTTGATGACGGCCCCTGCTCCCCCTCGCCTCACCGTCACCACCCGTGAGATTTGGCACTCCTCACAGCTTGGCGAGTGGCACTGTCGTCGTTGCGGCAGGCATGCTAAGAACACCACCTCGCGACGTGTGCCTCTGTCATAATGGATAGCAGAACTTGCGAGCCCACTTCGATCCAGCAGCACGTGTGCGATGTTTGGTTCCGCGGGCCTGATGCTGTTTCTTTTCAGGTTGCTTGCTCCGAGGCGGTGAAGTGTGTGGATCACGGCACTGCCGCGAAGAGCTCCGAGCCACTTCCGTTTGCCTGGTTGGGCCATGATGCTTTTTCGTGTGGCAGTGTGCTCTGTTGCCGCCGCCGCGGAGCGTACAGCTCGCTCGGCAGCATGCGCAAACTCACCTCTGACTGTGCGAGCCCCTCAGTTGTGCCGTCCACGCAGGCCAGCCAGCGAATGGCTATCGGGCGACTTGAATTGGGGGTCCACCCGAGAACGGGCCTGAGGATCGTGCCCCCTGCCCCTGCTGCGCCAGAGAGCGCAGCGACGTGTGTTAGCCCCGAACCTGGGGGCCAACGTGCTGGGCCCTCGGCAGGGCCACGGTCAATTGTGTGAGTTTGGTTTCGGGCCGTCGGTCGTCGCATGTCGCCTCCCCCCGAGGCCGCATGCTTCTTCGTCTTCGGCCTGCGGTGGAATGAGTACGACATGATGTGACACGTCGCTTAGGCGGGGCCCCTCGCCAGATGGCAGGCACTGGCCTGCTGACTCCCTTTTCTTCTCTGAACTGGACCCCCCACTCCCGCGCAAGCGGTTGTGGGGGGTGTTGAGGTCGGTGCCTCTTCCCTCGTAGTCGTCGCCACCCCTCCTAGACGCCCTAACTAAAAGGCCTCCAACACGGCCGAAGAAGGCCCCAAGAGGACACCTAGGAGGGCCCCAAGAGGCAATCATCATTGCTATTATTCCGAAGGTGTTTGAAGGATCTTAGCGTTCTTGCCCTGTGGGATTTCCAACGCTCCAGACCCACGAGAGTCCCAAGAAGGGTCCAACGAGGGCGCACACGAACGTATGTTTCGAGCCGTCCGCCCCAAGATGCCCCCCGAGACCGCCAGCAGGCCCTACAGAGGCCCCCAAGAGGCTACCAAGCGAGGCTCCCAAGAGGCCCCCGAGAGCTCTCCACGAGGCATCCGAGAGGTTCACCAAACTATCCGTATGTCTATTCAAGAGGCCTCTGATCAACGAACCTGGGCCGAAAGCCAATAGATAGAGGTGGCACGGAGTTCTGTCTTTCCTCCAGCCTCGAGGTGCTCTTCAAGCCGTTCTGGGATAATTGTCGGCCTGCCTTGATGCGCTCCTCGCTCGGCCCTCGGCTACCTCTCGGCCTTCCCAAGGCCTCCTGATCCTCCTTCAGGGTCGGCAGTACCGGCCGTAAAGCCTCTCTAATCAAAAGTGCCGGACGCGAGGCTGGACAGAGAGCAGAGGCCAGAAAATTACGCCATGCTAGCCGAGCAAAACTTGGCACACGTATGTAGCCCGAGGTAGCCCCTACATGGAAGGGAAGGGGAGAACTGCGAGCTAGAATTGACAACGGAGGACTCCCCAGTGGGGCCAAAGTATCTGGGGTCGGGCGACGGCGACGCATCGCCGATGCCCAGGTGGAGAACACCAGGCTCCAGATGGCGCCAAATCGCCGATGCATCTGCGATGCGCATCGGCGATGTGGCGCCATCCTCCGACCCAATCTGCTCCGGCCGCACTTGGGATGCCTGGAAATCAGAAGAAGAAGAAGAAACAAGATGAATGGAGGTCTGAATGTGAAATGTTGAGCGTGTCTGGCCCCTCATCCCGCCTCCTCCCCAGACGCCCTGGAGGCCTTTGGAGCAGCCCCGAAACCAAAGGAGCCAAAACACGCCCCAAGACCCGGATCCTCCTCACTCCTTGACCTCGTCGGATACTTTGACGTTTCCACTGCAATTTGTGACGGTGCCGGAGCCAGAAAACGGCCTGTTGCGGAAGACTGGATAGTACTTCACGCGTGCACGCGTGCGCTCACTTCAGCCACGGCCTGTAAACAAGCAAGGGAAGGCTTATGATGAGAAGGGTTACGAGGCAATGCGCCATACTATGATTGGGTGGGCGGCAAGGCAACATCGCGCTCCGAATTGTCAGAGACCATGTTCTACTCCGCCACTCGCCAGATCTAATATCTCATAGGATTTACTCTCCCCCATGAGCTGGACAAGGCCAAACCTGGCCCAAGCATTTTCCTTGCTTTCGCTTCATGGGTTCAACATCCATCCAACCTACTAAACAAATCCATTCGGTGCAACGGCGCATCCAGCACTGGTTTTCCTTTCTGCACACCGTTATGCGGTGAACATCTTTAAATATATGTACATACATATATATATATATATATGTATATATGTGCGTGTGTAGCGAATCCTACTACAACACACCATGCGGGCCACATGCGCGCACTCGCGCGCGCGAATCTACATCATACCATGAGGGATGTAATGTTTGGGCAATCTTGGGATTCACTGGGAGCTGTTTGGGGCTCTCTTGGGCGCCTCTTGGGGCTCTCTTGGGACATCTTGGGGCCTTCTTGCGCACTTCCTGGGCTGTAGGAAGTCTGATAAGGCGAGCACGCTCAATCGCTTCATTCAGCACACGGACATAAACAAAACAGTGCAACCTTACATGTTGCTGCTCTCTTGGGAGCCGAACGCCACAATGCGGGCACTTCGCCATCTAGTTTCTGCATTGGAAGGGTTGTTTGAGCCGCGCGTGTTCTCCCACTGCTTTCAACACATGTTGCAGTGTTCGCGATTTCGATCTTCGGCGCGCCCCAGACTACTACGTTTCTCAGCTCCCCCCCAAGACGGCCCAACAGTCCAACAGACCCCTGGGACCCAGGCACTGAGCGGCGACTACATGCGGCAGCATGGCGAAGCCTTCGCAAGCCCACTGACTACGAGCGGCGACGTAGCGAAACCTCGGCTAACCCGCCTACTACGAGCGGGGCGACGAAGTGGCGACTACGAGCGGCGACGTTGCGAAACCTCGGCAGACACAACGACTACGAGAGGTGAAGAGCGAAAACTACAAGCGGCAACGCGACGACACCTCGTCAGACCCAGCGGCAGCGAGCGGCGACGTGCGGCAGCTACGTACGGGCCACAGCGTGACGAAACCTCGGCAGACCCAGCGACAGCGAGGGGAAACTACGAGCGGCGGGAAGGCACGGACGACCACGCGACGAGTCCTCGACACACCCGCGCAGCGGCGACGAGCGGCGACTACGAGCGGCGTCGAGCGGGCACCGCAAGTGGTTTTTCCACATCTCCTAAGATGGGGTCCTTGTTGTTCCCCATATCCTAAGATGTGGTTCTTGTTATTGCTCTGACGCCGCCGACTCCTCAGTCAGGCCTCCTCCCATTCTCGTCTCCTCCAACTTAGATTCGTTTATACTCAGATTCCTTCGCACTCATACTACTCACAATTGTTCACATTCAGACTCACTCATACTCAGACTCTCTCGGATTCACTCATGCCAAGACTCTGTCGCAGCCACTCATCCTTATTCAGAAGATTCGGAGGATGTCACAGGTGGGGCGCTGGTTTCAGCATCCTCAAGGGGAGCCCCCAGGGGGTATTGCATGGGCCCATTCGCGGCCAGTTTGTGGGGATGTCTCATGCGGTTTGCCCTTTCGGTGGCCAACATCGTCTGAGTTTAGAGCAGAGTGTGATAATGTCTCCGGCGGGACGCTGGTTTCAGCACCCTTAAGGGGAGCCGCCAGGAGGTATTGCACGGGCCCGTTCGCAGCCAATTTGTAGGGATGTCTCGGTGGCCAACACCGTCTGCGTTTAGAGCAGATTGTGAGGATGTCTCCGGCGGGGCGCTGGTTCCAGCACCCCTAAGGGGAACCGCCAGGGGGTATGACACGGGCCCGCTCGCGGCCAGTTTGTGGGGATGTCTCAGGCGGTTTGCCTGCTTCGGTGGCCAACATCGTCTGCGTATAGACCAGATTACAAAGATGTCACACATGGACGCGCACTCAAAGCAATATTATCATATACGTAAGCTCAATATGGCACTATCTTACAACATGAGATATCCAATATACATAAAGCTCATATGGCTCGACGCTCATAACCAAATCCCAGATACAAACTACATGTTAAGAACATCCACATATGGGGAGCTCCACGCAGTGAGTAATTCACATTCATACTCACTCATACTCACTCATACTCATACTCTCTCGGATTCACTCATACCAGTAGTCTGTCGCAGTCACTCAGTCATATTCAAAAGATTCGGAGGATGTCTCAGGTGTGGTGTTGATTTCAGCACGAATAAGGAGAGCCGCCAGAAAAGGTATCGCACGGCCTCTCAAGCCGCTTGCCTGTTGCGGTGCCGAACGTCGTTTATGTTGTCGACAGTTTGTGAAGATGTCACAACAAGCGGGGCGCTGTTTTCAGCACCCCTAACGGGAGCCGCCATATGGGCCGGTTCGCGGCCAAATTGTGGGGATGTCTCAGGCGGTTTGCCTGTTTCGGTGGCCAACATTGTCTGCTTATGGGCCCGATTGTGAGGATGCCTCAGGCGGGGCGCTGGTTTCAGCAACCCTAAGGGGAGCCGCCAAGGGTGTTTTCACGGGCCCGTTCGCGGTCAGTTTGTGGGGATGTGTCAGGCGGTTTGCCTGATTCGGTGGCCGACATCGTCCGCGTGTATAGCAATTTGCGAACATGTCAACCGCCTGGGGTGTTTTCACTGCCCGTTCGCGGCCAGCTTGTGGGGACGTCCCAAGCGGTTTGCCTGTTTCAGCTCCCCTCAGGGGGGCCGCGATGCGGGTATTGCATGGGCCCGTTCGCGGCCAGTTTGTGGGGATGTCTCAGGCGGTTTGCATGTCTCGGTGGCCAACATCGTCTGCGTATACACCAGGGTGTGAGGATGTCTCAGGCGGGGCGCTTGTTTCGGCACCCCTGAACTGGAGCCACCAGGGGTGTATTGCACGGGCCCGTTCACGGCCAATTTGTGGGGATGTCTCAGGCGGTTTGCCTGATTCGGTGGCCGACATCGTCCGCGTGAAAAAGCAGTTTGCGAAAATGTCTCAGGCGGAGCGCTGGTTTCAGCACCCCTGAAGGGGAACCGCCTGGTGTGTTTTCACGGTCCGTTCGCGGCCAGCTTGTGGGGATGTCTCAAGCGGTTTGCCTGTGTCGTGGCTCAACATCCTTTGCTGCCACAACACATGTGGAGGATGTCTCAGGCGGGGCGCTGGTGTTAGCACCCGTGAACTGGAGCCACCAGGGGTGTATGGCACGGGCCGTTCGCGTCCAGTTTGTGTGGATGTCTCAAGTGGTTTGCCTGTTTCGTGGCTCTACATCCTTTGCTGTCAGAACAAATTAGGATGTTTCAGGCGGGGCGCTGGTGTCAGCACCCTTAAGGGCGCTGGTTCCCTTCTCTCTCTCGCTCCTCCGCTCCCCCGTCTGTGCGTTTCCTTCATGCACCTCTGTCGCGTCCTCGCGCGGGCCTCCGGGGGCCGAGTCAGCCTCGGGGGGGCGGCTGGCCTCGCAGGGCAGATCCAGTGACCCACAGGACGGCAAGGCGTTCTTGGTTGAAGGCCGTCTTTGTTACACCCCGGGTGGGTGAGTGGAGAAATGGCTGATGACGCAGAATGTTCTTCTGCGGCTGTGCAGGCTCGTGCAAGCTGGGGGATCGTTATCCGGGGCGGATCTGGTGATCCGCAAGAGGGCCCTCTCGGTTGAAGGCCATCCCCATCCATCATATTTCTGAGTAGGGTCGAAGACCGCCATTGTTCGTCATCCTGTTTGTAAGTGGAACAACGACTGAAGGCGCAGAGTGCTCTTCTGCGACAGTGGAGAATCGTTCAGGTTGGACGGATCGGCATGCGTGGCAGATCCGGTGGTCCGCATAATAAAAGGGCGTTCTAAGTTGAAGGCCGTCATCATCCATCATCTTTCTGGGTGGGGCTGAAGACTGCCATTGTTGTTCATCCTGTGTGTGGAACACTGGCTGATGACGCAGTGCCTTTTCTGCGACATTGGAGATTCGTGCAGGCTCGAGGGATCGGTATGCATGGCATATTTGGTGGTCCGCATACGGATAGGGCGTTCTAGATTGAAGGCCATCCTCATTCATTATTCCCCATATCCAAAGAGATGGGGTTCTTGTTATTGGCAGACCGCGCCGTAGGAACACAGGAACACCCTCACCTCCTCTGACTCACTCATCACTCAGACTCACTCATCACTCGGACTCAGTCATGACTCAGACTCATCACTCATCACTCAGACTCACTCATCACTCAGACTCACTCATCACTCAGACTCACTCATCACTCAGACTCACTCGTACTTGTACTCATACATTCACTACACTCACTCAGGTCCACTCATCGGATGACTCACACACACACACACACTGATGTTGAGGATGTCTCAGGCGATTCGCTCGTCTCAGCACTCTAAGGGAGCGGCGGGGGGGTATTGCACGGGGTCCCGTTCGCGGAATTTTGTGGGGATGTCTCGAGCGGTTTGCCTGTTTTCTGTCCCAACATCCTTCGCTTTCGGAGCAGATTTGGAGGATGTCTCGAGCGAGGCGCTCATTTTCACGTTCCTAAGGGGAGCGGCGGGGGGGTATTGCACTCGGCCCCTTTCGCTGGATTTTGTGGGGATGTCTCGAGCGGTTTGCCTGTTTTCTGTCCCAACATCCTTCGCTGTCGGAGCAGATTTGGAGGATATCTCGAGCGAGGCGCTCATTTTCACGTTCCTAAGGGGAGCGGCGGGGGGGTATTGCACTCGGCCCCTTTCGCTGGATTTTGTGGGGATGTCTCGAGCGGTTTGCCTGTTTTCTGTCCCAACATCCTTCGCTGTCGGAGCAGATTTGGAGGATATCTCGAGCGAGGCGCTCATTTTCACGTTCCTAAGGGGAGCGGCGGGGGGGTATTGCACTCGGCCCCTTTCGCTGGATTTTGTGGGGATGTCTCGAGCGGTGTGCCTGTTTTCTATGCCAGCATCCTTCGTTTTCGGAGCAGGTGTGGAGGATGTCTCGAGCGAGGCGCTATTTTCACCCCCCAGGTGGGCCAGATTTTGAGGATGTCTCGATCGGTTTGCTTGTTTTGGTGGCCAGGCTCGTGGGCGCAGATTCTTCTCAGGATGCCACAAGAGGCTCCAACAGGCTCCAGGAGGCCCCAGGAGACCACATGAGGTCCCAGGAGGCATCAGGAGGCCACATAAAGACTCAAGAGGCCACAGGATGTCCCAAGAGGCTCCAGGAGGCCCCAGGAAGCTCCAGAAGGCCTCAGGAAACCACAGAAGGCCCCAGGAAGCAACAGGAAGCGCCAGGAGGCCTCGGAAGGCAACAGGAGGCCCCGAGAGGCCCTAGGCGCAGGAGGCCTCAGAAGGCAACAGGAGTGGCTCCAATCCCATGTGGTTTACGTATGCTCCTATCGATTGGGCCTCACCTGGAGCACGATTATTTGATGTTATACGTATGTTTCTATAGATTGTCCGTCTCCTGTGTGCACAATCCTACATGGTTTACTTATGTTCCTATATGTTGGGCCTCTCCTGGGGCACGAGTCCTTGGTGTTTTACGCGTGTTCCTATACATATATATATATATATATATATTGCCCTTCTCCTGTGGTTCTAATCCGCAATGTTTTATGTACGTCTGTTGCTATATATATATATATATATATATATATACATATATATTGCGCCTCTCCTGGGGCACGAAACCTCCCTAGGAGGTCCCAGGAGGCCCCAAGAGGCTCCTGGAGACCCCAGGAAGCCCCAGTAGGTTTCAGGAGGCCCCAGGAGGCCCGAGGCTCATGCACAAAGACGCGCTCGTACTACTGAGGCTCATTCACACTCCAAGTCATTCGCAGTTAGATGTATGTCCAGACCGTCACAACTGAAGCCCGTGTCTATTCGAAAGCTCTTGCGCCTAGACATTCACGGCGGGCAGGTCCATGCGAATAGATGCACATATGGGGAGCTCCACGCAGTGAATCATTTCTGTGAGTGGGGGCGTGGCCCATCATTGTGCCCCAACCTTTGAGTGAGTGAGGGCAGGGCTGATGTCGCAGAATACGATCATAGACAGATGCTCACCATGGACCTATCCTACAACATGAGATGCACATATAGCTCATATGGCTAGACGCTCATGTACATATCCCAAATGCAAGCTATGTTTTACAGAGACCCACATGTATAGGGGGGCTCCACGCAGTGAGCAATTCTCTGACGCCGCCGATTCTTCTGTCGGGCCTCCTCCCATTCTCGTCTCCTCATGCTCAGATTCGTCCATGCTCAGATTCCTTCGCGCTCATAACATTCAGAGCTGTTCACACTCAGACTCGCTCATACTCATTTTCTCTCGGATTCACTCATGCCAGGACTCTGTCGCACCCATTTATTCATATTCAAGAGATTCGGAGGATGTCTCAGGTGGGGTGTTGGTTTCAGCACCCCTAAGGGGAGCCGCCAGAGGAGTATTGCACGGCCTCTCAGGCGGTTTGCCTGTTGCGGTGCCTCACATCGTTTGTGTTGGCAGCAATGTGTCAAGATGTCACAGGCGGGGCGCTGGTTTCAGCACCCCTAAGGGGAACAGCCAGAGGGTGTTTTCATGGGCCCATTCGCGGCCAGTGCGTGGGGATGTCTCAGGCGGTTTGCCTGTTGCCTGTCTCGGTGGCCAACATCGTCTGCGCACAGACCAGTGTGAGGATGTCTCAGGTATGCGCTTGTTTCAGCATCCCTAAAGGGGAGCCACCAGGGGGGTATTGCACGGGCCCGTTCACGGCCAACTTGTGGGGATGTCTCAGGCTGTGAGCCTGTTTCGGTGGCCGGCTTCGTCTGCGTTTAAAGTAGATTCTGAGCATGTCTCAAGCGGGACGCTGGTTTCAGCACATTTAATGGAGCCGCCAAGGGGTATTGCATGGGCCCGTTCGCGGCCAGTTCGTTGGGATGTCTCAGGCGGTTTGCCTGATTCGGTGGCCAACATCGTCTGCGTTTAGAGTAGATTCTGAGCATGTCTCAAGCGGGGCGTTGGTTTCAGCACCCGTGAGGGGAGCCGCCTGAGGGTATTGCACGGGCCCGTTCGCGGCCACTCTGTGGGGATACCTCAAACGGTTTGCCTGTTTCGGTGGCCAACCCCGTCTGCGTATAGACCAGATTGTGAGGATGTCTCTGGCGGGCCGCTGGTTCCAGCACTTTTAAGGGGAGCCGCTAAGGGGTGTTTTCACGGGCCCGTTCGCGGCCAATGCATGGGGATGTCTCAAGCGTTTTGCCTGTTTCCGTGCTCAACTTCGTCGGCGTTTATAACAGTTTGTGGAAAATGTCTCCAGCGGAACGCTGGTTTCAGCACCCCTGCGGGGAACCGCCTGGGGTGTGTTCGCGGGCCCGTTCGCGGCCAGTTTGTGGGGATGTCTCGGGCAGTTTGCCTGTTCTGTGGCTCGACATCCTTTGCTGTCACAACACATTTGGAGGATGTTTCAGGCGGGGCGCTGGTTTCAGCACCCCCTAAGGGGAGCCGGCAAAGGATATGACACGGGCCCGTTTCTGGGGATGCCTCAGGCGGTTCGCTTGCTCCGTGGCTCAATATCATTGTCTTTCAAATCAGATTTGGAACATGTCTCAGGCGGGGCGCTGGTTCCAGCACCCTTAAGGGCGTTGGTTTCCTTCTCTCTCTCGCTCCTCCGCTCCCTCTCCTGTGCGTTTCCTCCATGCACCTTTGTCGCGTCCTCGCTCAGGCCTCAGGGGGCCGAGTCGGCACGTGTGCTCGTCGCTCACATGGATGAACTCTTAGATCAATACTGTTGTAGAGAGATGCTCACCATGGCACTATCCTACAACATGAGATGCACATATAGCTCATATGGCTAGACGCTCATATACAGATCCCTAGTACAACATATCTTTTTTTTTCTCCAAAAGATCCACATATGGGGAGCCCCACGCAGTGAGTAATTGAAAGGGACGGCGGGGGTGGTGGTGTGTGGTCTGCTGTGCGCAGACCCACCAGACACGATGATGGGCATTGGCTTTCGACAAAGATTGTCGGGGCCGACATGTTTACCGATGTGCGCTGTCATGTGCGCAGGCGCGCCTTATACACTCTGCACGTGCCCCGAACGTGGCGCACCTAGCGCGGCTAGAGTATGCGGCGCACCTGGCGCACGAGGAAGCACGTGGCGCATCGGGCGCACCAGGCGTGCCTGGTACGCTCGGGACCCAGGGGTGCCTGGCGCGCGTGGCGCGCCTGTCACGCGTGGCGCACCTCGCCCCAGCGTCGCGCACATGGGCTCGCTTTTGGCTCCCAATGCCCAGTAGCTGTCCATCCAAAGACGACCGCTGAACATGCTGGGGCTCGGGTGTTACTTTGTGTTGGGAGGGCGGGTGGGAGTGAGCTAAACGGCTTGCTATATCTCTTCCCTATCCCCTGGACCCGGAGGGGGAAGGTTCGCGAGTCGTTGGAGCGTCCAAGATGGCCTGAGATGGCTCTAGAAGGGCTTCAGAGAGCCCAAGATGACCTCCAAGATGGCTCAAGATAGCCCAAGATGGATCCAGATGGCTCCAAGATGCTTCAAGAGGTCCCAAGACCGCTCCCCAGGAGGACGCCAAGAGGTAAAAATCCTTTCAAAACCTGTTGGGACATCAATGAATCTGGTCTTTTCGCAGGCCCAAGAGAGCGTAAAACGGCGTGCGGAGCGCTCCAAGAGGGGTCCAAGAGGTGATTTTTGGGGCTCCCGAGGGGAGTCCAAATTGAAGCTCACTCCTTTTGTTTAGCGATCTCCTCCAAGATGGCCCCGACGCGTCCAAGACTTCCAAGAGCGCCTCAAGAGGGCCCCAAGAGGCGCCAGGAGGCCCCAAGAGGTGCCCAAGAGGCCTCCAAGAGGCTCCCACGAGACCCCCAAGAGGCTCCCAGAGGCACTTAAGACGCTCCAAGAGGCCCCCAGGACCGCCAAGAGGCCCCCAAGAGCGCTCCAAGAGAGACCCTTCCTCGGTGTGCTGCCCACTTCCCTGATCGAGGCAACTCCTCTGAACATCGTCTCTGGATGGGCTGGTGGGGTTACGCGAAGCGCCCAGATTTTGTGAAACTCACGCCTTCCTGTGCTCAACCAAACGCATGACGTGGGGCAAGACAAAGCGTGCGGCAGTGATGGCATCTCCGGCGACTTCTGGAAATCGGTCTATGCTCGCGACCCCCCGGCGAGAGCATGGGCGCTAGCAGTGTGCCGGCGATGCTGGGACCAAGGCAACGTTCCCGACTCGCGGTACAACTTCTTAGTGGTTGCCCTTTTCCCAAAAAAAGATGCTACGCTCTACGGCAACTACAAGCCAGTACGCCTGTTCCAAGCTGGGTAATTACAACGGATTTGCGACTCTCCTCCTCCGCCGCCTGACGGACGCCGGGGCCGAGAGCCGCCCCTGCGCCACCCGGTCTGGCTTCAATCGCGCCACGGCACCACGGACGCCATCTTCCTCGCCAGGCGAACACTGGAGGAAACGTGGTCGAGCGCAGAAGGCCGGCTCGTGCTCCTCGCTCTGGACTGGAGCAAAGTGTTCGATAGCGTCATGCCGGGGCCTCTGCTGAAAACGTTACGGCGCTTTGAAGACCCTGAGAAAATGCTGATATGGATTCAAGCCATCTACACGAACAAAAACTTCGCGGTTCGCGAAGCCAGCGTGACGTCCGGGACCCGCGAGAAGCACGCGGGAATGTGTTGTAACCGCGCTTGGTCGGAGACAGCTGGTTTCCTGGAAAACAGCAAAATTCATTAAAGTGACAGAAAAAGGTTTCACTTGTTTCAATCAAATCGTTTTTTTTAAGTTGTTACACTAAGGGCCCTCTTATGGCTCTGGTGTACTGTTTTTTCGACGATCCTTTTCCACGGCGCAGTCTCCGATCTATCGCGGTTGCTTGTTGGGAAATAGCTTGGGTGCCGATGCGTTGCGGGAGTGAGGGGCACGCTCGGTAAGAGCATCGGTTCATTCTGCGTTCCTTCCTTTCGGGAATCTCCCTAGGAGGACATGCTGGCCCCAAACACCTTAGTGCCTTCTGATGTACGGTGGGCTTTCCCTGAAGAGACCCCCCCCAAAAAAAAATGTGAACATCAATCATGCGTTCCTTCTGAAGCGTACACGCAAAACTCGGAAAGGAAAACGCCCTCTGCCACGCGAATCGTCCGATCGAGTTTCGTGGATCCGTGTCTTGTGGGGCAACCGTTTTCATTGATGGCCTGGTGATGCCCCATGAGGGGATGGCGGACTTCTTCTTGGATCACCTTAGGTAAGCTTGGAACATCTTGGGCCTCAAGTGGCTTCTGATTGATCGGTAGGGTGTTCGAACTATACCGCGGTAAGGGCCGCGAGGCCAGTTAGGGCAGTCAAAGGGCCTGCTGGTACCATGCGTTCTTCTCCTTTGGCCCAAAGGCCATCTGCGCATGTGCCCCCCTCACGGCATATTATCCCCGTTGCTTCCACCCCATAGGTCTTCCTCCGAACGGAATTCATGCCCCGCCCTCATTCCTGAAATAGTGAGCCGAGAAACGTGTAGAGCCTTTGCCCCCGTCGATGGGGATATGAGGGAACAGAGAATGAGGGTGTGGGGCCACGAAACGTGTGTGGGGTGTGCAGTCCCACGTTCAGCCCCTAGAGAGCCCCCCGGAACGTTGCAGAGACTGCAAATCAGCCCTCCCCTCCTTCTGTTCCTGTGGCTGTTGCCCTGGAGGACGCGGCGTCTGCAGGTTGCGAGGAGGTCGCCGCCCCCCCCGCCGAACATCGGCTTGACGTGGCGAGTCCAGCCCCAGCGGGCATTTTGGAGTTCGTCGCGGAGGGCCAGGCGTTGCTGGCCGATGAGAGCGTGGAGCTCGGATCGAACAACTGGCTGCTGCATACTCGTCTGGGGCCGACCTCGTTGAAGGCATGTGTGATGATAGTTTATTGTCCCTGGTTGAGATGTTCATGGTCAGCAAAGCTTCGAGGTCTCTTCAATACCTCGTGGACGGCATCGGCCTTCACCACAGCACCGTGATGAATCGCATTTTGCTTAACGCGGCTTGCGTGTACCACATATATCGGCATAGGACAATGTTTGTCATCAGGAGCGTTGCTGCAGCTGTGCGGGTTCGTGGAGGTGCCTGCGTTCGCCTTTCAATGCGCGTGTCAATGGACGAGACGCCAATGTACCATAGGGCTACGCACGAGATGTTGATCGAGGACCCTTGAGTCGAAAGTGAGCCTGGTAACTCAAATACCATCCGATTCCATGGGAAGCGGATGGCAAATAGCGTCCGGTATCGTACTGAGGTGGTTCAGTAAGAGGAATGGACGGATAGGATAAGATAAGATCGATGTAATGATCTTTCCAGCACATAGCGAACACAAACAGTGTCCGGGCAAATAGGGCGCGCGTGCCTTGAGCCAAAGGCAACGGCGCGCGGGCTATGCTCCCGATACTGTAACATCTCCCAAAGAGCTACCCTTAAAGTCGGGAGGGGAGGAGACGGAGAGCATAGCCGCGCAGCCGTTAGGCTCTACAAAGGCCGCGCGCACAACTGTTTGCAAGAAAGAAAACCGTGTGTACAGTCTGGCCTAACACCAGACTGTAAGGCGAGTTTCCTCGCAAAGCATTTCGCGCGAATACAAGATAGCCCCTTGGAACGATGAAGGGCTATCGGCTCAGCTAGAGGTAAGCCAAACGGGCCATGCCTCACCGAGCAAGTAGGTATTAAGGCAGAGAGCCTGAGTCATATAAAGCCAGCTCGTTGCCAGGCGTGAAATGTAAGGCTCGTTTCCGAGCAACTAGAAGGGCGCCTCTGTAGTAGGCGCCCATGCTGGCAAATTGGACCGCGGGGGCAATAAGGACAGACTATAATTGATTAGACTTGGGTTTGTTTCTGTCCTCGGGACCCCGAAAGGGAACAAACTGCTTCACGTCATACTTGAATGACTGAGTGCGGGACATCACTTCGAAAAGCAGCTCCCGATCGATGCTTCCCTTTGTATACCATCTGCGGTCATATCCCTAGTTTCACACCACTGCACGTTATGTACTATACCTATATCCATGAGCTCACGTATCCAACTGATATGTCCAAGCAGAGTCCGCTCTGTCGGTATCTTAAGATCTTTGCTTGATAATGATTTATAAACGGACTCAGCGTCTAAGAGATACTTTGATGGCTAGGCCTCCAACTTCACGCATATCTCGTAGTTGTCGTGGAGTCAGAGCTCCTGCCTTGAGCTCGTGGAGAGTGATGAGCGTAGGGTAACACTCATCGAGGTTATGCGCAGCTGCGAGCGCCTCCGCAGCATAGCTGGACCGCACCTGCAGTCGGTGTGATTTGCATAGTCCGTCACAGAAGTGAACGACGGACTTGCCCTGAGGCGAGTTTCCTCGCCGTAGTACATTAGCCCCGCGTCTGCCATAGCCCTTGGTCTCATCATCCCCCTCCCCGGTGAGCTTCCGATACCCCGAATCGCTGCGCATGTCAACTTCATTCGTCGGCTTCATCCGAGGGGAGGTGATGCGTTTCGGGCTGCTGATCAGCTTTCGCGTCACAGCATTCAGACGTCTGACTTGCAGGTTGGTGGGCTCTTGGATTTTCTGGAGAGAGACCACGTATGCCATGAACCAAATTTGAGTCAGAAGGGCATAGGCGAGGGCCCCTCGCAAGCTGACGAACATGTCGGTAATGAGTTCCGTGGCTTTGGCATCGGCCGCCGCTCCTGTAAGTTCTGGGTGTGTGATAGGACGTAGTTGTTTGATATACTCGTCCTGATCCATGATCACATCCCCTCGATCATTCTTAGCGTAGCGAACGGCGCAGTTCGTATACGTGTGTTTGTTGAGCTTGCATTTGCCAAACACCTTTTCGACGCGCTGTACATAGTCGTCTATATTTTTCTCTAGGCCTGTCATGTTAATATCATCGACATGTTTTGCCGTTAGCAGATCTTGACCGAATTCAAACTCAGGATCATAACTGGTCGGTGCAAGGCCTATAGCTCGTGTGGTCGTACGAAGTTTGAGAGAGAACGCTCTTGGAGCGTCCTTTGTACCCGTTCCTGGTTTGAGGCACCTGAGGCAGTGTCGGCTTTCGTCATAGGATGAGAAGCCGGGTAATGCACGAAGTACCTGGGCACTTCCCGGTGGAAGGGCGAAGCAAACCATGCGAGTTCCCTCGCCGGTGGCATGGGCAAGTTCCTCATAGGTCAGACCCTTGAGGAACGCCTCGTCGATATCCATGGATGCTAAGATCCACTCTGGATGACATGCCGCCTCACTTGCCAGGAGTCTTTGGGGCTGCCTTCGGGCGGTTCCCGAGAAAGATTCCACATCGAAAGCCTGAGTATCCATAAATCCACGAAGGACAAGTCTGAGACGAATGGTTTTAACGTTCTCGGTACCCACCTTTACAAACTTCCACTTATATACATACCTGGATGTCATGATGTTGGAAGCTTTGGATAAATCATACATCTCAAAACATCGGTTATCAATCCAGATTTTGAGTTCAGTGTACAAAGCTTCACTAACCTCTTTTGGATGTGCTGCTATGTCGGCTTTGGTGAGTAGGTCATCTTGTTTAACTACCACAGCACGTTTAGCAGCAGAGGATACATATACTCTCATCTTTGCGACCATATCGGTGTCGAGCTGTGCAAATTGAGTCTGATCCAACACTACCTTTGACATTTCTGATGTAAAACCTAACTCAACATAGGGACCATATTCATCACTGTCAAGAGAGTAGCTCTCGTCAGGTGTGGTTGAGCAGAGAGAGACTAGACAAGGCTCTCGTGGTTCAGGCTCGTCTCCGAGCGTGTCCGATAATACGATATCTTCTTCGTCCACAGATGCTGAAACCAAAACACATTGGTCGGGCAGCATGGTTGTTGGGACGCAGTAGAGATAATCGTCGGTAGTCGTCGTAGGATGAAGGCCCATACGTAGCTCGTCGTACCACTCTTCCAGCATCATAGCTTCGATATTATGTTCCTCGTTTTCCTGATAGATTGTCGACAGACGGCCTTCACTCGGCGATGAAGCACCTGGGGTATGTGGAGGAGGCCTGTTTCCAGGCGAATCGTGTTCTCCAGACGTGCTGCTTGAGTGCTGATACTTGGCCAGGTCGTCGTGAAATCCTAAGGAAGGGACACGTGAAGTCAAGCATTGAATAAGTCTGGAATGAGTGCTACCAGTGATCTGAGAAATGTTCAGGCCGGTGCCCACACACTCGTACTAGTGGAAGAATGGGCTGATATCAGTGTCGTAGTGGATCAGCGTAGACCCGGTGGCGTACTTTACTGCAGGTAGACTTGACACACTTTTGGCCAATCTAACTGCTACTACATGTTCTACTCGGAAATAGTTTCGCACGAGATACTGTAGTGCTAGATGTACGCGCGGGTGAAACTTGCTGTCGTCTGAAAGATTGAGGTTTCCCTTGTAGTCCGGGATGTAGCCGAAGACTTTGGCAGGTTTCCCTGCGCCAAGGTGTGCCACATACGTAAGGGCGGTTTGCATGGCCATATTATCCATACCAAGTTCCCGTGTGAGGAGACATTCAATGTATAGCGTGTGACGAGCGTCAGGATGCATCGCAATTACCTCACGAGATCCTGCCTTGACAACAATATGTCCTCTTTCAGGCACGTTGCGGATCACGGGGAATGGGCCGTTCCAGCCTCCATGATCGTCCTTAGTGGCAGTGGGTCGATGGTAGTCGACTAGATCCCCTGCTGAGTAAAGGCGAGCACCATCTGGAGCCGTTTTAGCCCTGAGAGCACGATTTGTCTTGGCCACAGCAGTGGCTTGCGTTATGGCTTCTAGGCTAACTTCCCTCACAAGACGTTCCCGTTCGTGCCCAGGTGTCGAGATCAGGAAGAAAGGAGGGCTGGCGTCCAGTGTGTGCTTGGCAAGGCGATACTCCGTTGTAGAACGTAAAGGCGTTAGTAACGAAGATGCCTTCAGCCAATACTCTAGTGAATACAACAGGGATGTTGTGTCGATTCAGCTCTTCCTCAATCATGTGGAGGACGCCCCTGAGAATGCCGTTTCGTGACTCAATTGAAGTCGCGTGTTGGCCAGGCGCTCGGATACGGAGTTCTGTACCCTGATTGGCCATCATGGCCTTAGCGACATCATTGTTCAGGGCGCCTTCTCCGTCTGAGTATAAGACTTTGACGGGTCCATGATAGGCAATCCAGCAGCAGCGGTAGGCGTCAAGTATAGCGTCACGCTCTCTGTCTGAGATGTCTTGGCCTGCTGCCAGGCGAATGCAACGATCCATGATGTGAAATATGGTCCGTTTCTTGTAAAACATGAGGTCCATTTCGCCTTCATCGAGCCAATTACCAGGAAGGCTAACCGAAGGAAATGTTGAGTTTCCTGGCCGTTCCCATGCTCTGTATTCCCGACAGGTATCGCAAACTTCTTTGATCATATTCAATCGAACGTTGTCCAGTCCCACTTTCTCTAGGATTAGCCTCATCTTGGGTTCCTTCGCATGATGCCACCGCAGGTGCAGTTTACGGAGTTCCTTTTTAACGACGTGAGGCTCATGACTACGGAGATTTTGCAGACTGTGTTGGATGTCAAATCTCGTCCAGTCGGGTAGTCGTGGAGCCCCCGAGCCGGTGGAGGCAAGAGGGTTCCTTGCAGCTCTCCGCAGTCGGTCTCCTTCGTCAACTGCATCTGGTGGTGGTGGTACGCCTTGTAGGCGGCCACGACGGGCCGCTACCTGTGGCGCTTCTCTAGAGGACGCAGAAGGCGTGTTTCCACGCTCGGGGGCGTCTCGTAGCATGTCGTAATTGCTGGCACCAGATGTCGGATCAACGTTACCGAAGGATGGTGGTCGTGGTGGCCTGGCGCGTGCGCCTTGGCGGCCACCTGACGCTGAAGCTTGGCCCTCACCAGGTTTGGGTAAGGGTTTCCACCAAGCAGGCACGGTCTTACCTTCGGGGTCGTGGTCATCTGGAAGTTTAAATTTTTTCAGCAAAACGACATTTACCAGATTCGGTATCGAGGTGGTTCTTAAAACCTTTGCTTCTCGTAAGATCCCTCTGGCATGCGGGACATGGCCAATATAGCGTAGTATCAATGGCGTTCGCCAAATAGACGGCTTCCACAAAGGCAGACTGCAGTCGTCGAGTGTATTTTTGTGCCAGTGAAAGCTCTCTGTTACACGGTTGTGCATGCACATGCTGACCGTTGCATTTGAGTCGCTCAAAGGGTTTAAGAATCGCCTCGTCGTTGCTGGTGATATTTGTCGGCTTCTTAATGTAGTCACCAGCCGTATCTTTGAGTCCCGTCGCACACTGATCAATGCGTACGGTTGTAATGCGCGGTCGGTTGGCAAGCTTCTTCCATGGGGAAATATCATCCACCCATGTTCCTGTAGGTTGTTCGCGCATGAACCACCTCCGAGCATCACCTTGAGCAACAGCAATTTTATCACAATAAGTTATGTGTGGTAAATCTTCTCTGTGGTGCTGTTCCCAAGTGTTGTGATTGACTTTGTAGTTGTAGTATGATGGTGGTCCTGTGGTGCGGCAACTGGGTTGTAGCGTGGCAACTCGTGCGTAGCATATAGCGAAGTAATGATCTACAACCCGCTGCACCGAGGGGTCTCCCAGGTCGACATATGTGGTCTTGTCTACGTTGCCTCCTGAGGAGAGCCCCCTTGAGAAGGCAAGCTCTGAGATACCACCCTCACCGCCACAGAGCTCCAACATGTCCACGCCCTTGTTATGACCATAGCATAGTGTAGCGACTATGCTGTAGATGTTAGCGTGTGTGTCGGGCATAGATGCGGGGAGGGTAAGGAACAGGTCATCATCCTCATCGGAGCTTATCAGCTCAATAGGGGCGTCAGTACTCGAGGTCGCCATAAGATCCTGTCCGAGTCCTGACAAGTCGTCGCCGCAATCGTCGTTTCCGTCTTCAACGTGCTTTTTAATGCGGCGAGGCTTGATGCCTGCTTCCTTTTCGGCTTTGAGCCATTCCTTCTGCTTGATACGCGATTCTGTAGGTAAAACTTGCTCGTTTTGTTCGCCGGTCTGTGTGCCCATTGTCGTGGTTGAGTGGGTGCATGCGTCAATCGCCAGAGTCGGGAGGGGGAGAGAACAGTCATCTATGATGACGCGTCGAGGTTTCTGTGGTGATTGAGTAGGCTCGTTTCCGAGCAAGACCGGTTCCTCGGGTTGCCAATGCAACCGAGTGCTGATGTTGGCAACCCCTGCAGGTAGTGGTGCATGCCAATCATACCCTGTTGGTTGATCGGCGACTGAGATATCCTGAATAACCGCATTGGTATCCAGGTTAATCGTTGCACGTCGGATAACATCAGACCATTTCGGTCCTCCCTTGTTGGTCGTCACGTAGTGATGGATGTTATGGTCCGTACGTGTATAGGTGTTCAGATATACAGGCACGTTTCCGTGCGTGGTGGTGCTCCCCAGGATGTTGTCGTTCAGATGACGGATGAGTGTAGTACGTGTCTGAGCTCGCCATTCAGCATGTCGTACCGTATGGCCGTACCAATCCAACGCATGTTGTGGTATTGCCTGCTTGCATGTACATGCCCACAGCTTCGAGCTAATCGGTATTGATGTCGCTGCCTGCATATAAGAACCACTCTGTGTACTGTCTTGCATATTGAACCGAATACCGAAATGACACAAACGCATCCGTAGCACTGACAACTTAAGATCTTCCAGGGTATCACGTACTGGAGATAACTTCCAAACATATCCTGGGGGACCGAATATTATGATTTTCATACGGAGTTTCCTGGCTTTTATCAAAAGGTTCTGGATACGTGACCAATGTGGGGCCGCTCTCTTTCCTGGAGTTCGTACATACCAGTCACCCGGGGTACTAATCCATATGAGAGCGTAATCACCACTGATCACCGCACCCAGGTAATATGTGCCCACGCTCGTCATAAGCTCACTGTGGGAAATACGATCACATATATAACCTCGGGTGCGGAGGTCGGCGCAAGCCTCTCTCGTATCTTCAATGACAAAAGCCCTCTTACTAAGGCAGGTTACCCCGCTGTCCTTGTTACCCCCCGGCTTTTCGGCCAACGGGCAAGACGACGAGGGGGCGACGTCGCCCTGCCATCTTCAAGATAAAAAAGATGCGCCTGCAATGTCTGCCAGCATCTGGGCCCCCCTCAGATGCTGGAGCTCAGCACTGCAGCGCGCCGTGGCCTCAGAGGCTGATTGCTCCGCAAATGCTGTCAGCATGGATGGATTATCCATTAGCTGTTTCAGCACGCCTTTGGACCTAGCGTCACTGACCGTCTGCAGCTCACGGTTAGTGTACCCCATCACTATCTTCCGGCGGGACCGTACAGCGTCCATGGGTACACTTCCACCATGCTGGGCCAGTGTCCTGGCAACGAAACAATCGAACGTTTCGAGATCGTCGATGCTGTCGCCTCGCATAGTGGCCTTGGCGAGCGTCTCCATCAACCCCTGAGGCAGGTTTCCCTGCAATTGCTCGCGCTCCTGCGCCGGGGTCGGCTCGCCCGTCAGCGCCGTCTGCAATGACGTGCTGCTTGAGCTCGAGGCGGGTTGCCCCGCAGCTCCAAAACGATCACACCTGATCGACAGATGCCCTGACGGCAACTTCGTCGTCGGCATGATCTTGGAGCCCTCGGGGAGCTCCATCTTGACCTGCCCCTTCCCAGGGAATATCAGCTTCTCCTGGCCTCGTTCAAGCACAATGATCGTGCGTTTGTCCTGCATACTATCGAGGCCTAGGATGGCTGGCAGGTCCTTGCCACAGCCTGACACAATGTTCGTATTGTACGAATCGAGCTGGGTCGACCCCTGGTACTCGCAGGCAATGCTGAATGTGCCTACGGTATCCGCTGGGGCCGACCCTTCTCCCACTCCGTTGATGTTCTAACGAGAGCGGGGCTCGAACGTGCAAGTACGGCCGTGTGCCTCAGCAGCCTGGACGAACTTACGGCTCGTGTGTTCACCCATGATGTTGATCTTCGGGCCTACATCGATGAAGATAGACTTTCCACCATCTTCCAAGAACGTCTTACTCGGCTGCTTGATGTGTACCGTTTCTGAAGTGTCGGCTGTGCTGTTAGGCGGGTTTCCCCGCAGGTTCGTTGTACTCCCTGGCGGGTTACCCCGCATGACACTGGCATACGGCCTGCCTTCGGCCATACGTGCCAGGTCGATGTACTGGAAGTACGACACGTGCTGGACATGATCGCCACGCTCCTCCCGCCAGTTGGCATACTCATCACGTATGCTCTTATACTGCTCGCGGGTCGTGCGTCTCGTCAAGGTCAGATACGAGTGAAGGGCAATGTCCTGCAACCCCTCATTCGTGAGGTGATTTCTGTATTGCAGCCACTCCTCGAACTCCTCGTTCGTCGCTGCGATGTCGACGGCCCTGGCTGCTGTTGCTGCTGTTGCCACTGAGGAATCTGAGAGGTCAAACGACGCACCCTCAGTCTCAGGATTGTCGGCATCCAGCATAAAGGTTGCGTGCGCATTGTCCATTTGATTCTGGAAATGCCGAACACGCAGCTCACGCAGCTGGCCAGGGTCCAGTGCCATCTCTGCCCCGCCCCCACTCTGGGGAGACATCTGAGGAGTATTAGGCAGGTTTCCCTGCTGAGGTGCCGTCATCGGGATAAGCTGATCGAAGTATCCCGTCTCCATCGGCGGCCTCACCTCCTCTGACAGGTTTCCCTGCTGTCGGGGCTGAGCTGTCTGCATATCTAGCATCCTGGCCGTCAGCTCCTCCACCATGCTCCTCAACTCCCGCAGCTCCCTCGCTGCTTGCTCAGGAGTCTGAATGAAGGAGCCGGTCCACGGGAATGATGACGCTATGATGCCAGGTGCTCGGCAGATAGCACATGGTGGCTGCTGAGGGCCCCCCTCGCGCTGATTTGCGACATGGCCCACCACATTTGAATTCCAGCACCCCTCATGGAACAAGTGATTACACCTCAAACGGTCAACGCTTTCCCTGGGCTGAAATTCTTCGAGGCATACCGCACAGGTATCTTCCATCCCAGTGAAAACTTCCACATCTGCTGCTCTGGGATATACCCGCCGCTGTCTCTCCAATACCGTCTCGGAGGGCATGAAGGCTGCTGGGGGAGCTCCTGATGGATCCAGCACCTCCGGCACCCCGGCAGTTGGCACGGAGGCGGTAGGCGTCGCAGCGGGCGAGTTTCCTCGCAAAGGTGAGCCTCTATTTCTCAAAACCTCAAGTGCGGCTGCACGTGAATGATCACGTACGTTCTGCACGGCCTGTCTGCGCCTAAAGCATGCCTGTTGAGTGTGGTATGTCTGCCTGATATAATCAGGCACACCTCTACTGCCAGACGATATCGAATGGGCAGTGGGCTGGACAGCCACATCTGGCGTCGTCGGCGCAGGCATGAAGGCCATGTGCGGATACATAGACTGATCACTACAGCGCGCGTTAGTGAGGCTGTGGAACTGATCCGCCAATTCACGAACAAACTTGTTCGGGACTCTAGACCCATCAGGGTACAATGGCGGATTCATGCGTGCTGGCGGTGGCCTCTGGCCCTGGGCCATACTCGGGTGAGCGTTGAAGCTGGGATGAAGGCTCGTTGCCGGGCAGGATCCCTTGGATTGGGACCCTCAGGCTCCCAGGACCAGGCCGGCCTCCACCTCTGACCACTTGGGTGAGGCAGATTATGGCTCTGCACCTGCTGCACAGCGGCCGCCACTCTTGCACGGTAGTCATCAGGCACACCAGCGACTGTGGTTTGTCCAGAAAACGGTCGATGGTGGCTTGGGGTGCCGGGCAGGTTTCCCTGCTGACTCGTTGGAGTGCCGGGCGGCATCATGTTCAGGAGAGCTGTACCATGCTCGGCCCTGGCCGCTGCGATCCTCTCCATGAGGGTGCCATTCGTGGCAGGGCGGCCAGGAGTCCCGAACGGAGACTGTGCAGGTGGCGTAGCCATTGGGGTCATGCCCCTCGGTGTGTGCATGCTCTGCGAGGGGCTCCCATGCACCTGCTCAAATCGAGCAGGCTCTCCAAAGATGCGGCCGAACTTCTGCGGGTCTCCCTGCGGCTCAGGCATCTCAGCTCTGAGTCCATTTATAAGCAGGTTTCCCTGCATGGACTGACGATTTCGCGTCGCCATGGCGGACATTGCTCCCTGGCCCGCGGCCCAGGGGTCTTGTTGGTATAACATGTCCGCCAATTGCTCCACCTGTTCAGGGTTCAGAGCGGCCGCTATCTGGTCCAGGTCCGAGGTGCTGATGGCCTGCCAAGATACGGCGCTGGGCCCTTGGCTTGGGGCACGGCTTGGAGCCGCGCTCCCGGCCTCGCTCTCGGTGATCATGAAGATCTGGTGGACCTCAGGCTGGTTTCCTAGCGTGGCGGGACTGTAGTGGTCCCCAACCTCCCTGTGGAGGTAGACCATGGGAGGGTCGACGCCCTCTTGGTTGCGGGACCACTGGTATTTGACGCTGGCACTGCCAACGTCAGCCCACCTGCCAGGGGCCGACAGCACGGCGGGGGGGACGCGCCCGGCGATCCCCCAGGTACTCTGGATTGCGCCAGTGCTTCCCCGCGGCAAGGTCCTCTACATGGGAAATGTAGCACGGTTCGATGATACCGTTATTTCCCTCGGACAAAAGGACTCCGTTATCAGACCAACAGAACTTCATACCATCTTGCATGGCCTTACGCCAATCTACAAAGATGATGATGTCGGAGTCTGGGTCCCACCCACTGTTTACGGCGCGACGGCGGACCGTCGGCACGAAGTGGATGCGCGACCGGCCTGTTCCAAGTTTCTTCGTGTTGTGCTCGGGTCTACAGGACAAACCGTGCCACATAATGCCTTCGAGGGCACCCCACCGAGTGCCATGCATGGCGACTTCGGGGTACGGGGTCGGTCTCCCGGCATGTTGGTCGCACAGTACAATATAGTTGTACAGCGACAATGGAGCTTTCAATGTCCATGAATGTCCCTGAGAGGCGCGGATGAAGATCTCGGGCTCGCCGGAGCCCCGCACTAACACCTTGAACTGAAGGCGTTGTTTTTCTTCTCCGTCTGATTCGCGGACATGAACCACTTCCATCATGATGGCCGCCAGATGGTCCACCGATCGACCATGTAGGTTCGCGGTGATGACCTTGGCCTCGTCATGTCTGGGATTGTACCCATCATGCCTCGATCGCCCGGTTTTCCATGGATACTTATTCATGAGCTCTACAAGGTAAATCCAGCCATCATGATCATCGAATGTAGCTAGATCCCACACGGGATCATGTGCTCTATCAGGCGCATGTCTGCAGATCCTACTGAGAGCTTTACTCAGTTGCTTGAGGGTGTGATTGGATCTCGGGGCAATGTGGTCTTGCCTGCATTTTCGCATGAACTCCTCATCCACCGAGCGTATCGGTGGGAGCTTCCGCACAGCAAGTCTATCCCTGATCACACTCGGACTCCCACCGGTGAAAGACGTGTCTCCTGGATGGTGCAGCTGATCCACGGGCGGGTTTCCCCGCACAGGAGCCTCTGTCGCTGAAGAGGCTGCGGCTCCTGAAGAGGAGGAAGCTACAGCGGCAGCACTTGGCGGGTTTCCCCGCGGCGATCCGCGACTGGCGCTGCCCCTAATCGTCGGCGCCCAAGTACCCCTAGACAGAGCACCTTCGTCGGACCTTTTGGAACGGGCCGCCACAGGCGAAGCTGGCGCAGGGTCATACCCGGTGCGCTCGAAAGCTGCCGCCCTCTTAGCAATGGAGCTGCTGCGACTAGGCGGGCGTCTCCGTTCCTCCACAGGGCCCTGAGGTTGCTGCTTGGGCTCAGATACTTGTGCAGGAGTTGCGCCAATCGGCGGTCTCGGAGTTTCAGAGCGAGGCGCCTCCATCTGCACATCTGGCCCAGGATCCTCAGAGCGTGCTTTCGGTCTCACCTCCGAAGACGACTTCGGTGCTGGGGTTTCACTCTTAGCCTTCGAAAGTAGTGGGAGCGGGGGTTCCTTGGCCCCCTTCATGTAAATCTTGTTGGAATCCTCCAACCTTTTGCGAGTTGCCTCGCGTGCGCGTTCGTCTGCTATCCGCATACGCTCATCGCCCTCCGCAACTCGTTGGGCCTTCTGTTCATCCTTAGATGTCGATTCTGGTTGTTGGGGCTGGCTGGAAACGCCGGGCGAGTTTCCTCGCATGCCAGGAAGACTAAAGAGCGCGTCTTTTTCTTCCTGGGTCATGGGCACCAGTCCTCCCCCTGGAACCGGGGCAGGCTTCTCCTCTTCCTTTTTCGGATCCAAGTGGCCCAAGATCCCGAGACGACGATTCACCTCTGCGATCTCGTCCTGTGTCATCGGGATTAGTGGCGGATGGCCCTCTTTATGACGGGTTTTGCCCCTGTCTGGGCTCAGACCTTCATTGTTTCCCACAGGGCATCCCGGCCTGTGGTTCTGGAACGGCTGGGAACAAGGTCCGCAAACTGCTTGAGGCCGATACAGCTTGCGAGCCGCGATGATGTTTCGCAGCTGCGTCCGCGCTTCTTCAATTTCAGGGCGGCGGATGTTTGTTGCAAGCTGATAGCCTCCGCGGATGGCTTTACCCTCAGCGTCCCTATAGGCAGGGTTGCCCTTGCCGAAGGCCGAGTGTTCCCCTTTTCGGCGTCTTGGGTCATTATAAGGAAGTAGTTCGCCTCCTCGCCTGAGAGCGTCTTCCTTCGGGCCAGCTTGCCTCCACTCACGAGGAAGCCGAGCCTGTGGATGTGGCTCTCCTCTGACACGCGGATGGGAACGAGACCTTCCAGCATTCTCATCAGAAGAGGCTGCCGAAGCAGCCTGAGTGGTAGCCGGCGGAGGCGCCTGCGGAGGCTCCTGTGCGATCCCAGGTGGATCGGCCAATAGAGGCAGGTTTCCCTGCTGGCTGGAGCTCGGCGCAAATGGCTCTTGTGCCGATGGTGATGGTGCTTCAGGCTCGTCAGGATCAAAGTCCACCTCTACCTCCCCGTTGACTTCCATCATGAGGATTGTGGCTTCGTCCTCGCCTAGCCCGCAACCATCGCCCTCTTCTTCTTCTGATGTAGAACTACCAATGATGATGGCCATTGGCGCAGCCGGGACAGGCAGGTCCCCCTGCATAGCCGGCGCCTGTGCGTTGCTCGGCTGTCCCGGGGTAGGCGGCGCGGCTGTCGGCCCAGGCTCGTTGCCGAGCACAGGCTGCCCAGCAATGTTGCGCATGGCCGTGTTGTTTGGCCATGGTCCCGCCGCCTGGAGACCCCATCCTGGCGGAGGAAGAGCCCGGCCGCGCATGGCGATGGCCCTTTCAAGGGCATCGCGCCATCTCCCTCGGGAGTACCACACATGCCTCTGCACATCCTCAGGGTGCACGCTGTCGATAAGGGTCAAAGCTGCCAACACTAACTCCGAGTCGTCACAGGCATCGGTGTCCTGCAGCATCATGATGCCAGCTTCGATGCTTTCTTGACTCTCGGGGTATGCGATGGTCAATACCTCGTGCATCCTCATGAGGGTTTGCAGTAGTGTGCGTGGTCCATACCCACCTGGAGCAAGCGAACCAGGGGGTGCAAATGGATCCTCTGGCGCGCCTGCAATGAAAGCTTGAACGAACGCTTGAGACTCCATTTCTATAAGTTCATCATTATTTCGGGGATAGATAGGCCTGTTTCCAGGCGGGAGTTCAGGAGGAGTTTGGAGGTTGCGGTCAACCTCTGAAGGCGAGGCCTCTACAGCGACGTCCTCGTCACTGCTCTCGTAGGCCATGATGTTGCCTGGGTTCCCGAACATCCAGTCGAAGAAAGATAAAGGCTGGTTTCCCAGCGTTCCGTGTTCCACGGGAGTGAGCTCGTTGTTGCCAACAACGAACCTGCGGACGTACTCGAGATAGTACGCGTACAATCCATGACCATACGCCTCGAGCTCGTCGACGTTGTCCATGCAAGCGGCCCAAGTGTAACATATCTGTTCCATGGCCTCAAAATCTTAGAGGCTCAGATATTCGATGAATGGTTCACTTGAGCCAAAATGGACTTCGGTCGATCTGCCCTTTCCATTTCCCTTCGCTGGACAATCTCTCACAAGATGGTCGGTGCTGTCGCACTCATGGCACTTAAGAACCTGGCCGTCTCTACCTCGCGGGTTTCCCCGCCTACCCTTGCCTTTTCCTGAGGTCTCTCCACGGCCTTTGCCACGGCCCTTTCCCCCGAAGAATATCTCATTATATTGTTCATCTGAGAGCCTCTGGAGTAATACCGTGATGCCTCGTCCGTTCAACCTCCGACGGCCTCGTTTACCTTTACCTGTTCCCTTGAAGCTCCTCCGTATCCTCCTCCCAACGCGACGCACTGGTTTTCGTGTGAACCTCCTCCACCTGCGTTTAGCCTGTTGCAATAACCAAAACAAATGTTCAGCACGCTGATTGTCATTATCCATATTCATAATATCTGACCAATCTAAAGCTTCAACACCGTCTGATGATATAGTATATGTGTCGGTGCCGGAGTCGAAGTCCTCGTCTCCCAAGTAGGTGGATACACCGTCGGTTAGGGGGTTTGATTCACCCCATAGAGAACGGTGTGGTTGAGGTTCTCTAGAAGGAGGGCTGGTTGCCCAGCTTGGTTGTGATCGATCTCCTGCTAGTAGAGCAGTGGATTATCCAGGATCATCGGCCCATATGCTTGAGGGCCCGTTTCCAGGCTGGGCGTCAGTGGTTAAGGTAGTGTAGAAGTTCCCACTGCCAGATCCCCTTCCCCTTCCAAATACAGATCCTATGTTGCCAGGAGACCGTTCTGATAGGTGACCTATCGAACGCATCCTTTCCAGCAACTCATAATACTGTTGTTGTGTTCGGGGCATTTGATGATTGAGCGGCTGTAAGAGTTGCATGGCTCGCTGGTTACCGACGCCTAAGGCGCGGAACAGGATCGTGGTTAGTAGTTGGAAGTTGGGAAGGTCAAATCTCACCGACTGTGCCTCAAGTCGAGCCATTTCGAATCGGGAAAGGGTGACGTCGATGCGTTCTCCGTGAGGCACGTGGAAGTCGATGAGCTGTGTGCCGGAAGTGAGCTGGCGCTCATCTTCCAGGCGTTCGAACTTCATGCTTAGGAGGAACATGATGTAGGTCGCTGGGTCGGTGTGGACCCCATCGATGTCAGCACCATAATTTATAATGTCAGGCGGTACCCTCATGGCGGGTGTCCTCGCTAGGCCACCCAGGCCGCGTTGTATGGCGGCCGCTTGGGCCGGTGGCGCCATGCGTCCGCTTATGACGTTGAGCCAAGCGTTGACCTCATAAACGTACTCGCGGAAAGGTACGTTGCCTTGAGGGTCCCAATATGGGCCATGTGTTTGCCCATCGGTGCTGTTGTCTCCACGACGCATGTGTCCGATTGCTGCCCCCAGCGCGAACCATATGATAGCGAAGATAGCCAGCCCAAGGCTGTGTAGATAGGGGTGGTTATTAGGCGCGTTGCCGCGCTGGGGTAGCGCCTTGTCGAGTCTTCGAGGCGCTCTATCTGGCGGATCTCCTCGCCCATGCTTCAAGTACTGCGCTTTTGGCTCGTTGCCGAGCGGTTGGTAGTAGCGCAATGATGAAGCATATATGGTACCAGTGTTGTTGTCTAGACGTCGTACCTCTCGTGTTGCTTCTTGCTCTTGGATAGATCCTCGTAAACGTACTGGGAGTGGTAGCGCAGGGTGGTAGGTGGTCACGAGGGTCGTGCCGAAGAGTATGAGGATGAGAAGAGCAAGAGCTGACCACACGAGGGTGCGGCCAGCTCCGCTACCAAGTCGAAAGTGAGCCTGGTAACTCAAATAGCATCCGATTCCATGGGAAGCAGATGGCAAATAGCGTCCGGTATCCTACTGAGGTGGTTCAGTAAGAGGAATGGACGGATAGGATGGGATAAGATCGATGTAGTGATCTTTCCAGCACATAGCGAACACAAGCAGTGTCCGGGCAAATAGGGCGCGCGTGCCTTGAGCCAAAGGCAACGGCGCGCGGGCTATGCTCCCGATACTGTAACATCTCCCAAAGAGCTACCCTTAAAGTCCTTGCAGTATAAAGACAATCGACAACAAAGAGTTGAACCATGCTGTCCTCCAGGAGTCGCTCGTTGAGACGGATGTTGAACCCAAAGGGAAGATCGTCGCATATGAGGTCAAGATTGGCGCCGTCTTCGTGCTAGGAGCTTCAGGTGTTGGTGATGAGAGCGCCTGCCCTCGACAGTTTGTACATGCAGTATCAGCTGTGCCCACGACTTTGAGCAGCGTCGACCGCGCGACAGCCGAATTTCACTGCCACCTAGCTCGTCTGCGTGAGCACGGACTTCCCGAGTTGAAGCCGCTGTTTTCCAAGTGCGACAGCACGTGCATGAGCGACGGGGACCCTGCAACTGGTAGAGCAGAGAGATATCTGACTACTGATGGTGAGCGGTCGCATCGCAAGCACAAGATTCACATGGTGCAGCATGCTCACGAGAAGAGTTGTGGAACCGTATTCGATCGTTTGCTTGTGTGCCAGTACCATGCATCGAAGGTGTTTGAACTTCCTGGCGCAAAGAGCGACTTCAAAAATATCATTCGAAAGAAAATATCGAGAAAATTTGTGCTTAGGTTCGGCATTGCTCCACCGGACGCCACGGTGCACCGATTGGCTGTGATCGACGTGTTCCTCCCGTCCTCCTCCTCTGACGTTCCCTCCAGAAGGCTCGCGCCGTGGCAATGGGAGTTGCGAACGGCGACTACACGAAGACAGGAGATTTTGAGGTGTACACAACGGACATGAATGTGAATGAGGCCGAGATGCGTTTCGCTGCGATCAGCCATTACGTTCGATGTATCATGCAGCTCGGACTCTTTCCTTCCCCACGGTCGAGGTGGACCAAAGCCATAGAATCAATTCGTGCAATGGATCTTCTGATGAATACGCATGGGCTTTGGCAGGAGGCATTCCAGAAATATGCTCAGGGACGGGTTCAGCCAAATCATGGTCCTGCACTTGGCGTCCTCGCGCTTCTGGATCGCGTTCTCGACCGTGATTCAGGTGCACCTGCGGTCTCGGAGGTCCCTCCGAGGGTTGATTCGGCATGGATTGGCCGAAGCGGAGGCTAGCGCGGCCGTTTTTTTTGTTTTAGAGGCGGTGTCCATGGGCCAGGGGCTGCGGGGGCATTCAGAGCAGGACCCCCCCAACCCAATGGATAGATCAGAACATGTTCACAAACATGTGTTTAACCGGTTGAGAGCGGCCCCCAAGGGGGCGATCCGAAGGGGGGACGGGGTCGGGGATTGCGTTAGTTTTCGCATCTGCCCATCCAAAGGTTGACGGCGACGGCTTCGATCGCAAGAAGATCGCCCTCCATCTGAAAGGGGGACTGGCAGCGTGTGAGCCAGAACTCGCGCACTGTCGATCACCCTTGAGCCTCAGCAGACATATATGTACAGTTTCTTGGACAGGACGAGTTCGGATGCTGCAGAGAAGATGTGGGGTCGTGGGGCAGTGTCGGTCGGAGCCCACGAGTTCGCGAATGCCTCGCCCCACCTCCATGCGATGGTTTACGGCGATCTCGAGCATGCGTTCTTGCAGAAATTGGGTCGCCGATTGTTGGACGACGGGGGGGAGTACTGGTCGGCCATTGCCCCTGGATACCTCACGCGTGCAACAAATTTGGCCACTTTCAAGACATTGGCGATTAGTGGTGCCGTGGTGGTCGAGGATGTTATTTCTGCAGTGTCGTCACACCCCATGCGTACGTATTGGTTCGCCTTCGAGAGCGTGAAGGCCAACGAGTTCCCCCCCATGGGGAGAAAGCTCAAGTCGACGTCGCCATGCCTGCTGGACTCTTGGACGATCGGTTCGCTTGACTCGCATGGGGATGCAATTGAGAGCGAAGTTGCAGTCATTGGTGTTCTATGTCACGCAGCTGAGGCAGAGACCGACAACTCGAAGCGGGAGAACGCACACGCGTGGGCAAAGAGGTGCATTATTCGTGGCTCTGAGCAGACCCACGCGGCCCACATGGAGATGATAAGCAATCAGCACGTCATACGGAATGAGAGGAGGTGGGGCAATTATGTCCGCCTATAAGCCAGTGGATGACAGTGCGGGCGCCGCTCCTGGCGATGCGAATGCGTCCAGCAGCGGCCGTCGAAAAAGAGGTGGGGCGTGTCGTGCATTCTTCAGCGAGCATTTTGGCAAGAAGGGGTGCACCCCACCTTTCGTGAAGGTCACCGAGCGCACAAAAAACTGAGCAACTGAGCGAGGGGGACCGTGTTCACTATAAGAATGCAGGCGACGACGCGAGGATCTCTGCAAAGTTTGGCAATCCACACCCCTGTAGCATCGGGGAAGATTTGCCTCAGAAGAAGGTGCGCGCTGTCAGACGGGAGGATGAATTGAACAGTAAAAGGGACGTCGTTCGCCAGAGTCTTGGTATTGAAGTATCGTCGCTTGAACGTGCAGATGTGCTCGCAACTGCTCAGTCGTGTCTGTCCGACCAGCTTGGGATGTCGGACTCGCTGGCTTTGCTCACGAAGTGCTCCTGGAACAAGCGCATGATGAACCAAGCTCGCGCGATGGAGCACGCGCGCCAGCTCAAGTTGTTCCAGGAGAAGGTTGGGGATCCGCTGAAGGCAGGCATCGAGAGCGTCCTTTCCTAGAGGGGGCATGCGGGCGACTCTTGCCACGTTGTTCCTGCGCCCTCGTCGGTGAGCAGACTGTTGCACAACAACTCTGAGACTTCCCCACTGGCCCGAACGGTGGCGGCATTGAAGGGCAGGCACCGCTCTTGCAAGATGTTGATGGCCGCAGCTTTGACGGACTGGGGTCACAGGCGCCGCTTGATTAAGCATGCCGCGTGTGAGAAGTTGCCGAAGAGCGCGCCTCCTCGACAGCTTTGTCTGGAAGCTGGGCTTTGCGCGTGCGCGGGAGGCGACGGCGCCGCGGCGGCCATGCAGCTTGCGCAGTGGGAGAGCGCCGCCAAGCATTCTTTCCCCGTCGGCGTCCAACGTCAGCGCCTCCAGACGGCATGATTTTGCCAAGTTCTTATTGGCAGGGGCCCAGCGCCGCTGGGCGGTGCTGATCTCCGCGACGGCGAACCCGCAGATCCGATCAACCTGGAGATTTGGAGCTGCGTTGCCTTTCACAGCCTGAACCCTTGAAAGGCAGTCATGATGCCTGCTAGTTCGAGTGGGGCTGCAGGTGACGACGTCGCAGACATCGTCATGGAGGCGAAGTGGGTGAGGAGGCATAGCTACTTCAATGATCTCGTTCGCGACTTCGGCGAGGACACTAGGTGGAGCGTCCTGTTCTGCGAATTCGTTGACGCCGAGGCGCCCGTGGCCCCCATGCACCCCTGCAGCCAGGTTGCCAAAAAGCTGGGCGACCAGGTCCCCGCGCGGTACTGGAGCGGGCCCGACGACATGTCGAAGCTCGCGGCCTTCCTTCGTCGGATGCACCGGAGGAGTACCAAGGGGAAACAACCAGCCAGCGGGAAGAGGAAGGGTGACAGAAGAGCCCCACTTGAGGATCGTGACGATGACGAGCTCGGTGATGGCGAACAGGATGACGATATATTCGGCGACGATCTGGCTTTGTCGTTTTCGGGGTCCGAGGGCGCCGTTGAAGACGACGACGTCGAAATCCTGGGCTGCAGCGCGCCGCCTCGCAGTATCGACCCAGAGTCAGACATGGGCGACCTGTTCTGGAGCCCTTCTGAGAGCGATGATGGCGTGAAACATGTTACTCCTGTAGTGAACTCGCCAGGTGGCGAGCGTGGCCCTTCTGTAGATGATGATTTAAAAGATTTCTGTTGTTCCAGCGAGGAAGGGGGCGAGGCCCCAGGCCCTTCTGGGCCTCCTCCAGGGCCTCCTGGGCCTGAGCCTCCAGGGGGCGGCGGGGGCCCAGGCGACGGTGGGGGCCTTCCCCCGCCTCCGCCCTTTCGCGGCCATGGTGAACATGCGCCTGCCGAAGTTGTTGCGGTGTTCCCCGGTGGCAAAAGATCACTCATGATCAGAAAGGTGGCCGTTTTGTGGCCACGTGCCATGGCAGTGGGCATTGCCGTTGCAGCCGAGAGAGGCGCGCGATTGGCGGGGGCCGTCCTGTGCAAGGCCGACCTTTGGGATTCTCAATGGAGTGGCTCTCAGAGGGCCATCGCTTCGGGTCGAAAGGGGGGCATTGTGCCAGCGCGTTTTTCTCCCACGCCGAGCGCTCGGATGCTTGGCTAACTTTGGTAGGGGGCGCCCGCCCCGAGGTGCGTGCCCTGTTGGCACTGGAGCGCAAGCAGCGGCCTGATGAGCCCTTGGAGCCACTGGAGCAGCAACCTTGATTGCAACGGCTTCCTCCACCCCCTCCTCCTCCCCCGCCTCCTGGAGGGTGCCCTCCTACGCTCCGTCTGGATACAACGCCAACGCCCTAGTTCCATTACGCGTCTGATCATGTTGCTCCTCCAAGTCGATTGGTGAGTCCATCATTTGTGAGTTAGCTCGCTTCCTTTCTTCTGATTCAAGACGCCTGCGGCGAACCGCCCTCCGTCTCTGAGAAGACGCCCGCGGCGAATTCGCCCCCTGCCTCTTGGGATCGACGGCGACGGCGGCCAAACATGTCGATGACGACAACCGTCGCAAATCTATCGCTCAATATGCCGACCAAGACGAAGGGCGCCGATCACGACCGCGATCGTGAGACCATTGCGACGGCGATTGCGACATCGGCGACGACGGCGACTCACTGCTATCCCACAGCGGTGGCCGCGGCGGTCTTGGGGCGTTCCTGGGCCGTCTTGGGGGCCATCTTGGGAGTCGCCCGTGCGTCTTGAGCCATATTGGGGCCGTTTCGGTGTTGCCTTGAGGGAGCTTCGGGGCATCGAGGGTTCATGTCGGGGGCATCTCGGGCGATCTTGGAATTTGTTTGGGGGCTTCTCGCGCGAGGAGGATGAGGACATAAGCTCACTATTCAAAAGAAAGCTTCGCCTGGGTTTCGCCCAAAGGTCTTGCATCCATGGCGCCCGTTCCCTCGCGTGTTTAAAGTGCGTGGTGCCTGGGCGATCCACCAGCGAAGCGCGCGCAGCCTGTTGCAGCGGGGCGCGCGCAAGCCCGCGCCTGGTCACATGTGCACCGCGCGTCTGCAGCGACATGAGATTCACCTAGCATAGAAAACTTAAGGATTTTACTCTGCGACTTAAGAGAACGTGCTTGCGCCGCCCGCGATCGCAAGCCCCAGAAGGAGGCCGACGTCGCGCGCGGCGCTTCGTTTCCGCGGTAGAGCGGGCCGTTGCCCAACTGTTTGGCGCATCGTCGCGGCGCGCCCGCGCGCAGTGGCAATGGCGGCAAGGCAGCAGGTCGACGCCCGTCGAGCGCCGCTCCGTCGCTGTCCGTCGCCGACAGGAACGGAGCGCGCTCATTGCGATATCGCGATCGCGTCCTGGCTCGCTGCCGTCGCTGGCGGTTCGCCTAGCCAGCTTTGCCTGCGCGCGCCAGGCAGCGACCGACGCGCGGTTTCCGATGGCACCGCGCGCGGCGCCCTACTTGGCGCGCATCGGCGTTTCAGAATCGTCGCGGGACGTTGCGCCAACGCCGACCAGAGGTGCCTGCCGCCGCGCCAGTCATTCTGCATCCAGCATTGCCGCCCGACCGCACCCTACTGCGCCCGACCTTTGACGGCGCCGCGTCGCCGCGTGCCGCGCCGTAGACGTCGCGCCCAGAAGCCCCGATGCGCGGCGCGTCCCGTTCTAGCGCCGGCGCGCATGTCGGCGCAGCTCGCGCGCCTCCAAGGTGCAGGCGGGCCCCGAGGGCAACTGCCCAGAACTGCAAGCGTCGCCTGCGCCTTTTGTTCCGAAGTGGGCGGCGCGCCCTATGCTGCGCATGTTAGTAGCGCGCGCGGCGCCCATCCACGCGGCGTCGCCGAGGCGCGCCATGTCGGGCGCGCGCTGCGCGTTTGCAGCGGGCCGCCTCGGCGCGAGGGCGCAACGCGCCCTGTTGCTGGGCGCTCGGCAGCGGCGCAATTGCGCGAGGCGGCCTTGGGGCGCTAGCTCGGGAGATCGGCATTCATTGAAGAGCGCTAGCCCAATCTGATGTCATGGCGGGCGTAGTCTTCCTGAAATTGTAGTCGGCTGCGCGCGCTCCTCGCCGCGAGCAAGCGCGTCGTGCGCGGCCCAATCCAACGCGGGCGTCGCAATTGCAGAAGCTGCCTGGCGCGCGCGGGCGCCATGCATTCAACCGCGGGCCGCGTTGCAGACGTTTTGGCGCGGGAAGGTCGGGCGCGACGAATGCTTTCGGCTGCCAGACCGCTCTGATCGCACGCACTATTTCGGCGACCGCAGTTTCCGCAAATCCCACGACCGCGCGCCACCATGCACTGTTCAATCTGGGTTGCGTTGCTGTGGGGGGCGCGCTCGGCCAACGCGCCCATCTCATCGCGCGCGTCGCCCTGCGTCCACTCGCGCAAGGCCGCGCGACGCGCGGCGCGACGGCAGCGTCGACCCCGCGCGCGGCGCCCGACCTGCGCGCCTTGGCAGCAGCCCGCACTTGTCGGTTTGGCCCGTTTTGTCGCAGATACACGCGCCCGTCGCTCGGCCATCAGCAGCGCGGCGTCGCGCCCGACGACGTGCGCGCCGCCGTCGCTTCAAGCGCGCGGCCTGGAATCGCTGGCGCCGCGCAGATAGCGGCGCTTCGCGTTGCAGCGCATTTCCGCCAGCGGCGGCATCGGCGTCGCGGCCCCCGCTAAGTCGGCGATCTCTCGTCGCGCGGCGCCAAGCGCGCCATCGCGCGCGCCGCGCGAGGCCCCGCGCAGATGCGCCCGTGATCGTTGGGCCCCGTCGGCGAAGGACTCATGGGCAGTGAGCGCGGCGTCGCAGGAGGCGGCGGAGCGGCGCCGCTGCGGGGGCGCGCGCGCGGGCGCTGGCACGATGTGCAAGGCGGGCGCGGGGGAGACGGCGCGAGCGCGTCTTGCGTCGCTGCGTCGGTCTCGCCGCGGCCGCGCTGTTCGCCGCCATCTCTGACGTCTCGTGGCGCGGCGCCGCGCGCTGGGCCAGAGGGCATCTGGCCAGCGCCCGGGCGACGCCCGTTCAGGCACGACGCGCGCGCGCGATGCGCGCTGCCCATCGGCCAGCCGTCGCGACCGCGCGCTCTGGAGCGCCGCCTTCCGCGGCCGTCGCTTGACAGCTCGCCCCCACGCGAGCTGGGGCGATAGAGGGCGCGGGGGCCGCGGCGACCGATCGCCGGTCGCGGCCGCGCGTCTGCGAGGCGCGTTGCTCAGCACGCGCTGGGCATCGCAAGCGCGGAGGCGCGCTGGCAATGCCGATCAAAATTGCGCGCCGACCAGCCGCCCGCTGCCCTCGCCGCTCGCCCAATTCGCGCACCCCCCTTCCCGCCGCCAACGTGGGTGGCGTCGGATCGGGGGGGCGGGCAGGGCAAACATACTCACTGCGTGGAGATCCCCATGTGTGCATTTTTTTAATATAAGGATCATTGTCAGTGGGATCTGGGAATGCGCGTCTAGCCATTTGGGCGCTTGGCACTGCTCCTGGGGCCTCTCGAGGCCTCCCGTTGCCTTCCGAAGCCTCCTGGCGCTTCCTCTGGCCTCCTGGGGCCTCCTGTGGCTTCCTGAAGCCTCCCGGAGCTTCCTGGGGCCTCCTAGAGCCTTTTGGGACATCCTGTGGCCTCTTGAATCTTTCTGTGGTCTCTGGATGCCTCCTGGGACCTCATGTGGTCTCCTGGGGCCTCCTGGAGCCTGTTGGAGCCTCGTGCGGCATCCTGAAGAGAATCTGTGCCCACGAGTCTGGCCACCGATCGAGACATCCTCAAAATCTGCCCCACCTGGGGGGTGAAAGTGAACGCCTCGCTCGAGACATCCTCCAAATCTGCTCCGAAAGCGAAGAGTGATGGGACAGAAAACAAGCAAGCCGCTTAAGACATCCCCACGAAACGGCCGCGAACGGGACCGTGAAAACGCCCCTGGCGGCTCCCCTTAGAGATGCTGAAAATGAGCGCCTCGCTCGAGACATCTTCCAAATCTGCTCCGACAGCGAAAAGTGCTGGGACAGAAAACAGGCAAACCGCTGGAGACATCCCCCACAAAACGGCCGCGAACGGGACCGTGAAAACACCCCTGGCGGCTCCCCTTAGGGATGCTCGCTCGAGACATCCACCGAATCTGTTCCGAAAGCGAAGGATGCTGGGACAAAAAAATATTCACTGCGTGGAGCTCCCCATATGTGCATTTATTAGCATGGACCTGTCGGCCGTGAATGTCTAGGCGCAAAAACTTTCGAATGCAAACGGGCTTCAGTTGTGACGGTCTGGACATAAAGCTAACTGCGAATGAATTGGAGTGTGAATGAGCCTCAGTAGTACGAGCGCGTCTCTGTGCATGAGCCTGGGGCCTCCTGAAGCCTACTGGGGTTTCCTGGGGTCTCCGGGAGCCTCTTGGGGCCTCCTGGGACCTCCTAGGGAGGTTTCGTGCCCCAGGAGAGGCGCAATCTATAGCAACAAACGTACATAAAACATTGCGGATTACAGCCACAGGAGAAGGGCAATCTATAGGAAGACGCGTAAAACACCAAGGACTCGTGCCCCAGGAGAGGCCAAATCTATAGGAGCATACGTAAAACATGTAGGATTGTGTACACAGGAGAAGGACAATCTATAGAAACATACGTATAACATCAAAGAATCGTGCTCCAGGTGAGGCCCAATCGATAGGAGCATACGTAAAACACATGGGATTGGAGCCACTCCTGTTGCCTTCTGAGGCCTCCTGCTCCTGGGGCCTCTCGGGCCTCCTGTTGCCTTCCGAGGCCTCCTGGCGCTTCCTGTTGCCTCCTGGGGCCTCCTGTGGTTTCCTGGGGCCTTCTGGAGTTTCCTGGGGCCTCCTGGAGCCTTTTGGGACATCCTGTGGCCTCTCGAGTCTTTCTGTGGCCTCCTGATGCCTCCTGGGACCTCATGTGGTCTCCTGGGGCCTCCTGGAGCCTGTTGGAGCCTCCTGTGGCATCCTGAGAAGAATCTGCGCCCACGAGCCTGGCCACCAAAACAAGCAAACCGATCGAGACATCCTCAAAATCTGCCCCACCTGGGGGGTGAAAATGAACGCCTCGCTCGAGACATCCTCCAAATCTGCTCCGAAAGCCAAGGATGTTGGCACAGACAACAGGCAAACCGCTCGAGACATCCCCACAAAATCCTTCGAAAAGGGCCGAGTGAAACACCCCCCCGCCGCTCCCCTCAGGAACGTGAAAATGAGCGCCTCGCTCGAGACATCCTCCAAATCTGCTCCGAAAGTGAAGGATATTGGGACAGAAAACAGGCAAACCGCTCGAGACATCCCCACAAAATCCTGCGAAAAGGGCCGAGTGAAACACCCCCCCGCCGCTCCCCTTAGGAGTGCGGAAGCAACATAATCGCCTGAGACATCCTCAACATCAGTGTGTGTGTGTGAGTCATCCGATGAGTGGACCTGAGTGAGTGTAGTGAATGTATGAGTACAAGTACGAGTGAGTCTGAGTGATGAGTGAGTCTGAGTGATGAGTGAGTCTGAGTGATGAGTGATGAATATGAGTCATGACTGATTCCGAGTGATGAGTGAGTCTGAGTGATGAGTAGGTCTGAGTGGTGAGTGGGTCTGAGTGATGAGTGAGTCTGAGTGATGAGTGAGTGTCTGAGTGAGAGGATTGGTGTGTTCTTTCTCTCTCGTTCTCTCCTCCGGCGCGGTCCGCCAATAACAAGAACCCCATACTTAGGATATGGGGAACAAATAATCCGCTTGAGACATCCCCACAAAACGGCCGCAAACGGGACCGTGAAAACACCCCTGGCGGCTCCCCTTAGGGACGTGAGAATGAGCGCCTCACTCGAGACATCCTCCAAATCTGCTCCGAAAGCGAAGAGTGTTGGGACAACAAACAAGCAAACCGCTTGAGACATCCCCACAAAACGGCCGCGAACGGGACCGTGAAAACACCCCTGGCGGCTCCCCTTAAAGATACTGAAAATGAACGCCTCGATCGAGACATCCTCCAAATCTGCTCCGAAAGCGAAAGATGTGGGGACAGAAAACAAGCAAACCGCCTGAGACATCCCCCACAAAACGGCCGCGAAGGGGACCGTGAAAACCCCCCGGGCGGCTCCTCTTAGGGGGGCTGAAGCCAACGCCCCGACTGAGACATCCTCACAATCTGCTGTGTGGAATAAATCAGACACTGAAAAGGTGTGAGTACAAGCCGGTCTCAGTATGAGTAACTCTGGAACAAGTCTGAGTAGCAGTTAGTCTGGGCATGAGTGAGTCTCAGCATGAGTAACTCTGACTAAAAGTAGGTATGAGTATGAGTAGGTCTGGGTATGAGTAAGTTTGTGTCTGAGTAAGTCTGGGTATGAGTAAATCTGAATGTGTGTCAGTCTGGGTATGACGAGGAGGAGAAGGAAAAGAGGGAGAAGAAGTAGGAGGCGTCCAAGTAATAATTATTCCACTGCGTGGAACTCCCCATATGTGCATTTATTCGCATGGACCTGTCGGCCGTGAATGTCTAGGCGCAAGAGTTTTCGAATATAAACGGGCTTCAATTGTGACCGTCTGGACATGACTCTAACTGCGAATGAGTTGGAATGTGGATGAGCCTCAATCGTACGAGCGCGTCTCTGCGCATGAGCCTGGGGCCTCCTGGGGCATCCTGAAACCTAATGGGGCTTCCTGGGGTCTTCTGGGACCTCCTAGGGAGGTTTCGTGCCCCAGGAAAGGCCCAATATATAGCAACAGATGTACACAAAACATTGCGGGTTAGAGCCACAGGAGAAGGGCAATATATAGGAACACGCGTAAAACACCAAGGCCAAACATATAGGAACATACGTAAACCTATAGGATTGTGTACACAAGAGAAGGACAATAAACAAACGTGTTCGAGGTGAAGCCCAATCGATAGGAGCATACGTAAAACACAAGGGATTGGAACTACTCCTGTTGCCTTCTGAGGTCTCCTGCTCCTGGGGCCTCTCGGAGCCTCCTGTTGCCTTCCGAGGCCTCCTGGCGCTTCCTGTTGCCTCCTGGGGCCTCCTGTGGTTTCCTGCCTCCTGTGGTTTCCTGGGGCCTCCTGTGGCCTCTTGGGACATCCTGTGGCCTCTTGAGTCTTTCTGTGGCCTCCTGATGCCTCCTGGGACCTCATGTGGTCTCCTGGGGCCTTCTGGGGCCTGTTGGAGCCTCCTGTGGCATCCTGAGAAGTATCTGCGCCCACGAGCCTGGCCACCCAAACAGGCAAACCGATCGAGACATCCTCAACATCTGCCCCACCTGGGGGGTGAAAATGAACGCCTCGCTCGAGACATCTTCCAAATCTGCTCCGACAGCGAAAAGTGCTGGGACAGAAAACAGGCAAACCGCTGGAGACATCCCCACAATACGGCCGCGAACGGGACCGTGAAAACATCCCTGGCGGTCCCCATTAGGGACGTGAGAATGAGCGTCTCGTTCGATACATCCTCCAAATCTGCTCCGAAAGCGAAGAGTGCCGGGTCAGAAAACCGGCAAACCGCTCGAGACGTCCCAACAAAACGGCCGCGAACGGAACCGTGAAAACACCCCAGGCGGCCCCCCACTTGGGATGCTGAAGCCAGCGCCCCGCCTGAGACATCCTCACAATCTGCTCGGATAGCGAAGGATGTTGGGACAGAAAACGAGCAGACCGCCTGAGACACCCCCACAGCATTGCTGCGAACGGGACTGTGAAAACACCCCTGGCGGCTCCCCTTAGGGGGGCTGAACCCAGCGCCCCGACTGAGACATCCTCACAATCTGCTGTGTGTGGAATCATCAGACAATGAAAAAGGTCTGAATACGAGCAGGTCTCAGTATGAGTAACTCTGGGAAAAACTCTGAGTATTAGTTAATCTGGACACGAGTGAGTCTCAGCATGAGTAACTCTGAGCAGGAGTAGGTCTGAGTATAAGTAGGTATGAGTATGAGTAAGTTTGTGTCTGAGTAAATCGAGTATGAATACATCTGAGTGTGAGTCAGTCTGTGTATGAGTAAGTCTGGGTATGAGGAGGAGAGGGGAAGAGAAGAAGAAACAAGGGGAATAATTCGGCGGCATCCAAGAAATAACAATAACCCCATCTTAGGATATGGGGAACAAGAACCCTATCCTAGGATATGGGGAACAAGAACCCCATCTTAGGATATGGGAAATTGAAAAGGAGAGGGGAGGAGAAGGAGAAGAAGGAGGATAAGTCGGCGGCGTCCAAGAAATAACAAGGCCCCCACCTTAGGACATGGTGAATAAAACCTAAATTGAAGCCAGACAATCAAAACAAAGCTAAATTGAAGCCAAACAACAAAATCAAATGAATTTGGGATTGCCGTCCGAGGAGGGGGGGGGCAACGTGAAACCTATTTGAGTGGCGGCTGGGGGGGCGGGGCAGCGAAATCGGCTGAGTCGCGCGGCCGCGCGGCGCCTTGGGCGGCGTTCGAGCAATCTGCGCAGTGGGCAGCGCCGACGTGCCAGGGCGCGCTTGCATTGTTTGGCAATGTTGCTCCAGGCGCGTCGGCGGCGGGCGCGCGTCGGGCGGGGCGGGGCGCGCGCGCGCGCCGGCGCGGCGATGCCAGCAGCTCGCAAGGGCGAGCGGGGCAGGGGGCGGTCGCGGAGGAATGACATTGGGTCGCCATCGCTGGGTCGCGGCGCGGGAAGCAACGTCGTTCGCACTCGCGGGTCACCGCGTTTCGCCTCTCGCGCACGCTCTGGGTGCACTGGGCGTCGTGCTATGGATGGGTGTTTTTTTCCCATTGGCGCGGCGGGGGCGGGCGTCCTGAATTTTGTCAATCTACCACCCCGCCCCAGCCAGCGACGCCAGCCCGCCTGTATTTTTCAAATTTGTTATGACATGTTGTTGCACGGCGCCGTGCGTTGCGAAGGCCCGCGTCTTCAGGCGTGCATCGCGCTTTCGCCTCCGCGGCGGCGCCGCGCGCCCTCCACGCCGCCCCGTCGGTTCCCCCAGCTGGCCGCTGCGAGGCCAAGGCCGCAACGCATGCGGCTTCGCGCCGCCCGTCGCTGCGCCAAGTCGGCGCCGCTGCGCGCGTTCGCGGCGCGACGCGCGCCAGCGCGGCGCCGCTTCCGCGCGCGGCTGTAGCGCGCGACGAGCGCGCCCACCGCGCGCGACGCGCGCGGCGACGGCGCGTCGGGCATGGGCGCAGCCGCCGCTCTGCGAGCGGCGTCGCGACATGCTTGTCATTGGCGGCGGGCGGCGCAGAGGTTCGCCAGCGCGGACGAATGGGCTCGCGGTGGCAGGCGCGGCAACGTCTTCAGAATTAACGCGGGCGGGGCTTTGGGCGGGGCGGGGCCAGCGTTGGGCCGAACTTAGCCGTCGTCGCGGAATCCGAGTGGCGGTCGCGTAGCTAGCGTCGGCCGCTGGCGCGGCGCGTAGAATGCTGCCGTGGTTTTGCACGCGCCGCGGGGCAATGCGCCGCGCGGCGCGTGTTCGGCCATCGCGCGCATGAGCGTCGCTATCGAACAGCCGATCGGATGCCTTGGCGCCGCGGGAATTGCGGGCTAGTTGAGGCAGCATCGACGGCTCGAGGACCGCGGGGCGCGCGTGTGCTTCGTTGGGTCCCGCGCGTATTAACGTCGCGCTGGCTTCGGGAGCGGCGCGAGGGCCCGCGCCGATGGCGGGCGGCTTGCGCGGGCTGAAGTCGCGCGCGCGCTGTCGCGCACAGAAAGAAGGCTGCGCTGATGGCACTGTCAGCGCGCAATGGGGCATCGGATGTTCCCTGCGCGCTCTCTCTAGCATTGCCTGGTACGCTGGCGCCGCGCGCCCGAGGAGATCGGCCTGCCTGGCGCAGAACCGCGCGACGCCCGCGCAAGTTCGGCACGCGGCCCGGCGAACGCGGGCGCGGTGGCGGGGCACCGCGAAACGCGAGGCGCGTCGCTCAGCGGCTGTGATTCGAGAGGCTGGTCGGCGCGTTTCGGTTGAGCCGACGACGGGCCGCTCTGCCTACGCGCAGCTGCGTGGACCGAGCCCGCGCCGCGGCTGGACGGCCGCTGGCGGGGCTTCCAGGGCCGCGATGGTACCGCGCAGCAATCGCCGCGCCTCTGGCGTGAACGTGGTAATCGAATGTTCGTGAGCAGAGAAGAATGCGCGGGTGGAAGCGCTGGGCCCCTTGCGAAGATAATGGGAGAGGGCGGTCGTCTGCGCGCGGCGCGCGCCAGCTTCCGAACCGCGCCTGCATTTCCTTCAGTGCCGAAAGAAGCGCGGGCCCCAATCTTCTCGCGCACGGCGCCGCGCCAACGCACGTGTTCACGGAGGTGGCCTGAGAGAGGCATTGGCCGTGGGCGCTGAACTGGGCTACGCGCGCGCTGGGCGCGGCGCGGCGCCGCCACTTGAGCATGCGCTTCGGTCGTTGATGGCGGGGCGCGGCGCGCGCTTTCGGTCGCCGCAAGTCCCGCGCAGAGTTGGGGGGGGCGGCGCGCCCGCGATGCCGGCGGCGGCGACGCGGCAGCGGGCGCCGCTGGGCGGGCGCTCAACGCCAGCGGCGCGCGTCTCACCGACGTCGGAAGCCCGCCGCGAGATCCGCTGGAACGCCGACTGGGCGCAATGCGCGCCCCACCGCAGTTGCAATTCAAATTCGGCGCCGCTGGCCTTCGCGGACGCGGCTGGGCGCGCCGCGTGAATATCGGGCCCCGAAGGCTGTCCTACTTGAGGTTGCCATGCGCCCCGGCGTTAGACTTCGCGCGCAGCGCCGATCCATCGCAGCGGGCCAAGTGCCGCGAGCGAGGCCATTGGTGGCCTGGGCGCGGCTCGACGCGGCCGCCGAGCTTGGTCGTCTCACGCCGCGCGCAATAGCCCTGGCAGCGTGGGCGGCCCGGGAGGCGCCTTGCAGCTCGGCGTGGCATTCGGCATGGGCGAGAAGGCAACGCTCCGGCGCGCGACTGCGGGTGGCGCGTCAGGCCAGAGGGCCTGGTCTGGTCTAGAAATGAAAGCCGAATGTGGCTCGCTCCAGCGGGGCCCGCGGCGCCGCGGCGCTGCGCGCGGGGGGGCAGTGGCGACCCGCGCGGCGCAAATTAGTTTATGCTGGGCGCAACGCGCGGTTGGCGGTCGCACGAATGGCGCGTCTTGGGCGCGGCAGCATGCCCGCTGCGCCAAGTGGATGGCGTTGCAACATGGCGCGCGAGGCTCGGCGCTGCGCATCTGCGACGGTGGCGCTGCGCAGCGCGTTGCAACTGCATCCGAGTCGGGCGCGCGCGAGCGGCGGGAAGAATTCGTTCGGCGTCGCTTGTTTCGCCGATGGGCCGTCGGCAAGCGACGTCGTTTGCGCGGCGCCCCCTGAGGCGCGCGGCCCCCAGAAACAACGGCAGCCTTCGGCGGCTGCCGCGCGCCCAGTGCCGCAGCAATGCGGGCTGAGTAATAGTGGGGGCGACAAAGCGGCGCGGGTGCGACGGCCAGCTCGGCGTCAAAGTTCGGGTTCGCATTGCAGCTGCATCCTTCGCCAAGTCGGCCTTGAGTCAATGCAGCCCGTGCTTCGCCAACAATTCCCAGTGGCTGCGCATTCTGCGCCGGGGCAAGCGTGGCGGCTGGTGCGCGCCGTGTCGGATGTAGCGTGGATGCGCGAAGCACGCGCGATGACCGCCGCTGCGGTTTCAATGTCTAGGTTGCGCCAGCGCAGCCCGCGTTGGGAGTCGTGCGACGCGGCTGCGGTTTAGGGCGGGCACTGCGTTGCCCTTGTTATTGCGCGCGCAAGCGCAAATCAGAATCCTGCGCCGCGGTTTACGCTGCGTGCCACTTCTGCGATCAAACCACGGAAGCCACTGCCAAGCGCCGCGTCTTCTCGTCCGTCGTGCGAACGGACGCTCGGCTTGATGAGCAAGATGTGGGGACGGCCAGTGCGGTTACTGTTGCGAGCTAGCTTGCGCACGCAAAGCGACGCGTCGACGCGCGCTGTCTTTCCGCCCGCGTGGTAAACGACATTACGGAGGCGTTTCGCCAATATGGGGTCCAATCGAGGTCATGCACCATGTGGTGTGTTCACTGAGCAACCACCACTTCAGCCCAAGCGTAGTGATCGTCGCGCCGCGGTCTATTATGAAGAGCCATGCGGCGTGCTCTTGTCGGGGACGAATGGTTTGCAAGTTCTTACCCGCGAGGTCAAATATTTTTTTGTCTTCGGGAAGTGATGTTCGCTCGCCATCAGGCGCCATTGCATCGGGCTTTGCGCGTGCGCCGCGGACGCGTTGCAATGCGCGTGCCCTTGTTGCTACGTGGCAGGGCCAGCTGGCTCTGGCATATAACTCCTATCCTGGACAAACAATAAAAGGCCTTGTTTAGTATATACGTCAGCCCTTTTTAAAAAAAAGTATGCCCTTGGTGAATGTGCTCAGTAGGCGCTGTTCCAGATCCTTGCATCCTTGCCGCTTGCGTGCTCACCTCGGCTCCCGCGGTGCGATTTGCGGCGCGTGCCCCGCGCGTCGTCCAAGCGTGGGGCCCCGAGCACGTTGCCATGTAACCCTGTCTTGCAATTGAAATCCAGTCTCTTGTTCGGCGCGAATGGATGATGGCAGGCATTCCTTTTTGTCCGCGCGAAGGTCTGTTCTTCGGGAACTCACGGCTGCCCTCGTCAAAGGTCATTGCTTCGCCGGAAAGAACGGTCGACATTCAACCGGGTGCGCTCCTTGCCGCGCTGTAGTTCAGAGACGGGCTTCTTCCATGCCTGCGTTCCCTCATGCCGGGCAAGCGCAAGGTAACCGAGGTCGCAGCCGATGTTCCGCCCCCTTGCGGGCCGGCTGCCACCGCGAGCCCCGTGGCCCACTCCAAGGGCGAGGGGAAGGGCGCCCACCACGTCGGCCCGAAGCAGGAGCTCGGCGAAGGGAAGGCCGCGGGCCCCAAGGGGCCGCCCAAGAGAAAGCCGAAGGTCAGCTGCGGCATCTGCGGGGAGAAAGCAGCTCGCTCGATGAAGTCCGCGGCGAAACCCTCCAACTGCAGCAAGACCTCCAAGCTCGCGTTCCCTGTCTGGGACTGGGGCGCTCGCCGTTGCCAGCCAGCGCCGCGGCAATCAAGACGTCATGGGCGGTTTTGACAGCGCCCGCGGACTGATCCACAACGCTGGCGGCGCTGAGCCTGCCCAGCGGTGCCGCGAGACTGCGGGCGGGACGAGCGGCCTCTACGAGGGCGCCGCCTGGTCGTTTCGTTTACTGAAGGAGGGCGACGCCAACGAGAGATATCGCAAGACGCCTGCCGAGTGCGACCTCGAGCCGACGAGCGACGTGGGCCCGTGTGGCGCCCTGAGGAACAACTACGTTCAAAGCAACCATGCGCAGCCGCACCCCATCGTCAACGACTACCGTCGCAGGGGGGTCAGCCACTCCATGCACGCGATGGCGCCCCAGTCCCGGACGTTCTCCGAGCAGGGCGCTACGCGCGCGCGGGCCATGGTCGACAGCCGCTGCTTAGACCTCAAGGCCTTCTTCAAAGCGCCGAGCCACCAATGCGCCATGGATGCGCACGAGGAGAAGGGCGCGCAGGAGAAGATCCTAAAGAGAGGCCGCATGCCAAAGCTCAAGTCGCAGGGGCCTCGCGACGCTGATGTGCCTCGGCCTGCGCCCGAGGGCGCCATTGCGATCGATGGTTCGGCGGCTGGGGCGGCCCCCGCTGCTTCCTCGATGGGCCCACCGCTGCGCGCGCCGACCAAGCCGCGGGGCGAACCTTCCCCGGCTTCAGCATTGGACCGCGCGCCCGAGTCCCAGGTGTCCTTGGAGGAGCAGCTGTCTCGCGCCAGCAGCGAATTGAGGACGCAGCGCAAGGGGGCCGCAGCGAGCGCCATCGAGCGCGGCGGCGAGAGCGAGGGCGACGAGGATGAGGACGCGAAGAAGGAGATGGAGACCTGGTCGAAGCTGAGGCTCGAGGGTGCAACGCCAACTTCACGTCCGATGGGGGTGCTTCCAGCGCGCACGGGCCACGCGACATCCTCGATGCATGATGATCGCAGTCGCGCCCGCGCAGGTGCCCCCCCCCCCCCCCCCCGTAGGCGCCACCCCTTCGACGCTCAGTCGTGAAATGGGTAACTGATGAACGCAGGGTGCACCTGCGCATGTCGACATCCAGGGGGGGGGGGGGGTGGGGGGCACGCGGCGTTGTCTTTGAGCCCGGGCATCTTTGAGCCTGGCCATGCACAGTTGCAAGATCTACAAGCTCCTGGGCGGCAAGAAGAGTGGGCGCCGCATCCGGCAGCTGCGAGACCTCATTCGCCAGGAGACGGGCGACCCGCATATCGAAGAGGCGAGACAGCGGCTGAACTTTGCGGAGCAGGCCAAGTCTGCAGGCGACTTGAAGCGCAAGCAGGCTGCCACCATGAATCGCGATGAGTTGGCCAAGCTCACAGCCGAGGTCGACGGGTGCTTGACGAAGGTCTCCGCGGCGTTCCAGCGGGCCGCGTGGGATCGAGTCATCAAAGATTGGACAAATGATCCTGACGGGGTTTCCCGTCCTGAGGCGGTCCTCGGCTACATGTTGCCTTGGACCCATGACGACAACAACGGAGGTGGACGCGCGTTTCTTGTGCGCGGAGCCGTTGTTGGCGAGGCAATTGTCATGTCGGTCGCTATCGGAGCCGCCGTCAGGTCGGTCGTTATCGAAGAGCAAGGCGCCCTCTTCAGTGACTACATGGCCAAAGTCGCCTTGAAGATCTACTTGCAGCTCGGAAAGGGCGGGCCCGGATCGACGGCTCAGTCCTGCAAAGGGGCCATCGTTCAGATCAGGGCCATGCCGATGACTCTCGACCCCATCATCGACAACGCAGCCTCAGATGTGATCCAGGCGCTGCTCGTGGCAACTACGATCGCGGGCTCGTCGAAGGAGGCGCTGGACCTCAACCAGATGGATTCCATCAGCAACTCCAAGCCAGGGTCTCTGATGCAGTCGATGTACACCATCCCCATGGCTGGGCCGCTCTGGAAGGACAAGCTGCACACGTACATGAAGTATTCTCCACAAGTCAAAATGTGGCACCCGACTTTACAGAAGCACGTTAAGGAGGTCAAGGGTATGACGGAGAACCCGACATTCGAGATCCTCGGCCGTGCGCTCATCGACATGCCGAAGATGAGAGCGATCCCTCCCCAGGTGGAGTACCAGGACCTTTCTGTGCTCGCCCAGGTTGCGGTCACCAAGTACATGGCGAACATGAAAGCCACTGTGGAGGCGTCCGTGGTCGAGGCCACCGATGCGTTCCATGAGAGTTCGTGGAAGATCTACAAGGCTGCCATTGATATCTATGGGCTTCAAGCAGGGTGGAAGGACTGCATGGTGGCACTGGACAGTGCGCTGGTGACCACCAACGGTACGTACCTCGTTACTTCCTTCATCGACAAAGTTGGTACGATGAGCAAGGAATCGTTGATCTACGCTGTTAGCAACTTTGACAAGATCAAAGGCCTCCACATATTCGTTCCAGAAGAAAGCCTCAAGCAGATCAGCTCCTTCACTCGCGACGCAGTCCAGATTGCAACGAAGAAGCGGGCCGCCTGGCATGACGTCGCCGAAGATCAGATGTTTGATGGCGCGCTTCATTGGATTTCGCGTTCATCGGATTGGTTGAGGTGGGCTGATGTGTGCCCATGCGGCATCAAGTTCGAGTCCGCAGAGGAGCTCTGCAACAGGGTGAAATTGGCGAAGGCGCTCGTCGGTGCAGTGGCCACTCTTTACCCTCGTTGGAAAGATCTCACCAGCAAGGCGGCCGTCGACGGTCCAGGGCCCAGCGTGAACGCGTTCCTTGGCCCCCTTCAGCAATGCGAAAGCCTCGACAAGACCACGGAGGGCAAACAGAAGACGGCGACGCTGGTCAGTGGCACGTGGAGGAGCTGGTGGACGCAGCCACCGGTATGAAGGATCTTCTCTTTTCCAGTCGGCTTGGTGCTCTCATCGAGAAGTTTGCTGGCGACAGCGGAGGCGCGACGCTGTCCAAGCTGAAGGGCGGTCTCCTGGAGGCATCGTGGTATTCCACTGTGCGCGGGGACATCACGATCGAGGAGCTTCGCGAGAGTGAGCAAGCCCAGGCTTTCTTGAAGAACTGCCCATACGACGTCTTGAAGCAGCAGGTGTCGGATAAATGCGACATCGCCAACGCCATCGATGCTTTGGCAAGGACGTTCAACGTTGCGACGCCGAAGAACGAGAAGCTCACCGTGCTGCTGGCCGACCTCAGGATGGCGACGCGCACGGGCATCGAGTGCGCGGTACTTTTCGCGTTCGGGAGAATCAAAGAGAACGCAATTGCCCTCGAGAAGTTCATCGTGAAAGTGCGCGCTGATCAGGAACGCTGGTCCGCTGGCCAGGTGTTCGTGCCGATCGAATCGGCCCTCGAGAGGGCGCTGATGATGGAGACCATCGCGTAGGCAGCAGGCTGGCGACCAAGCTGGCATGGAGGCGCTGGCGAGGATGCTGGCAGTCCGCGGAGTTCCGCGGTCGCGCGACGAGGCGGCGGGCTCCCCGCTGCAACGCTATCGACGGCCAGGCTGCTGGCCCAGGGGATGTGCATCCTCAGCCTCATCAGCATCACATAATGAACATGATCATCAACGCGATGACTATTGTTGCCACCGTCGGCGTCATCATCCTTCGATCGCGTCGTCCGTCCCATTTCGTCTCTATGTATCTCCTTCCCCCCCCCTCCACCCCCCTGTGTGACCTGGCCCCCCTCCATCATTTTCCTTTTTTTGTCCTTCCTTCCCGTTCCTCCTTCCCTCCCTCGTTCCTGCCTGGTTCCCGTCGCTCTTCCACTCTATGTTTTCCCGTGCCGTACTGCTCTTTCGTCCATGGCCCTTCCACTGCTTCTCACTGTTTTCGATTCCAGCGTAGAGAAGGGGAGGGATGAGATGGAGGAGGAGGAGGAGGAGCAGGAGGGAGGAGGGGGGAGGAGAATGAGGAGGGAGGGAACATGAGAAGAAGGAGGAGGAGGAGGGAGAGGGAGGAGGAGGAAACGCCGAGTAGTTTGGGCTTAAAGAGGGCACATATACCACGTCAAGTGGAAACAGAGATTTCGCTGAGTCAGCGATGCCTTTGTTATGTATGTTACTAATTCGCTAGCATGGGTGAGGCGTTCGATGATATGCTTCCCGACAGATGCGATGACACATCACGAGTTCCGTAAAACAATACAAAACGATCCCACGCTTCAATGACATGACACGTGTGCGAATTTGCCAGCACAAACCATAGAATCGCAACTCCCGCAAACAATGCACGAGTTGCCAGAGCAATCAACCATCCAACTCGCAGGCTGCGGTAGATGACGCGCACGCGCGTGTTGAACCAAACTACGTTGGCAAATTACAACCACAATGATTGGTGATATTTGCGTCGCGCACATCAGATATTCGTCCGTGTGAATTGCGGCGCAACAAAAAACAAAAAAAATGGTGCCTATTAAACATGTTTTTTTGCAAGTTTTAAAACTGTATACACTTACTAATTTAACACATTGAAAATAATTTTGGAGAAACCATGATAACTCATATCTCCGACCCAGCGAGGTTATAAACATGTGTCAAGGTTGTCTTCTCTCTCCCTTCCTCTTCGGCATGGTGATGACTGTGCTGCTGCGCGACGCCCGAAACACGCAGGAGCCAGTGCGCGCCGATGACGCGCGCATCGTGGCCACCAGCACGAGGCGCGCACAAGCGTACATGACGGCTATAGCTGATGGTGCCGCGAACCAGGGCCTCAATCTCAATGAGCGAAAACTCGAGTTGCTGCCCATCCGGTGCCATATGAAAGGTGGCGAGACCAGACAGCGCCTAGATCCCTGAGAAGGGCTCCATCTTATATTTGGGGAGTGTCTTAGCGGCTTTCAAGCTCCTTCAAGTTGGCTGAACGATAGCTCCCAGTCGTCTTCTACCTGCGTTCGTTCTACGGCACTCTACTTTCCTCTGCCCCGATCAATGAACGCATGAACAACGGCCCAAGCCCCCCACGCGAGGAACTTTAGACAGATGGGACCGGACCATCAAACGACGCGCGAACTGAGAGCGGAAACCGCTCGGCGGTCAACCAACGACAACGCCGCGACACTCGATGCGAACGGCGCGCTGCTGCCATGCCCATTGGCGCTTGAACTTGGCGTTTCCTTGCGCTGGCACGCGGTCCGTGCCCAAAATTATTGTGGGCACTTGCGCCCTCGAGCCAGGGCGCAAACCAATGGGCCCCTCGGCCCTGGGCGGCGCTTGCAAAAACCCCACGCGGCGCCCAGGGCCCGCCCCGAACGAGCGCGCGTCGAAAAAAAAATGAGATCCACCCCAAAAACACAAAGTTTATGCACTGGGCGAATAAAGTTTATGTAAACTCAAAATAAAATCAATCTAAGCTTGTCCGAAACAGAAAATCTCGCGCGGGAGAGCCGCGACCAGTTTTTATAAACAGAACAACGCGTTTACATAAACGCAAACAAAAAACTTCTATTGGGCCAGTTGCCTTGAGAGAGGCACGCTCCCGATCTAAACTTTTCCGCCAGCGGGGTCAGGGGGGGGCGACGGAGGCGGGCGCGGGGGCCCTCGGCTGGGCCCGCGGCGCTGCCGCGCGAGGGGCAACGCAGCCGTCGCCTCAAATCGGGGAGACGTAAGACCCGGGCACGGGGGACTCGGAAATCCCCGACGAGGTCGTCAAAAAAATGACGAGGCCGAGCCTGCATTTTGACGAGGCCTCCCGCTGCAGACATCCCACGAAAATCCTCCTCGTCAAAATCCGAGTCGCGGTCGTCAAAAAACGATGGCGAACCCGAGTCCCGGCAAACCCGGGTCTTACGCTCCCCCGATCAAACTGCAAGCCGCGGCCGTGGCACGCGCCGCCCCGGGAATGCCGGCGCGGGCGCGGCCGCGTCGGGCGGGCCCAGGACGTCGCCGCGCGCGCGGGGCCCTCCTGCGGCAACTGGCAATTGTCTCGCCGACAGGGCGCCTACGCTTACCCTCGTTCGCCGTAAATGCAACGCGCTGACATCTAAATTTAATGCTCGCGGGGGCTGGGGTCGGTTTCCCACTGTTCAATCAAGAAAGCTCCGCTATCAGGCGCCTGCAATATCATGGCAGCGTCGAGACGCGCCTGGATGGAAGGGGCACCGTTTGGAGGTGAGCGTGAAGGACGAGATGGAGAGCGAGATGCACGACAGCGTCTGTTCAGCCCACTCCTCCAAATGGACGACTTCGACTCTCTTCCCCACGCACTGCGCCCGGAAGTCTTTCCTATCTCCACGCCTGTTCGATCGGCCCCAAAAACTCCGTCAATTGCTCTCCCAGCGCCGCCTGCTCAGCCGGCCGCGCTCGAGCAGATTGCTGACGTTTTGAGGAAGGAGGCGCAGCCCCTACGAAAGGCAATGTCCCGGGTCGAACGAACAGTGGCAGATTTGGGAAAGACATTCGATGCCAGGGCTGGAGCGACCGAATCAAGGATCGAAGACATCGAGAGCCGTCTCACGAACCTGGAAAACACCGCTCCGAAAACACCAGGGGCTTCTTCTGCGGCATCCCGGACAAGCGAGGCCATCTGGAACCGCATCAGGGCGTTGGAGGACGAGATCGGACAGTTGAAGACCACCCCCTCCGTGGACACAGGGGCGGCAGAGAAGGACAGGACGGCGGTGTTCGGGGGGTTGCAGTCGTTGCCAGATTTTGGTGAAGTCACGCACTGGATTAAAGACAAACTGTGGAGTGGCTACGGTCCATAGCCCGAGGTTCACGTGAAAAAGAATTCGGCGGGGTCGCCCACGCGAAATTCGCGTCGACTGGGGGCCGGGGCTCGGCGGCCAAGATTTTCTGGAGGGCTGCCTTACTAACCCCGTCCTCAACGGGTGCTTACCTCCTTTGATTTCGGCGCGAAACACCTCGTCGAGCAGTTGGGGTGCGACGCGAAGGCTGCGCGGACGGACCGCGAGGCCGTCAATGCGTGGCTGGGCACCGAAGCCGCCGCACATGCCACCATCGAGAGCGGGGGCCTCAACATCGAAAACGGGGGCCTCAAATGGGTGGAAAGAATTGTTAACGGATCCGGAATTCCCTGACCTCCCCAACCTCATCGCCAAAATGTCTGGCAAACTCGAGAAATGTCCTTCCAAAGGCACCGGGGAGGCTGGGGCGCAAGGGCCGAGCCGATTGGGCAACAAGGGAAACCAAGTCAGTACAAACATCCGCAACCTCGACGACCGAGCAAAGCATGTCGTCTCGCTTCTTGGAATGTCGAGGGACTGGGAGTAACCAGTGATTCCACAAAGTTGAAACATACTCTCATGATTATGCGAACGAAATCCATGGGCATCGTATGTCTGCAAGAAACGCACATGCGTGGAACACTATACTTTGTGCGGGATGGCAATATTGTTACTCTGTCTGGAGGCCTCACAGATGGGAGGAACATTTGGGAGTGGGCTTTATTATAACGCCATGTTTGTGACACCCAATCATGTCATTCACGCAGGTGAGCAACCGCATCGCGAAACTGAAGATGACTCCTGGGGACACCGTGTACATTGTCTCCGGGTACGCCCCGCAGTCGGCTCTTGATCTTGATGACGGGGGCGCCTCCTTCACCATGTTACACGAGACCGTGGGTAAGTGGAAGGCTCATGGTCCAACGGTTGTATGTGGTATTTGGAGATCTGAATGCCCATTTCAATCCGTCTTTCTGTGAAGAAGTCAACGTGGTTGGGCCTTATGCTTTCGGATATCTCACCCGCTCGCATGTCGCCGCCAACAACCGACAACTACTCGCGGACCGACGCATGGCGCCCGGCATGGTCTTGGCGAACACTTTCCTGGACAGGCCTATCGATGGGATCATTACTTAGTGCGATCTTGGAACGGATCCGGACAACAAAAAAAAACATAATATATCATCTGATCATCGACAAAGAATGGCAACATGTGGTTCGCAGGGTCTTTTCTGACAAATTCAATCCCGCTTGCGTCGCATCTCTTCTGGCATTTGCTGACTTGCAAAATTGACGAGCCGAAGGTCCGACCAGACACTCGTGGGCATACTCGTGATTTGCGGCCTCAGCAACGGCCCGCAATCATGGCACGCTTCCAACAGGCATTAATGGCCACTGTCGCGAACATCCCGCGGCCGGTAGATTTGAATCAGCATGTGGACCACGTTGCTCGCTGCATGGAGCTAGCCGCCGAATCATATCTCGACGCAAGACGCGCTGGGGCGAAGAGGCAATGAATGCAGGAGGGCCCCCTGGACCTCATCGAACTCCAGAGCCAGACCCGGGAAGAGCACCAATACACGTTGGAGAAATAATCCCCCAGGGAAGCTCGACATCCAGCACGGCGTGATAGAGCCGCATGGTTAGTAGACGACATTGTAGCAAACGGCAATTGGGAGGGTCTCAGGCTACGCAAGCGGCAGGGGCCCAGGCCCCAGGGCAGAATCAGAGATCGCGACGGGAGCGAACGAGCCAGCGAGTGGCGCAGCAAAAGTCGGATCGATAGCTGAAGCCAGCGAATGGAGATCGCGGGGGGGCGGGCAGAGACGCGCCAACCCTGTTGCTAGAACAAAGCGACCGTGAGGGCGCCACGCCGCGGTCGTGGCGAGCACCTCCCGAGGGCGCAGTGCTGCGGGCAACGCCGTGCACCCAGAGACTGCAAACCAGTCCCCGAGCAGTCACGGCAGCTACATGTCGGCACGAGGCCGACGGATGGCACAGGGCCTGGGAAATGAAAAGGGGGCCACGAAATCGATTCGCGTCCCCGCACATGTTAGTCCGAAGATCCCGAGCCCCCCCCCCCCCCCTCGCGCCACGACCCACAACGATGCTCGAGGCTGCCGTAGCAGCAGCAGACACGTCAGAGCACTGGGCTGCGGCAACCAGGTGGGCAGGAGACTTGGTCGGACCCTGGACAGTTGGGGCAGGGCCCAGTGGCGCTCCAGTGGTTGGGTGCCTGCCCCTCTCGGCGTTATTGATCTTATTCTTTTGCACCTCGCGCTCGGCCCTGGACTTCGCAACACCTCTGCGCGCGCGTCCGAACCCACGGCAAACGCCCACATGTTATCATGTGCGCGCTTCGACCGTGCCGAACGGGTCTGGGCTGGAGACTTTAAAAAAAAACATTCAAGCTGTCCTCTCCCGTGCCTGAAGCGCCCCTGGAGTCGGAAGCAGGGTGGAGGTCCCCAGGTCCCCAGAAGGCCCAGGGCGCAGGGTTCCAGGCACGGGCCCCAAGACCAAATCAACAACATCCAAAGCAACACGCGCAGCAAGGAAAGAGTCGGAGGAAGCCTTAGCTCCTTCGGTGGCGAGCTGCTGCAAAATCAAATTCGCTCTCCACTGCTGGATGGGAGTTGGCTTGCAAATGCGGCTTCCCCCCGTGCACATACCCCGCAGGGTCAGGTCGGAGGTCGCTGTCATGTTGCAGCGTTTGCATCTCCATTATGCGCGAGAGGCAGCAAAGTAAAGTTAATGGTGCTGCAGTGGCAAATTGGGCACCATGCTCGGGTCCATCTTGGGTGGTGGTGGTGGGTCATCCACTTCGTCACCCGCCATACTAATTATCTGAACCGCACGTGATAAACAAAAAAAAAAATCCCAAGTGAGCTGATGCTTTGCGATCTGGGCTCTTTCGGCCTGGACCGCAACATTTGGAACCTTCTGCATCGTTGATCCAAGGCGTGCGAAAAAATCAGCCCAGGCATTTCCAATATAGCCTTGGATGTCACAGCTGCTACTACTAATGATATCTTCGGGCCCTCGGTGCGCAGGGACACATCGGAAGCGCGGTCTGTCTCTTGCGCCCTCGTGAAGCTCGAAAATCTTGCGCCGCAAATCAGCATGAGCATTTCGTGCCTCAACCAAACTGGGATCCCAAGAACTTCCTTCGCGGACAAGCTGGAGGTGATCCGTGACCACTTCGGCCCCCTGGGGTGCAACTTCCAACGCGCGAAGCGCTGCGTACCTCTCGGCGCGAGGAACCGTTTGGCGCCCAGGCAAGGGCCCATATAGGGCCCTGCGGGGACCCCCCCACTGGTCAACGTCCACGACAGCCCATCCACACCGCCTAAGTTCTGGGCGGGGCAGAGCTGGACAAGGTGTTGCGAATGCTTCAATCCGGGAACATACCCCCCGATTTCTGAACAGCGTTCCACAGAAACGCAGAAACTTGCGATATCCTGTTGGTCCTTCTGAACAAGTGCTGGCAAAGCAAGGCGTTGCCAAATTCTTGGCGACACAGCCGGGTCAAAACAATATTTAAGAGAGGCGACGAATCCTTACCAAGCAATTGCCAATCTATTTCACTGCTTCCGGTTGGGTGGAAGGTGTTGGCGGCACTACTGCTGAACAGGCTCGTGAACGGTGGCGTGGAGGACGAGCTCGGGCCCAGCCAGTTCGGCCTCAGGAGCAAGCGTGGGGCTGGGGACGCAATTTTCATTGTGCACAGGTTCATTGAAAGCGCGTGGGCCTGCAAGGATGGCAGGGCGTCCGCGGTGCTCTTGCACTGGTCAAAAGCATTCGGTAACGTGGACCACGCAGCACTCCTCGTAGCGCTTGCTTCCTGTGGAGTCCCGAACCTCCACATCGACATAATCAGCGCCGTACATACGGAAGGAGAAAGTCGGGTGCACGATCAGGGTTTTGGGATATCACAGGGATGCCCCCTCAGCCCGTATCCCTTCATTATCTTTCGTTCTAATGGATGGTGTTGAGGAGGACGCGATCGGCAAATTTGGCCACAACCCTGAAGGAACGCAGTGGGCCGATATAGCGTATGATAACGACACGGCCCAACTGTCAAATGACGCTCGACGCTTGCAACATTCCCTGGACCGGTTAATCTTTCGAGCGCGCCTTTATTGGGACAAGACGCTTTACTTACAGATCCGACACACTGATGTGAAGCTCGTGACATCGGCGGTGTACTTGGGCAGCCTCCTGCGCAGAGATGGCAGAAGCGGGGCGTCGCCAGGGGTCGGCGAGGCGCGTGCAGCTTTCGACTCTCTAAGGACAATGTGGAAGCATGCTGATACCACGAGGAGAAGGAAGTTGTACCTACTCAATTCCTGCGTGACGACGAAGCTCACGTACAGCTTGGAGGCCTTATGTTTGTGACAAGCCGACAGGGACAAGCTCGACTCTTCTCAAGCACCGTGCTTACGACAGATCTTTGGTATTCCTCATCCCATGCTGTCGCACGTCAGCAACGAAACGGTGCGGACACTGTCACAGCAAAGCCGGATCAGCCTGCGCATTCAATCAAATCAATTGGTTCATTTCGACAAATTAAGACCGTCACCGTGCACGAGCTTAGTTCGGTCCTTGGTATTCCAATATGAGACCTCTTTTTTCTGCGAATGCCGCAAATGCGAAAAGCCACATAACCATACTTAAAATGTATCATCCGGCTCTGATTTACTTGTGCTTTGCAAGCGAGGAAGAGAGCGTCCAAGACTTCAGCGGGCCACAATTATCCACGCACGCGCACAAATCATTAAACACATCCGCGGGAAAGCTATTGGTCAGGGCGAAGTATGTGTATTCTTGATTCAAATATCCTAATTATACGGCAAGGAAGATCCTGCGGAACGATTTCTGAGGCCGCCCTCCCCCCTTCCCTCCCCTTCCCCTCCTCCTTCACGGCATGATTTTCAACATGTCTTGTTCGGCTGCTCTAGAGCGCTGCGGCCACACACTGCAACCGATGTGCCGTCTGGGCACGGTTCTGACCTGACCTTGGCGGCCGATCGATCCATTGCTTCTGAGCTGAGCGGGCAGCTAGGTTGTGCCAGGGCTGAGTTCGACACCCTTGCCCGAATATAGTCCCATTCCACCCTGCCCACACAACCGACACTGATTAGAGATCGTCGAAGCCTGCGTGCAGACGAAATGGCTGTACTGATTGAACGCAGCGTGGCCTCGGAACCACGAGTTTGCCGAATTCGACAGCTTCCACGTGCGGTGTTTGAGGAAAGTATTCGGGACACCGCATCCATACATTAATCCTACTTCGAACGCTGTAATTCTGGATAGGGCCCGCTGGCCACCCTTGAGTCGCATCCTATTACAACATCATTCATGTCTTTTTGCGCAAATCGCCCGGCACCTGGACGATCACCTGGTGCGGCGCGCGGTCTTCCAACCGCCTTCTGCGGAACTGCGTTTGCAGGCCATACGACGACCTCGGGGCAGGCCGAAACAGTCATGGTCGAATGAAGTATGTGAGCATGCTAAGAAACTTTGCGAGAATAATGCGTACGATTTTCGACACCTCGCGGCAATTCCAGCAGAAGCCTGGAAAGCCGCCATCCGGCACTACTGCCCATAGTGCTGCCTCACTGCCCATGTGTTCGGACACCTGGCTTGCATTCATTCGCGTCTTTTTGATCCCCGTCACGCGAAGAACAGAAGGCAACAACTGCGCTTCCTGCACGGTTTCCGGCGCATGATCCCGAAAAGACACTCTCGCTCGGGACATCTTCAACAAATCTGCTCCAGGGGAGGGCCCACGACTGTTTCGTGCACCATTTCTGGGGAATCTGCTGCATAATCCCAAACCTGCGTTCCCTCTCGGGAGATTCTCGCAAAAAAACAAAAAACGCCCCCTGAGGAGGGGAGGGGCCGGCTACGTACAGTTGCCGATGCGGAATCGTTGAAATGGGGACTCAGAATGGCAATATATCCGCCCCTCCTTTCCCGAACTTCTCCTTTCCCTCCCGTTTCCCCTCCGCCGATCGCCAGCCGATCCAGGACCTCCCATCCTGCTTGTTAGATACAATACGAAGTCGACATTTCGTTTCAACGTGCACTTGACGCAGTCCACGTTGCCAAATGCGTGAAGAATGGGACGGGGCGCGCATCCCGCACGAGAGGCCAAAATGTGACGTCGCTCTCGCTTCGGCGCGGCACATGTGTTCTAGAGAAGTAAGGTTGCGCTTTGGCGCGCCGCACATTTCGCCACACACAACTTCGTCGACGCGCGGGCGGACGGACGTGTCGCTCTTGCCTCGGCGCCGCGCAAATTTCGCCAGTAGTGGCGCTCCCACCTCGGCGCAGCACGTATCTGCCACTCGCCGATTATCGGTGGCCCGCGCGAGCGGGCGACTTGTCGCCCTCGCCCAACCCCCGTGCGAATCTCGCTCAAAGTGGCAGTCCCGCGGGGGCGCGGAGCATGGTTC